>JBAMCF010000815.1:0-493691 GCA_037075285.1 Drosophila lutescens | reverse complement strand
AGATCTAAAATGCATACCATCAATACTTACAAAATGACAAAAATAATTCTTGATGGCAATGATACGAAGAGAAAAGTTGAGGCTGATAAATTTTCTACAGTCCCTTATCATCATAAGGTTTTAATAGAAAGAGTCTCATATCAAATCTTCAATTACTTGGGGGAGAGTCACTTGTTTTGGGGAGACAGGTAGATGAAATAGAAAATCATGAATTCCAGACTGAACAACAAAAAACTTTACTCAACTTCCTAAAAAAAAATTAGAAAATGTTGAAAGTGATTTACTTTACAAGTCACTTGAACTTGAAATGTTTTATAATGAAAACAGAAACAATTTTGTTGTTGTTGATTTGAATATTTGTTTATAAATTGGGGTTGTTTCAATATTTGCATATAAATTCCTTACTCTCACTGCTAATGCTTAGGTTTAGGTTTATTTTTTGATGATAAAGTTGTATAATGTCATCATGAGTTAAATTAAAACTAGAATTGATATTATAAATTACATTTGCTGAAACTACGTTAGACCCTAAAAGATGAACATATTCAACTGAAATGAGAAAGAGAAAAAAACGAATTAATAAAAATGAAATATTATTTACTAAAGTAATTTAACTCACCTTTTGTTTTGTTTAAATTTGTATTTCCATCAATTTTGATTCCCTTCTGAAAAAAAATAAGTAATGTGTTTACGCCTAATTCATGATAAAGTTGTTGCGGTTTAACAACTCAATAAAGTCTAAAAGACATAATTTCCCCCCGTCAGAGTCTACGCCAGCTAAGTCAAATTCCTCAACTGTTATGGCCGCCCTTTTATTTACACCCTTTGGAGGAGGAGGTAAATCTATTGTTTTTGTTAGTCTTGGATAGTAAAAAAGTTCCTAATAAATTTCTGCACATGTTATTATAACTTTGTATGTGTCTAGATAAGAAAGTTTTTTGAATCTTTTGGATACGTAATGGCACTGAATTCTTAATACGAAAAGGTCTTTATAACCGAGCTTATAATATCTATCGAAACCCCTGTTTCCTGTTACAATAGTACCCCCTCTCTATTTTCCCTTTGAAGTAAATCTGATTTAAACTTGTCTAACAATTCTTTTTTAAAAAATGAATAATTTTTTTCTACACTTCGCTTTTCTGTTTTATTTAAAATTTTTGACTCTTCACTTACATTATCATTATCATCTACTACATTTACTGACGAGAAATAAGTACACCCTCAATACATATCGTTGATCAGAACAGAGATTTATTGAATTTGAGGGATGAAAACGTATCAATTCGCATACATATTTGCGCAATAGAATTATACACTCAAAAAATTATTTTTCTTAAATATAGAAATAAACAAATTTCTTTGTGCTTTAGAAAAAATAGTCTATAAAGAGAACAAATTTTCTAAACATCAGAAAAATGCTCTACTAAACGATTTTTTTCAGAATTTTTTCTCAAATGGAGAAAAATCCTTTTTTTCTAAATTAAAGGGTTATTTTTTCTAATCTTCCTTTCTTTATTTGAGGGTTAAAATCGCCATCGCCCTAATATTTACATATTTTTTAACTCATGAATAGTTATTTTTTGATAAAAATGATGTTTAAGTTCTTCAAATTCGAAACATTCAATTACTGTTACTGTTTTTGTATATAAATATTAATATTAATCAATAAAAATTTACGAGCAAAATTAAATGAATAACTAGGGGGAAAAACTAGAAGAGAGTCAGATCAATTTGACTAAAAAGAGGAGAACAAAATGTGAATAGACTTTGTACAGCGCCTCACGTGATGCTTCCGTGGCGCAGCTAGATCGATTCCCGCGTGCGGCGACCAAGATGTTTTTCTCAAAATAGTAAGTTATTGGGTTTTTATATTTATAATTTGTAATTTGTATACTAATTTCAGTTATTATTACAGTTCCAATTTGAAACTACAAGTGCATGAACATAAATGTATACATCACCCACCTATGTGCTCAATTAAAGGAAATTCAAAAAATATGACAAACAAGAACGAAAAACAACAACACAAGGGAAGGGGACGTGGCGCCACAGAAACAACCAGCATTATTCCGATTCCCGAAGCCCGAAAAAAGATTTTTGTATTTTCTGGATTTGAGGATTTTTTTTTGTTATTTAGAAAATATTTGTCTATATTAAAAAAAAAGTATTTCTATTTTATAGAAAACCTTTATTTCTAAATTGTAAGAAATCATTTTTCAACTTTCTAGCAAGAAATTTATAAATTGCAGTCTTTTTTTGTTGATTTTTAGAAAAAATGCCTTTGCTTTAAGAAACCTACTTTCTTTAATATAGACAAAATCGTCAGTAAAGCAAATTCATAGTCGATTTTTTAAAACCAAGCGCGATTTTAGTCGATTTTTTTTTAATGTAATTTACAATAAAAGCATCTGTATACTTCATCAACCGTGCACTAGCAGTTGCAAAGCTAAAGAAAAAGGATTAAATTGAAAAGGGTCTTACATTAAAAAACAAATTGTTTTTACAATCACTGGGCTTCAAAATACAAATCTGATAATAATAATAAGAATCATTTCAAAATGAATGAAATTTTAAATGTTCGTGAGAGACCGTTCTCAAATGAGAGTATTTCGAAAAAGGAATATCGCATACATATATTCCTCATATCATCAAACATTTAAAGCAAACGATGAAATACGCATATGATATGATATGAAATGATTTTAATACAAAAGCTAATTTTAATTTTTCGCTACTCTTAAAAAATGTATTGAGCTTTGCTGATGATTATAGAAAAGTTTTATTCAATTGTAAGCATGACTTATTACAACCGGCCAGCAGAACCATTTTTACCTTTCATATCAAAATGAATCAGTTAAATCGGGACCTATCGACCTATCAATTGATTTGAATAAATCAAACCATGAAAACACCCAAGCATATTGCCTCCTTATTCACGATCGTTTAGTTGAGTATAGTCCTTTAAGGGCCGGTTTCTCGAGTGCCGGCTAACATTTCTCGAACAGATAAAGTCCCTGTTAAGGGATTTTGGCTTTCTCAAGCATAAATGTGAGAGCTAACTTTAGCAGGAACTCGGACTCCCGGCTAAGCGTTTTCGGCTCGATAAAACGACAGCTGATTTCCCTTTGCGCTAACAGCACTCTGTAATTGTTTTTCGTTCAGATACCTATCAAAGCTGACCATGCATTAAAAAGATATGCGCAATCCAATTTTTATATCTCCTTCTCCCTCGCACTGCTAGCTGAGTGACGGGTATCAGATAGTCGGGACACCCGACTATAGCGTTCTCTCTTGTTTTTTTTCTGAAGTGGGTTTTAATTTGTACAAGTTATTTATTTTAGTTTTAGCTATTAAAGAAACCAAAATTATTTAAAACAAGAAAGGAAGCTAGCTTCGGCCAGCCGAAGCTTATATACCCTTGCAGATCATTCCTATTAATTTACAAATCGCAAAAATGTTAAATTTCCTATTATTTCTCTTATTTTCGATCGTTCCTATGGCAGCTTTATGATATAGTAGTTCGATTTTGATAAAATTAAAATCGAAATTCGGAAATATTTAAAAAGAGTCATATCCCAGAGTAGAAGAGAATACAATAAAAACCAACGAAGCAATAATTTATTTCCTATTATATTCCTATGGCAGCTATATGATATAGTCGTCTGATTTTGATAAAATTTTATTCGAAATTCAAAAATAACTAAAAACTAATATTCCCAAGACTAGAAGGTAATACTTCAAAAAACACCGAAGCTAGAATTTTTTTACCGTTTTTTTTTCCGATCCTTCCTATGGGAGCTATTGGATATAGTTGTCCGATCCGGTCGGTTCCGACTTATATACTACCTGCAATAGTAAGAAGACTTTTGGGAAAGTTTCATCCCGATAGCTTAAAAACTGAGAGACTAGTTTGCGTAGAAACAGACAGACGGACAGACGGACGGACAGACGGACATGGCTAGATCGACTCGTCTAGTGATGCTGATCAAGAATATATATACTTTATGGGGTCGGAAACGTCTCCTTCACTGCGTTGCAAACTTCTGACTGAAATCATAATACCCTCTGCAAGGGTATAAATATTTATCCAAGGGGCGTGACAGCCAGTTTTCGTGGAAAAAAGGTGGATATCGGTAAATATCATGAAAAAAAAAAATAAAAAAGAAACGATTCGGCGTACTCTATTCAGCTAGTACTCAACCCAACAAAAAGTCGTCCAAAACAAAAAACTTCATATGAAAATAAGAAAGGAAGCTAGCTTCGGCCAGACGAAGCTTATATACCCTTGCAGATCATTCCTATTAATTTACAAATCGGAAAAATGTTAAATTTCCTATTATTTCTCTTATTTTCGATCGTTCCTATGGCAGCTATATGATATAGTAGTTCGATTTTGATAAAATTAAAATCGAAATTCGGAAATATTTAAAAAGAGTCATATCCCAGAGTAGAAGAGAATACAATAAAAACCAACGAAGCAATAATTTATTTTCTATTATTTTCCCATTAATTTTCCGATCGTTCCTATGGCAGCTATATGATATAGTTGTCCGATCCGGTCGGTTCCGACTTATATACTACCTGCAATAGTAAGAAGACTTTTGGGAAAGTTTCATCCCGATAGCTTAAAAACTGAGAGACTAGTTTGCGTAGAAACAGACAGACGGACAGACGGACAGACGGACATGGCTAGATCGACTCGTCTAGTGATGCTGATCAAGAATATATATACTTTATGGGGTCGGAAACGTCTCCTTCACTGCGTTGCAAACTTCTGACTGAAATCATAATACCCTCTGCAAGGGTATAAATATTTATCCAAGGGGCGTGACAGCCAGTTTTCGTGGAAAAAAGGTGGATATCGGTAAATATCATGAAAAAAAAAAATAAAAAAGAAACGATTCGGCGTTAGAGCTAGTACTCAACCCAACAAAAAGTCGTCCAAAACAAAAAACTTCATATGAAAATAAGAAAGGAAGCTAGCTTCGGCCAGCCGAAGCTTATATACCCTTGCAGATCATTCCTATTAATTTACAAATCGGAAAAATGTTAAATTTCCTATTATTTCTCTTATTTTCGATCGTTCCTATGGCAGCTATATGATATAGTAGTTCGATTTTGATAAAATTAAAATCGAAATTCGGAAATATTTAAAAAGAGTCATATCCCAGAGTAGAAGTGAATACAATAAAAACCAACGGAGCAATAATTTATTTCCTATTATATTCCCATTAATTTTCCGATCGATCCTATGGCAGCTATATGATATAGTCGTCCGATTTTGATAAAATTTTTTTCGAAATTCAGAAATAATTAAAAACTAATATTCCCAAGATTAGAAGGTAATACTTCAAAAAACACCGAAACTAGAATTTTTTTACCGTTTTTTTTCCGATCCTTCCTATGGGAGCTATAGGATATAGTTGTCCGATCCGGCTCGTTCCGACTTATATACTACCTGCAATAGATATACTACTTTTGGGAAAGTTTTAGCCCGATAGCTTTAAAACTGAGAGACTAGTTTGCGTAGAAACAGACGGACAGACGGACAGACGGACATGGCTAGATCGACTCGTCTAGTGATGCTGATCAAGAATATATATACTTTATGGGGTCGGAAACGTCTCCTTCACTGCGTTGCAAACTTCTGACTGAAATCATAATACCCTCTGCAAGGGTATAAAAACGTCAAGAAATTTTACCGGACAATTGGTTTGGTAATTTTTGCCGCTAGGAAGTTAATCGACTAATGCCATTCCTGAGAAAATCGCTTTAAAGTTGGTCGATTGGGGTGCGTCCAATGCTACAGATGAAGCAGCTCAAATGAACTATTTACTCAACATTTTCTAAAAATATAGATCTAAAAAAAAATTAAAAACAAGAAAGGAAGCTAGCTTCGGCCAGCCGAAGCTTATATACCCTTGCAGATCATTCCTATTAATTTACAAATCGCAAAAATATTAAATTTCCTATTATTTCTCTTATTTCCGATCCGATCGTTCCTATGGCAGCTATATGATATAGTAGTTCGATTTTGATAAAATTAAAATCGAAATTCGGAAATATTTAAAAAGAGTCATATCCCAGAGTAGAAGTGAATACAATAAAAACCAACGGAGCAATAATTTATTTCCTATTATATTCCCATTAATTTTCCGATCGATCCTATGGCAGCTATATGATATAGTCGTCCGATTTTGATAAAATTTTTTCGAAATTCATAATTAATTAAAAACTAATATTCCCAAGATTAGAAGGTAATACTTCAAAAAACACCGAAGCTAGAATTTTTTTTAACGTTTTTTTTCCGATCCTTCCTATGGGAGCTATAGGATATAGTTGTCCGATCCGGTCGGTTCCGACTTATATACTACCTGCAATAGAAAGAAGACTTTTGGGAAAGTTTCATCCCGATAGCTTAAAAACTGAGAGACTAGTTTGCGTAGAAACAGACAGACGGACAGACGGACGGACAGACGGACATGGCTAGATCGACTCGTCTAGTGATGCTGATCAAGAATATATATACTTTATGGGGTCGGAAACGTCTCCTTCACTGCGTTGCAAACTTCTGACTGAAATCATAATACCCTCTGCAAGGGTATAATAAAATCGACAAAAAATTTACTTTTCTATAAATGGTCCAATAAAAAGTGTGTATTCATGTTAATCTTTTGTTATAATAATTACCCCATAATGTTATATTCCTCAATGAAAGTTTTCACCACTTTTAAATATCCAACCAATCTTCTTCATGAAGTTGAGTACGCCTGAACCACATATAAAATATGATCCACCCAAATGAAACAAATCCACACCCTGTTAAATGATACAAAATGTGTTAAAAAAGTTTAAAATTTACTCGGATGAGATAATTGGATCAACTATCCGAATTTAATAAATAAACCGGCTAATAAATAAATTAATAAACCGGCTTAAAAGTTTGTTGTATACATTACATACATTTATATAGGGGCCATTCTAAACTAAACTTGACTAAAACTTTTTTGTACATATTTGGTAAACCATAGCAACAATTTTTTATGAAATCCGTTCGGTTTGTAAAATAACGGCCGATTTGCATATTACTACGTTAAAACATAATATTTTTCAAGTCGGTCTAATACGACTGTCAGTATACTCATGTGAATGATGGTTGTTTTTACAGTTATTATGTGTAACAGCTTACCAGAAAGGATAAAAAGGGACTCGATACCCTTACGGGCAAACACACTACTACCGTCGAAAGTCCATCGAGGAGGGTCGTGCCAGTCCAAGACATTTATTTTGGGATGGTTTAGAATCAGGTAGATAACTATTAACTGATATACTGCCAAACAAATCACATTAATCACACATAGGCGTCTCCACTGTTGAAAACTTTTAATTAATAGGAAAACTTGAGTTTTTCAAAAAATTACATGAATAATCCAGACTGAAACAATCAATATTAGCGTACTGATAGGACCCATCATAATGATGTTATATGAAATAAAATACTTCAAATAAATTTTTGTACCTGAAAATAAATTGAATTCAAAATAACAGTACATTTTTCCATTTACCTTAATTACCTTGAGGGGCTATCAAAAAGGTAGATTCTGGTACCAAAAACGTTATCAGAACCAGTGAAAATACAATTTTTGTCCATTTCAACAAAATACCACACCGATCCCGGCACATTGTAAGGAATTTATTCTCTTGACTTTATTGTTATATAAATTCTTGAATGACAGTAATATCTATAGCTACAGCGAATGAAAATATTTTATAAAATATATTTATTTAGTCGAATGTACAAGGACTTTTCGTCACAAAATTTGATATTAGAACTTTTGCATGTTGTGATGGTGCGATCGTCACGACCCTTTACCTCGTTAAGAGGTGTTTTTGGTTTTTATCAGAAGTTTCGGGTTTGAGCATCAATCACTTTTGCTATAATACTCGTATTAAATTCATTTCATGAACAACAAACTTTTGAAAACACAGGGCGGCAACACTACTACTATTTTGACCGCAGCCGTATACTTTTATGTTTTTTGACAATGTTTTCTAAAATTTGACTCTCCCTTAAAAAAAATCCTAAAATTATTCTGAGTATGGGGTTCGAAAGATAAAGAGTGCCACTTTTAAAATACTTCAACATTAAAACAAACCATGACCCTCCGGAAAGTTGGCCAATTTCAACATTTTTCGAACTTTGAGGTCCGTGTACTAAGAATCCTTGCGTCGGGGAACTTTTTGGAAAACGCAGTTTAACTTGGGAATTCGTAACGAATCCAAAAATATAGCATCCATCGAGGTACATTTTTGATGCTGCATAGTGTTATTGTTATACAAATTTAATGAAAATATATAAATCGTTGATAAGCATATTTTATTTTTATAGTAATCCTCGCTACTTTAAATTTGATTATGAAATTTCTTCCAGTAAATTTTGTAGAAATATCCATCTAGGAAAAAAAAGCGGTCGAAAGCCACGATCCAGAGATTTTGGGGAGGTCACTTTAACTAATATAAGTCCAGAAGAATTAGGTGATCTACAATTTAGAATTATATTTTAAGCCCTTGCAGATCTTTCATACGATCGTTTACATAGAAAATTTGGTTTAAAATAAAAATAAGGAGTAGTCGTTGTATTTTTAAAGTCAACATAATTTTCATTCTCACAAAAATGTCGAGTAATCACATATTTCGTATTCTGAATTTCGCAGTTCTCCTGTTTACAACCTCCGCGGCATTTAATAAAGACCTTGTTATGTGTGGAGACTGCACTGAGGACAATAAGGACAATTGCATAATCGAAAGTGATCCGGGATTCTATGCTCATCCAGACATTTTTACCCAATTTAGTGGTTTGAGATCATCTGCGTTCCCTCCTGTAACCGCTGACTTAGGCGTGTGCATTCCTAGCAATCTGAAAATTGAAAATGGTACTAAGAACCGGCAGCAACAATACTTGCGTACTTATCCAACATTTTCTTACAGCAGACGATGGAACTTTTCGATTCATATGTGTTTGGTCGAGAGAACTTGGTTGTAACGTTATAGTTCCTAGGACCGACACGGAAGTAGCCTGTGCAATGTGCCGAATAAACATTTTAGAGGGGGAAGGAAATTGTCCGTGTAAGAAGCCTGACTTAATTGCAGACGTAAAGAAAGATTTGAAATCGGGATCAAGGCAATTCAACATCGGTTCTCTTAGTATTATTATGTGTTGTGCTGCAGGTAATTTATTTATAGGACTGAATCCGAATCGCCATAAAATCAAATAAATAATTGTCGATCTATGGTTTCAAGATGGAGTAACATTTTCCAATACATATCACAGTGCAACAGGGAAAATATAAAAGCATTTTGGTTTCTGTAGTGAATGAACAGACCGGATGCTATCGACGGCCTCTAGAGTTCGATGGCGCTCTGTTAAAAAGGAATTAAGCTCGAGCCAAGTTGGAATTTCGGCTTTATTGTGGATGGATTGCTCCCATAATGAGAGCGTGAGCTTTGGTAGCTTTGTGGAGCAAATGTAGACTAGAATAGGGTCCCATTTCTCAATTTGAATGCCGGATAGTTTTAGGGCAGTTAAACACCCTTGAATGGTGGTTTGAAGTTCCTTCAAGGCATCTCCAGACTCTTGTGCAATGGATTGCACATTGAACAATGTTTTTAGGTGGCTGTTCACCTGAAATCGCTTGTTTTCGAAACGCTCAGTTAGATTTGTCCAAGCTGAGCGGAAGCCATCATTGGTGAGTGGGGATTTTGAAACTATGGAATTAGCTTCGCCACTTGTTTTTGAATTTAAATGGAATAATTTTTCAACGGGCGTTAGACTCGGATTGTCTATATATATCGCCGTGAAAAGGTCCCGGAAAGTAGGCCAGCGAAGATAATCGCCCGAAAAAACCTCTGTGTCGATAGGAGGTAGCCGACAGCCATAAGATAATACACTTTGGGACGGAGTTACTGGAGCTTGAGATTTTTGGGAGGAGCCCTGTTGGATTTCGATTTGCTCGAGGATCTGAGCGGCGACCTTTTCGTATACATCGTACGTTATATTGTATTTCGCCTTGAGCATAGATTTCGTATCTGCGGCGCTATCGCCTGCATCCAAAATGCATTCGGAGCATACGTCATATGATTCCTTGACCTTTTGCCACAAGGAACTGACATGCTCCCTACGGATTTTGAGGACGGATAAGGTAGGGGTGGATGCACCCGGAACAGTAATGATAGCTTCAAAATGGATCAGAGTGTCAGCTGTGACAATAAATTTATTTAAAGCGGATTTTGCTTGGGATGCCATGTCAAATAATAACTATTTATAGAGGTGGGTAAAAAATTAATAAACAATTTGGAATTTAGGAACCAATTGAAAAGTCCGTAAGGATATACGGTCACACTGGAGTGTACTGTGGAGGTTTTATGGAACCGTAATATAAATTTTTAGAAATAATTTCGACAGAAAATATTTAAGGTGGGCGCAAAAATATTAATTAAAATATTTAATGGAGACCAGACTAGTATAATATGGTCACACTGACACTCGTGGAAGCGTATATTAATTTTGGAACTTTATTAGTAATTTTGAATTTTTGGTTAAATATATTTGAAAAAATAATATATTTTAATTTTCTGAATACCCTTGAACCACGGTGCGGTTCGGAATGTGTGTAAGTACGTTATGTCTATACGTGTGTATGTATGTACGAACAGCGGGACAGGGTAAGGGCACCGATTGCGGGAGTTTTGGAGACGAATAACGGAATGGCGTTGAAAAGCAAAATATGTTTGCGGGAATTTCTCAAAATTGAAACAATTAGCTCAAAATGTAAGTAGATAGAGTGGACTGTATTTTTTGAATATTTATGCAAAAATATATGCACGCAGCAGGAAACACAGTAAAAACACAAAAGCTGCCAATTTTGGCGGATCACTTTTATTTTGAAATATTCACTGTGGCTGGATTATATATTTTTTACACAAGGAAAAATTTAGTTTATAGACCACGAATATATATTTTAAAAAATAGGATATATGTATTGTGTTTGTGTTATTAGGGTCTTGGAATTTATGTAGCAGTGCAGAGTAGTAGAATTGGACTTTACTGGAATATTTATGTAAAAATATATACACGCAGCTGGAACACAGTAAAAACACAGAGTGCAATTTTTGCGGAACAATTTGAAAAATAGGAAACTTTTACTGCGGCTGGGTTATATTTTTAGGAATATTATTCTTTATAATTGAAATAATTTGGCACTACGGACTTGCAACTTTGCACGGAATTTTTTGAAGTGTACGAAATTTTCGGCATAAAGGAATGGAAAAAATGCCGCACTTACAAAAGGAATTGAATAATATATTAAATGCCGTTGCGTCGGATTAAATCGCTTTTCGATTTAGACAAGAAATCATACAACAAATTGAACGAAATGGGGTTCGAACAACTGGCTGTATGACCGGCAAATAATAACAATTGGAAATGGAACTTAGCTGAAGCGGTTCAAGCCACCGTAGGCGCTGGAGATAATCCTCGGAAAAATCCAGGAGTGGAAGTCCAAAGATCCGGTAGAAGGATCAAATGTTGGGGCGGGGGTGGCTTGATTGAAGTAGTTGCTGAGTCCCAGGAAAAACGGTGGAAACCCGCGTAGAAATCGTAACGAAAACACGGGTAGAACTTTCGGGGTTTTGCGCGACGTGCGGCTGTTTATTGGTGCACTTGGAAATATGAACTAACTACAATAATCTTAGCTTAGAGGCTCCTGAGCGGAGCGGAGACTTGGGGGAGAGTTGGAGAGGGAGAGCGAAGGGCAGTGCGAGCGAGCGAGATGTGGAGATCTGGAGAAAACTGCCGCTCGACACTGCCTACCGAAATTAAACGCCCTTTTGGCGTGAACAGTTTCAAAATCTTATAGTACTTATCCTTTGAGATAGCAATAGGATCGTTGGAAATTATAGCACCTTAAGGATTTGGTATACAGTTTATTTATAAGGCAACATCTCTTTAACCACAAATAAGCAGTGCAGAAAAGGATTGTCATTGTGTACATTTAATAAATCTTTTGGGAAATCACTAACTGCAAAGAAATCATTTTGCCGCCAAACTACTCTCCAATTGAATGAAGTAAGTATATGTATAACCAAAAGAAACTTGTGTTCAATTCGATGAAGCGCGTGCAATGTGCATTTGTGCTTAACTGTGGGCTAGGCTGTATTAACAAAACAATTCTATTTAAGTTAATCTGGAAAGAAATAGGCAACGCTTTAAAACAAACAAGTCTGGAGTAACAGAATCGGAAAACATAGTTGTAGTAATCGTATTTTTAACTTTCGGATAAAAAATCTAGAACTTTTCCACTCGACGCAATAATCAAGAGTGTGCTCTGCTGGTATAAATTGAGTGGGCACAGATTGAATCCGCATACAAATCTTTAGGTGCCACAGCCTAAACTTCAGTCACAATGAGGCTCCTTCTTCCCCTCGCTTTGGCAGTGATGGCCGTTTGCTGCTTGTCCTTCGGCGACTGCGCATAATCGGACGATAGAGATGCTGGGACAGGTGCTGGGACAGGTACTGGTACTGGCACCATAACAACCACCACGACGACAACTGTTGCTCCTAAGACCAGCACCACAACCACTCTGACCCCAGCGACCCATAAAAGGAACCATCATCGGAGACGTCGCATCCTCAGGAGAATCCACCCAAGACGTGCAGAGGCTGAAAGAAGGCGTCGCAGGGGCTAAGCTACTAAAAAATGTTAACAAGTTTTCATAATGTGTATAACCCTAGCATACGGGTTTTTCGTCACCTGCTTGGAAAATAATAAATCAAATTTGTACTAAATGAATATTAGTTTTCTAATACCCCATTCCCACAGAGCAATATCCTCCTTCCCCCACCTCTTTGGCGGATGTTCCATAGGAATTTCTGTTCTAAAATTTTCCCAGCTATTCTTTTAGTTTCCTGTTTACTAATTTTTTTATTGTTTAAAAGAGGTTGCGAAAAATGTAGATTGGTCAATAGTTAAAAGGGAAACAAAAGAATATGCTCTTAGCTTATGACATAAAATTTAATACTGTGATCTAATTTGAAAAATTATTTTTTTTTGCAAAACTCCATTTAAAGCTTCCAACTAAACGCATTAATTAAAAAAAAACTGAACCATATACCTAAATCTTTGTCTTTCGAAGAAAGGTAAATACATAAATAAAATAAAGAAATCGGTTGTAAAAACATAGAATTCAATCATCATACTTTAAATCATAATTGCCTTATGACAGATAATAAAATATCATTCGGTAATTATATAATGATCATGTTTTGCAAAAACAACAGGTGTGAAAAAGTGTTCTTATTTCGACAAAAAAAGTTGTACGGGTTACATAACTTTCTTGGTGTCAGTTGGTACCCTGTAGTTTTGGGCATAGAATCGGCCGAAGAGAAAGAGGAAGGGCAGCATGTAGGCGCCTCCCGTGAAACTGATCCAGGTGCCGTACTCGCAGCCCCGGATAACCAGTTGCGATGCCCAGAGCAAGCCGATGGTGAACTGCAGCAGCTGGAGGCCGGTCAAGTAGCGCTTCCACCACAGGAACCGCTGGATCCGAGGGCCCAGGACACTCAGCGCATAATAGCCGTACATAATGATGTGCACGAAGGAGTTCATCATGGCCGGAACATAGGCTGCACGAAAGAAAAGAGGACTGAAGACTTTAACCCATTTAAAGCGACTGGTAGTACTCACTCGAACCCGTCGGCTTCCACTTAACGAAGACCCAGCACAGGACCAGCATGGTGCTGTGGTGATACACATGCAGGAAGCTCAGCTGCTTCCACTTATGGCGCAGGATGAAGAAGGCCGTGTCGGCGAATTCCAGTATTTTTGAGATGTAGAACCACCAAAGGGCCGCGGCAATCTGTTTTACAAAGGACCCTCTCTCAATTTGATTCTGTCAGCTGGCCTGCGGGCATTTTACACCCTTGCAGAGGAGACACTTATTTTGAGCAGTAGTTTACAGACAAGTCGCGCTGTCATTTGTTATGAGGTTAATTTACTTTTAAACCACCATCTGTTTTGACTTACATATTTCTGTATTTATAAAGCTGTTTCAAGGTTTTGGATATGGTAAACAAAATAATAGTAAATTATATCGTTTACAGCTAGTGCCACTTTTTATAAAGCTACGAAGTCGAAAAAGTTCAACGGTAATAAAAGTGGGCAGATTACAACTAAATTAAATAATACGTATTTGCTTTAATTAAGCTAAAGTCGTAAAATTATTTAAGGGGTAGGTGTATTGAATCACTTTATCACAACTATCAGGTGGAAATAGTATTGATTTTAAAAATTACATTTTAAAAAATAAAAGTTTGTTCTTAGCTAAAATTGAGTTCTGCAAGGGTATTCGATGATCCCCTACCAAAGAAAGGCCTATCTGCCGTTTTTTTGGCACCAACTTACACGCATTTCATGTGGGCTATAGCTCACCCGACAGGGCTGACAGCTGAAGCTATAGTCGAGGGCCCGGGTCGCCGTGAAGAGCTCCAGGCAAATGTGGGCATTCAGCAGGGCCATGGCCAAACTGTGGCAGAACAATGGCACTCGCAGCTGCAGCGGCTTGTACCTGTGCACGGATAAAAAACTTACAAAAATCCGTTTCATATTTCCAGGTACCCCTTGTATCCTAATCCTATTGATAAGGGAATGAGTTCTCTCTCCAAATCGATACAAGAAACCGTCAAAAATTTGCTCAAGTCATATCAGGTTTTTTTCTGTGTACGCACGGGTGCCAGTGGCTGGTTGGATGGATTGCCTGACCTCACCTGGCTGTCCATTTGGGCCCGTAGCGCACCATCAGCAGATAGAGGGCCAGCAGGGCGGGCACATTCCAGGGCGATTCCACCAGCGGCCATGTCCTCGTCCGCTCGTCCGCAAATGGAATCGAATAGCTGCCAATTTTTGTACTATTTCCATCGGACACCATCGAATATGCGCTTCAAGAACTTCCGGATCCGACTGACTAACCTGGTCAGCCGACATACGGCCCTTATATACGGATCGCTCCGCTAATGCGTTCATACTTAATTAGATGCCGCTGGAGCATACCTAAACGTTGGGGCAGGTCTGGGGTTTGCCCCAAAGACTTTCAATTAGCGTTTTATGACTGCTCCGCAATTGGTGCACAAGGTCAAGATTTTATATCTCAGGTCGCTTTTAAATGCCGTTTTATACAATTCTCGGTTTATCATTTTGTATAAAAAAACACACCGTTCATTATTGTAATCTAAAATAAAAGATGTAAAATATTTAAATAATTAAAGAACTTAAAGTTTATCTATAAGTTTTAGAAATGTTCTTCTTACTTAACTCTACAATTTTTCCATTATGTGGTCAGGGCACTTCGCATGCAGGCAGCTCAATCCTTTGTTGTCGGTTTCACATTCATTGCAACTCCATTGGAATCTTGATTAAGCAGATGCATTTATTTTTCGATTGCCTCTTAATCAATGAAGCGTTAAATATAGTTACATACATATATCTTTTGTGGCGCCCTATCATCAATATTGAAAAGTGCAATTGCAGGAGCAAAAACAACAAGAAAAACAATTGGAAAGCACAATAAAGTGTGCAACGTGAGAACGGTTTGCTGATGGCGATGGCAGGTTGATGGGATAGGAGGGCGGAAAATCGGAGAAGTCGGGAGGAAAGTGGTTATCCTGAAAGCCAAAAACGAAAGACAAACATTTCACTAAGACATTTGAAGGAAGTGTAATAGTCTCTGTAAATACTCTAAAATAAGAAGCTATATTTAAATAGTAAACCTTTTTGAATTGTTTTTAGTATTTTAAAGGAAAATATATGTTTAATAAACATCAAAAACTACTAACAGCGTATTCTGTAAGTAAAATGTTGATCTTACTTTTAGAGGTATACACACAAAACAAGAGAGAACGCTATAGTCGGGTGCCCCGACAATCAGATACCCGTTACTCAGGTAAAGGGAGTGCGAGGGAGATGGAGATAGAAACTTTGAACACGCATAACTTTTTAACGAATGGTCCGATTTGAAAAATTTCTTCTACATTTCGATAGGTATTGATAAACACAATAAAACTGCATTTTTACTTTTCCGAAATATTGAAATTTTTAAAATCGTATATAAGCGATTGTGGGCGTTAGAGGGGGCATGGCACCTTTTTGAAATAAACTTGCGCTGCGTAGGAACTCCTAGAATCTGCATGCAAAATGCCAATCTTCTAGCTTTTATAGTTTCCGAGATCTCAGCGTTCATACAGACAGACGGACAGACAGACGGACAGACGGACATGGCTAGATCGACTCGGCTAGTGATCCTGATCAAGAATATATATACTTTATGGGGTCGGAAACGCTTCCTTCTAGCTGTTACATACTTTTGCACGAATACAATATACCCTTTTACTCTACGAGTAACGGGTATAAAAAGCACGTCCTCGTAAAATGGATCTGGCCAATTATCAAATTAAAATTGATCTTAAATAATGTAAAATCGATCTACGTTTCATATCGATTTTTTTTTGGTGTGCGTTTAGCATTTATATTTAAAGTAAAGGGCGGCATTCAAGGATTTAGATCAGGGATCGAAAATAACAGTTATTTTATTATTTTTATTCGAAAAAATTATGCGCCTAGAATAACACTAAAAATTGGAGAAAAAAAACCAGGGATCATTTAGGATCATTTAATTATAGACCAAACTAAACAAAAAAGTTACCATCCCAATAACTTTATATATTACTATTTATACCTCCTAAACTTTGTTAAAGGGTATTGTAATTTCGATTTAAATGAAGCACATGGGGTCCAGTTGTTGGCCCTCAGCGCTGGTATGTGTTTGCGCTTTTCTCTGGCTTTTGGCCCTTTCATGTCTCCGGCTTCGACTCCATTTTCTATTATTGTTTTCTTTATTTGAATTGCAGTACGTGTTTGCACCTAGGGCACTTTGTGTTCCTGGCGCTGCTGTTTACATTTTGGATGCCGTCGGAGCAGCTGCGTCCAAAGGGTTGAGCTCCCCATCCGCACACGCCGCCACTCCACTTCCACATCCTCCATTCGATGTTTGCATTATTATTATTTCGTAAGCCTTGTTCCGGCACTCGTAAAACGCAATTGTATCGCAAGTTGACCGCAGCAGTTGGACCCATTTTATGGGCTCAATCATGGGTTTTTGGGGAGTGATTGTGGAGTGCCGCCCTCCGAATCAAGCGTCAATTTTCATTAAAATAATGTCACAATTCGGCCTCGAAATGGTTTTAGCCCCGGTTTAGGGGTCCCTACTTCGTAATGGGCACAATCGCCTCCCCATCTGCGGTTAACCGCTTAGCTTTGCCCATCATCGGGAGGCTGCGCATATGCCATCATGTCCTGCGGCTACGCGTGTCCCTCGTCCCTCAGTTCTACCCTTCGTTCCTATGTACCCTTCCATCATCCTTCCTATATTCCTCTGACCCCTAGGTGTGCTTACGAGTGCGTATAATTGAGTTAGTTTGATTGTAATAATCAACAGTCGCAATATATATGGACCTATATAGGATATATTGCCACTGTTGGATATTTAAATATTTCAAAAAGAATAAATTAAAGTCTCCAACTTAAATTGTATTTATAAAAAACAAGATATTTTGATAAAAATATAACAACATAAAACATTTTTGCTTTCAATTCCCAAAATAACTTAATAAATTAATAACTTCAATTAATTACTTACCCCCAAAAATTATAAAAATTATAATACATTTTTTAGAGCATATGACTATCGGAATAACAATCAACATATTTTTTAGCCATCTCCAAAACATTTGTATCTCTGTGTGACTCTAAAATGTAAACGAAGTTCTGCGACAGTGGCAAATACATTTAAAAGGCGGATGTCCGACCGCCTGGTTGATGGTATTTTGTCAGTCTCTGTGTGGCCCCTCTATTTGATATTTGTGAATACGAATACCGATCCATTGAAGCGTTCACAGGGCTCTGAATAATTTATTTTTGTGGAGTGATGTTGGGGTGTGGAGAGGTCCTACAAAGTTCCACCTCCGGCAGTTCATCGTGCTGACACTGTCGCCCCCAGTGGATCACGTGGTTTATTAAATAGATTACAGTTTTGTTCACTAACCTTAGCTGCACAATGAACTTCACAAATGTTGAATGGTCACTAAGGGGAAACACTTTATTAGTTCAAATTTGGCACACATATTTTTAACCCTAAAAAGTCCGTGGCTCTTTAAATAATAATTTAAAGTGTTCTACAGATTAAAAAATTCATTTCGAAATATAAATCTAAAACTAAATGCAATGCTAGCTATAAAATTAAAAAAGTATTAGTTGGCATGGTAATTTTTATCAGTGCATAAACTAGACCCAGGACTGATGTCAGCATACCATTGTCAGCAGCATTGGCATGCATGACGAATTCATGGCGGTCCGCTGCAGTTTTTGTCATCTTTGACCCCGCTGAACCCCCATAAGCTTGCATATGTATATATGGAAATGTATCTGCGGCTATCGGGTCAAAGCTAAATTGTACAATGAAAAAATAGAATATGCTAAACTTTACGGAGAAGGCGATTAACAATTTCATGAGAAGTTCAAACTCAAATAAATAAAAAAAAATCCAGATTTAAAAAAAAAACGATGAAAACAATTTTTACATAAAAGGGTCTCAATCTCACAAATTAATTCGCAATAGATTTGCAGGCTTTCGATGTTTATGAAATAAACCATTTTAATGCAGCCCATAACTGGGCAGACAAATGCACTGTCGCACACGAATACAAATAAATATTATCTCCTTTTATTGCGCTTCGCTGGGATTTTTATACCCAGTGGACTTTGCACTGGCCGCATCATTATATCAATATTCGTGTATTGACAGCGGAGAGCAATTGATGTCAGTGACAAAAGGGAAATGCCATCAAGCAAGTCAAGCTTCCATCGAGGGTTGTGCTTTCCTCCATTTCTCTCGATTTTCCCACTTTTCCTTAGCCTTTTCTCAAACTGGGAAAAATATTTTCTAGGGGTAACTTGTATAGAATACGAAGTAAACCTTAGTAAATCGATAGTATCCCACATATTTTTTTACAATTCCATTGCCATCATTTGGTATAAACAAATAACCCTATGCAATATTTAACTTTGTTATTTTTGTACTTGCAGAACACTAAAAATTTTAAAGATTTTGTTCTGAAAATGGTAGATTAATATTTGACTCTTAATCTCACTTTTTTTTTGCTGTGCACTCTTTGCCTTGTTATTGCATTGTGATTTCCTTGTTGCTGTTTGCGGGGGATTATTGAATGCGAATGACCTGACCCAGTGGCTTCTCCTTGGACTTCCTCCATCGCCATTGATGCTGCTGTCCTGTGGATGTCCACTGTCGACTCGAATCGCTTTTTGTGTTTACTCGCATTTCCTGCACATTTCCGGCTCAATGGGAATGTGGCAAACTGTTCCCCGATGCTCGCAGAAGCATGAAAAATTGTGGGCATGATTGGTGAAATACCTTGGATTTTCAACGGTATTCCTGCGACTGGTTTAATTTAGATTGGGTTGCAGTTGGTTTCGGTTTCTGCTGGGAAAAATCAAGTTGATTTGTTGGTCACAGATCGCATGTCAAATTTTGTCCTTCTTGTCTAGGTCCCCCTTTATTTCATTTTTATCTTCTTTCTATAGCTTAAAATAAAACATATAATATGAAATTCTTAATTACAGCTATAATTATTTATTATAATAAATCTATATCATGTGCATAACTACGAATTTTAATAATAATATTCTGTATGTACCCATGTCTACCTTTTCTGTTATATAATATAAAGGGAAACTATCACTTTCCTTATGCGAGTCATTTGTCTCCCTACATCTTCTTTCCCTTAGCAGGTGCAACTGCGCGTGGCAATGTGTGCAACACATTTTATTTGTCTTTCCGTTGGCTGAGTTGAATCTTTTTCTGCCATCAACTATACGCCACGTTGCCGCATCTCCTCGAAACGCGTTACTTGCAATACATTTGTCATGGCTTTGGATTGTTTAGATCGGCATTACGGGATGGGAAGTGTGCTATAGGGTGTTGCCATCTGTTTGGCTGAGTTTCGAATGCATTTTGAGTATCCAAAGGGCATACTTAAATCTAGGGATATTAATGGTTTACCATTTTGTCGCCATGCTTTATAAGTCAATTTGGCTTTTGATGTCTTGATGAATTGTTTTGTTCGGTAAATCTATCAGGAATCGGTAGTTCAACAACTTCAAATTGGAATTTTATCGGATATTAGTTGTATTAAAATAACTATGCTTACAAAAGCACACAGTTCGACTCTCAATTTGAAAGAACGAACGTAAATGCACTGCGTAATTAAATTGATTAACTGAATGGCATTTGAATTAAATTTCAGCAATCGACAATCAATTCACTTTCAAGCTACCTTCGAGTCATGGAAATAAATGTTTATCCAATAAACAATTAGTTTTCTTTTACCCCAGTAACTGGAAAATCGGCAACGGGATACAGCTCCTCTAGCAAAGCGATGTATGTTAATTACTTTGAGCCAAACAAAGTTAGTATTACAACCACAAAAACCCCCTGGCCCATATTCCTTGCATTTGCACTGTGCTAAATTAATTAAATTGAGCTAAGAAAATTCACAAGCACATTTTAGTTAGGAAGAAGCAAGGCAACATACCCGCAATTTTTAATTGCATTTTAATGACTTTATTCCGCTGAAATATGCCGGAACACAGAGAGGGCCATTAAACTGATTAATCTCAGCCATTGACACCTCGAGGCTGTAATTAAAGCGGCCCAAGCCAGAAGGATTCCATCATAACTCGACAGCCAACGATATAAGCCCTGAATAAATGCAACTTTCTATTGAGCTGGCTGTCTGTGTCGGACGGAAATCGTGGGTATATACCATATAGTCGGAGCAGAAACAGAACGAGAACATTGCCATGTGGCATGTGGCAGCGACAGTGGCATGAACAAAAAGTAAGTCCGACAATTGGCAGTTTCGCAAAATAACTTTGTTGCCGCTGCCGCTGCCAGTGGCCCAAAATAGCCGACACAGCATATATAACTAATACTCCCAGTTGGCAGCTGACCACAGACCAGTCATCCGACCAAATATCCAACCGCCCAAACCACCCAATCCATTCCCCCGAACCAAACCGATGGACAATAAAACAAATCGAATAGAACTTCATTTTCTCCAACAATTTTTTGCTCGCTTTTCTTCTTTTTTCTGAAGAGGGGGGGTTTGGGTCTGGGCGACGTGTTCGGTTTTGTTGTCGCTGGCTGTGTGAAAATGGCCATAAAATGTGAAGGCAAAATCAGTGTTTAATTAAGTTATAAAAATGTTTCGGTCATTTAAGCCCGCGACCAAGAGAATTTTCGGATCGCCGTCAATAAGGGGAAATTAAAATGGAAACTTGTCGGCAGATTAGAGGGCTTTTAAAATTGTTTACGGTGAACAAATTATTTGTTAATTTAATCAGCAAAATTTAAATAAAATTATTTTACTGTAATATTAATTCAACATTTAGAAGAAATAAATCATACATTTTGTATAAGATACTAATATCATTAGCTTTGATTAAATTTACCTAAGGTCAGAAAATTTAATTATTTTGATATTTAATATTGACCGGTTTTTAGACAAATACATATTTAACACATTTCTGTTTTTTCTGATGCTTGGAGACACAGATTCACGTCGCATTTCCTGGCCATAAAAAAACTTTCAGAAAAAGTACTGCATATTTGCAGGCGCCACTCAAAAATATCTTACCACCACAGACCCCGTTCTGCATTGCTTTTTTCATCCTAGCTTTTTTTATTATTATGGAAAGGAATATTTATGAGCATTTATACATACCGTGTACGTGGGCTGCTTCTTTTTGCCGGGTATATGAATTTATGACTTTATTGAAAATATATAATTAAATATTCAATTAAACAAATGTTCGAAACAAAATATATGTCAAATAAACGTGTTACACAAGGATTTATTTGAGGTTTAAATAAATATTTGTACTTTTTAAATGTTTTGACAACGAACATATTGAATAATTGGCTAAAATAGATTTAAATTAAAAAAGGGTATACAATTGGTCGCCACTTTCTCCACTTGGTCGCCACTTGCAGCTTACTTATTCTGCAACTTCTTCATCCGTTTCCTTATGCGAATGTGCATGCTTAAGCTGCTTTTCCACGCACACACGCCCGAGCACAGAGGAAAAACTGGGAAATATCCGAGGAAAAGCGGGGGAAAAACAACACATTGAGCTGAGCTTAACGGCTGGCGCATAAGTTTCAAAGTCAGCATGGAAGGTCCGAGTCTCAGTTCGACTGTCTTCCTACTTTTGCAGCGTCGTCGTCTTTTGGCTCTAAACGCTTATACACACGAAAAATTCGTTAAAAATAAATTCGCCTTTTTAAGGCGATATTTTTAAATAGCGATTTCTACGCAAAACCCATTTTCAACTAATTATTAACTAAATTATCTCAAACTTTCTTAGGAGTAACATGTATATTTAAAATATAGGCATTTTTGTTTGTGTAGAAAAGGGGATTGGTAATGGGGATGGGACTGTGGTTGAGACTGGGGAAAATTTATCTGGGCACGTCGTCTCTGTATTTCAAATGCAATCCATTGTAGTCCTCTGTGTGTGTGTATGTGTGCTGCTTTATGTCCAGTTTGTTGTGTTTGTGCTACCAAAATCCCCACTGTGTGTGTGAGACGGCTTGAGAAATAACCAACTTGGGGCGCTGCGTTTGCACTTTGGGAAACTCTTTTAAACATCCTCTCACAAACGCATGTTATGCAGCAATTTCAACAAGGCCATTGGCCTGGCCGACAGCTCGTAAATCTCCTCAGCCTCTTAGGTCACAATTACATAATCTACAAGCCTAATTCAATAATTTATGCTCGTTTGGAAAAATAATAAAATATTTTTAACCCTTTCGGGGGGGATTAAAGCATGAACCATAAATATTAATCAATAAACAAAGTTTCGTATAGATATTTGCATTGCAGGTTTCTTTCTCAACATATTTAACTTGTTAACTTGTTCAAAAATGTAATTCGATTCAAGACGAAAATCGTCAGGGATCACATGTAAATGAGCCTCAAGTTCATTTGTCGCAAACGGAAACGCGAAACACGTAATTACAACGAGCATGCGAAGTGTTTGATTGAGAGATTGGCCCAGATGGTAATCGAATTTCAATGGAATTATACTGCGGCAACCAGCAGGCGATGGCGATGATGATGTTGTGTGGTTATTTCAGGGAACGCCAAGGGTTAAGGGTGCGGTTGGTGGGGGCCATCTTTGCCGTCTTGGTCAAGAGTCGAGGATAAGGTGTGTGGCTAATTGGTTTGCTGTTCGAAAATTAATTCAATGCTAATTATTGGCTAACATGCACACAATCAACGCAATTATAATTACGGAACAGCAGCGACAACAACTACAAAGGCCGCAATTAGGTTTGCATAATGCATATTTGCATTTTCAGCTTCGTCACTGTCATGCACAATAGCTCGATGTTGTTATTTGTTGTTTGCTATTTTTTGTGAATTTGTTTTTTGGTATTTTGGCTTAATTAATCTGTCAACACTTTTGGGGTTGGTTTGAGTATGAGTTAATTTCGCTCATTTCGCTGCGTCAACAAATTTCATTAGATTCGCCAAACGCGATTTGCATGAACTGCATCTAATCGAGGATGCCGGTAATTTACTTAATATTATTTGTTTTTGAATTTCCATAAATTTTCAAGGAATATTGACTGATAAATTGTGAATTTTTAATCGAGAACTTCGACTATCAGATACTGAAGGGAGTGTGAGGGAGATGGAGATATGCAGTCGTGAAATCTACTCGCGCCATCTAGCGGCGGGTTTGTAGCAATTTTTGCTAATAACTTTTTAATTGAATGGTCCGATTTAAAAAATTTCTTCTACATTTTGACAGGTATTTTTAAACACAACATTTGCATTGCATTTATACTTTTCCCTCATCTTTTACTCTACGAGTAACGGGAGTACAAATCATAGAAAATTATGATCACATTACCTAAATTCACATGATATTTGACGAGAACTATTAAAAATCCGTTTGAGTATTTCCGGATTTCCCTATCCTTCCTACTGCCCTTTAAAGATAGTTTAAATCCCAATTGCCCTACAGCTACTCAGCGCATTGAAGCTAATAAACATCAAAGTTTATGCAACAATTCTTTTGAGTTTCACCTGTCAAGCACACAAGGATACTCACAGGATTGGCACAAGCACACACGAACACCATGTACATATTTGCACAGACACGAATGCATAACTTTTGGTTTTCGGTTTGACATTTTGTGGTTAGATTTTAATATGTGGCAAAGTGAATGAAAAGTTACGCAGGACCCGGAACAGCAAGATGGCTAAATGCATTATGCCGCTGCTGGTTGCCACAGTGCAAACTTTGGCCGCAGAACCCCCGAACCCACCTCCTTATAGAGATCACCCTTCCGAAGCACTATCAGTGGCAGATGCTCTTGTGGGCGTGTGTGTGAGGACCAAATTAGCATTCCTGCCACCAGAAATTTGGGTGCGTGTGTGTTGTTTGTGTTGCATTCTTCACTGTCTCCACTGTCTGGCATCGTTTGTTGTTTGTCTTTGAGGAGGAGATGCACTGCACTGGGAAATTATCAAATATGAAAACGGTTTAAGGTATCTTAATTGCTGTACCCGAAATAATTATTTTTAAGAGACTATCTATTTAGAAATTATTTAAAGCATTGTTATTTAAATAATGTCCAAGGGAAAGAGATTAAATATTACAGCAAAAGGATATTAATTAAGTTAATGTATTATTACAATTTTAAATCCCAAAATTGTACCTACTTTCTGTAAAATCCAATTTCTACTAGAAATTTTCTACATAAATATGTTATTCGGTAGAAATAGTTAGTAAATTAGTAAATAAATAAAATATATCAAATATAAATCTCAAAGTTTAAGAAAATGTGTAATATTGTGGTAGTTATTGCACTAAACGTTCTTCCTGATTTAAACAGACATATTTATTAAGAAGATATAGGATTTGTAATTTGGATTGAAATTAAATGTAGTATTTCTATTTTCATAAACATAGTTTTAACAAGAGAGAACGCTATAGTCGGGTTGGTGTCCCGACTATCTAATACCCGTCACTCAGCTAAAGGGAGTGCGAACGCTGTACTCGGGTTGGTGTCCCGACTATCTATTGGGGCTAAAGGGAGTGCGAGGGAGATAGATATATAAACAATTTTGATTGCGTATAACTTTTTAATGAATGGTCCGATTTGAAAAATGTCTTCTACATTTCGATAGGTATTAATAAACACTATAAAATTGCGTTTATATATTTTTAAAATCTTAAAAGATGTGGCCTCCAGACACATTTGAAAATCGTTTATGGCGATTGTGGGCGTTAGGGGGGCGTGGCACCTCGATGAAACAAACTTGCGCTGCGTAGGAAGCCCAAGAATATGTGTGTGAAATCTCAACCTTCTAGCTTTTATAGTTTCCGAGATCTCAGCGTTCATACAGACAGACAGACGGACAGACAGACGGACAGACAGACGGACAGACGGACATGGCTAGATCGACTCGGCTAGTGATCCTGATCAAGAATATATATACTTTATGGGGTCGGAAACGCTTCCTTCTAGCTGTTACATACTTTTGCACGAATACAATATACCCTTTTACTCTACGAGTAACGGGTATAAAAAGGCATTTTCCGGTGCATTCAACGCAAAGCTTAGGCTGTCAGCGAGCTGCAGCTTAAAGCCTTTAAAACGGAGCCAGTCCGACCACATGGCGGATGCGTGACATTGCATAACTCACTTTGTCGAAGCGAAGGGGGGCTTAAAGGCGGGTTGAGTGGGTAAATTACAACTTGAGCTAGCAGCGCCAGCCCCCAGGCCTTGGGGCAGAAACTTTGTCTTGAGAGTTGAAGTTGACGTTACAAACCCCCGAAAACACCCAAATCCCCATTACCTTGCCTTGTGCAACAAGAAAATGCATTGCAACTTTATTAAAAAGTCGTAAAAGTTATAAAAACTACTAAAAGCAATGGGTAATAAGTTATTGTTTTTGTTAATAATACCGCTGTTATGGTTGTTCTTACCGCTGCTCCTTTTTGCCGTCGCACGGGTAGGAAACTTTTCCGCTGTTGACAATGTGCAATGTCGAAATACGGCAAATGCAAATGCGAGAAACGAAGAAAAGTCCTCTGTGTAATTTGATAAGTACGATACGCGGCGAGAAACTTTATTGTCGGCCATTTGCTACTGACTTTTCCGTCCGCTCACACAGGTACGGAATGATTTTGTTCCAGGAGCGTTTACCAAGCACATTACTATCGAGGTACAGTTGCGTTTCCATTGCGGCTGACTTCGGAAACGGAAGTTGGCCTGAGCTTGGCCCAGAAATGCATTCAAAAAAATTAAAATCATTTTGGAATAATGCGATGTAACTATAACTAATAATATTGTAGAGGAAAATAAATAAATAATAAAAAAATAAAATAATTACAACCATTCGACTGAAAAGTTAAAGAAAAAGTGGTATTTAAAAAGTGTGCAACACAATGTTTGTTTGGAAAATAAACTGCGTTGAATACAATACAATATTCAAGCAATAGGAACTCCAAAGTGTTACGTCAAACAAGCTAAGAATACCAGCAACTATTTTCGGTACCTATAATTTTTAGGCGTGCATCCAATTTGCTTGGCTCTTTTGTAGGCATTGTGACTGGTGTTTGTTTCCTTTGAAAATGTCATTGTTAACCGGCTGGTCAAACGTTTGCTGTGAGTCCGGTTGCGATTCCTGATCCGCATTGTGTGGTTTGCCAACTGCTTTTGGCATAACAATGGACCGGTTGCCTTCTCGCTGATGTTTATGATATGTAAGCATCTTCATTACAGGTTTCCGGCTGCTCGGGCCACAAATCCTTGCTCTCAACAGCAGCCATTAAGGGATTCTTGAAAGTTTGCCCAAGCTGCTGCCGTTTGTTGCAACTTGCAAGCAATAATTGCACTCGCGGTTAAGCACACACTCGCACACGAGATGGAGATGAGATGAGTTGCGTTGAGCTGCGTTGCAGGCACTTAAAATTCCAGCACACTCAAAAAAATGTTTTTTATTAAAATTCAAACATGAATACTAAAAAAATCGTTTTATACAAAATTATCAAAAAATATTTTGCAACTTATAAAAACCATTATTTTATAATTTACATATTTTGAAAACAAAGAGAGAAAATCATGTACACATTTCACAACAATTACGATTGCAGATAATTTCTAAATTCATCTTAAAATAATATCAAATAATTTTGGATAGATATTTGTTATAAATTTAAAACATAATTTTTTATATTCTAAAAAATAAAAAAATTAATGTATGTTTATATTGGTAAGGATATTTAGTAAATGTTATTTAAATTTCAGCATTAACGCTTTTATTTTTCAGTGCAACTGCCGCAGCCACATGCTTTGCGCTTAAGGCGGCTAGCGTGGCAAAAAGAACCACAAGAAAGGGCGTAACCGGGGGCGGTAAGTGGGCGGTGGGGCGTGGCAGCAGAGCGGCATCAACTGCTCAGGAGCAGCAGCAGCTGTAATAAGACAGCTCGTCTGCCCCGACTCTGCCTTGTTAACTTTTGCTCATTTGTGCCCCAAAATGCTGCATCAGGCATCTGCAATGTAAAGGATTTCCGGGGAAGCTCAGAGACGAGGTGTTGAAGTTTAGCTGCTCAACTTGACATATTAACGCACGCCGCTTAGGGCAGCGGTTTTAATGAGCAGCCAGGACAACCTGGCTGCACATCTATCAATTTATCGGGTAAATATTGAAGTGTTGCAACTGCCATTTTCACTTTGCTGCAAACTTTAGCAATTAAAAACTTTGTCATGGCCACACGAACCAATAGCCGCGATACTTGCAATTAAGCATTGCTTTAACACAAAAGGGCTTTTAATGAGCATTAAGATAATGTCACACACGATGATATCGATGTGTGTCTGCTGGCTTGTGCTCTTTTAATGGGGTATATATAGGATTTCGTGCTCTTTTAATGGGTATATGTGGCATATGTGCATATCGCATATCCGCTGTGCAGCGATTGACTTGTTAACTGTCACCGATAATCGTTGCCATGTGGCAGAAGAATATCCGGTAAAAGGGTTTTTTTTAAAGGAGATTTCTACTTGAACTTTTAAGTTTGAATACCTATATTTAAAACGTAGGAATTACTGACTCGTAATCTTTCGAGAGTCTATAAATTTTAGAAATGATCATTTAGTAGACGAGTGAAATCCACATATATTTTGGGTAACAAAGGTATTATTTTTAAACATTTTTTTTATAGATTTTTAATATTTTCTTATTAAAAATCCATTTCACTGAAATATAACCCTAGAGTGAGACACCTTCCTGGACTGAAAAATCAATGGCTGTGATACATATCAATTTCGCATATACGTTTCACCCACAGGTATGCACCCATACTAGCACAGCCTGACAGGATACACACACACACTGACACGCACCGGCGGCCATTTTCACCGCAAGTGGCAAAATGACAGTCAACGAGCGTGTAAGTGCATGTCAATCGTGTTTGCCAGGCGTCAATAAAAAGTAATTTCATCTCACATTAAAAACAAGCGGAAGGCAGAAAAACAGGAGTGCAGGTAAGTACTTAAAGCGGACACTTTAAAGCAGCCGTTAAAACAGCGTTAATTATGCAATTGCAATTATCGCCAGGTTTATGGTTATAACCCAGGACATTCGCGTATACCCGGCAAGGTACCCGAAATGGGCAACTGCAAATTAACTATGTATTGGCTGCAGGAAGTGCTCAAACAAACACCAACGGAATACAAGAGATAGTACACAAATACTCGTACATCTGGAATGGAATGGAATGGAATGACCTCGGGTCATTTGCTTTCGCATTGCAACAAAGGGCACAATA
This sequence comes from Drosophila lutescens, assembly GCA_037075285.1. NCBI lineage: Eukaryota > Metazoa > Arthropoda > Insecta > Diptera > Drosophilidae > Drosophila > Drosophila lutescens. The sequence continues at coordinate 464,653 of JBAMCF010000815.1, read as the reverse complement.
AGCTGATTTTATTTGTGCCAGGCTTTTAACTATTTTTTGAGATAGAAAGAGAAACATTTCGTGGCAATAGATTTAAAATAAAACATATATTTCTATTTAAATATTACAAAAAGAAATGTTTTTAAGACAAAAATTTGTTTCAAGGCAAATTAAAAAAAAAAATTAGGACGAAGTTGAATAGAGGTCAAAAACGGATTACGCTACTTTCCATTTAATTTGTTTCACATAAGATTGCGAATTAACTGTTTGCCTTTTGCATTTGCTTGTGAACTTGTGAAGTTCTTGGTGAATGCTAAAGTCTGTTAAAGGCAATGTGTTTTAAAACATGCCAAATTGCTTTAGCCCCATAAGTACCAGTCCTGCCGCAACAATCATAATATGCAGGGAACCGTTGTGGAGTTGCCTTGATCCCGATTTCTCCTTGTCCTCGTCTTCCTCTCCGGGGTCTTTCTTTTGGGGTTTCTTACACGGACAAGTTTTTAGATTGTCATGATCCTTTGTTCGACACGACGAACAGTATTCTTTCGGTTCACTCTTAGTAGTTAGAACTTGACAACCAAGTTTTCGTGACCAAACACATATAAGACTGAATGATCCATCTTTTGCTGTAAGAAGTGGTTTGATAAGTCAATAAGTATAAGTATAGGTATTGCTGCCGATCTCAATACCGTCAATTTTCATATCGCTAGGCATGCACACGTCCAAGTCTGCGGTATACGGTGGATGTGTAACCATTTTCTCTGTTATACATACAGGTAAAACAAAATTTGGCTGAACATAATATCCCGGTTCGCTATCAATTTCGCAAATGCCCTTATTGTCCTCAGTGCAGTCTCCACACAATACGAGGTCTTTATTAAATGGGGCACATGGGGAAAACAGGTAAAGAGCGAAAATCAGATAAGAAAAGATTTGATTGTTCGACATTTTTAGCAAAAGAACATTTTCCGACCGCCTTAGTGAAAGTAAATTTGAATATAAAACTACTTGGGACGATTTCATCAAAGCCTAGTTAAACAAAAATTTGGGTGGCTTGATCGGGACAAATGGAATTCTAGCGATTAAATCAAATTCTAAACTCAGAAATATTAGAAATAAAGATATTTCCAAAAGTAGAAGATAATATTTCAAAAAACGCCGAAGCTACTCAGAGGGTATTATGATTTCAGTCAGAAATTTGCAACGCAGTGAAGGAGACGTTTCCGACCCCACAAAGTATATATATTCTTGATCAGCAACAATAGCCCATTTAGAAATGTCCGTTTGTCGGTCTGTCCGTTTCAATGCGAACTAGTCTCTGAGTTTTATAGCTATCGCGATGAAACTTTCCCAAAAGTCGTTTTTCTACTGCAGGTAGTGCATATGTCGGAAAGAGCCGGATCGAACCACTATATGTATATTAAGGCTTTCATAGGAATATTCGAACATTATACTTTTTTCGTTTTGAAGTAGGCATTTTGATTTTTGACAGAAGGAGCTTTTGAAGCTCTCAAAGAAGGCTAGTTAAACGGTATGTATGCATTTGAACTGCAAGGATATACAAACTTCGGCATGCCGAAGTTAACTTTCTTTCTTGTTTTACTTTGTTCTCGGTGGGAATCGATCCACGGTCTTCTGCTCGAGAGTCCAATAGGCTAACCTCTGGTTTACGAATCCATTTTAAGGCCCTGCGCCCTCTAGTACTGCATTTTTTCGACATAGTTCACTACTACCACAAAAGTAGAAAAATAGTCTGCGTTTTGTTATTTTTAAGTCATGCGTTACCTAACAAAAATTCCACATTTCTCTGGGTGCACTAAGGGAGAAAAGCAAATCCAATTCCAAGAAAAAATTATTTTATTAAGAACGTTTCGTTCTTAAATTGTGTACTTACAATAAAAGCAAAATTTCCTAAAATAAGGACAATGGTTCTTCAACTTTGAATCAGGGAATCAAACCAAATCTTATTTCGGTTACGGTTCCGGTACTGGTCTCATACCGAATCTGCGTATTCGGAAAACGGATATTTTGGTATTGATGTTTTGGTTCCGGCTCTGGTACCGGTACAGTTAAAACAATTTTTAATAACAGTTTGAAATGGTTTATATTAGTTTTATGTGGAAAAAAACTTTATTGTAAAAACATTAAAATTAATTCGATTTTTTGATATAAAATATGAAACTTAAGATTTTAATTAAATTTTTCACTTTTTTTATATCTAAGAGTAAATTGGGTTACTAGCTTTTTAAGGGGGTAGGGTCTTTGGCATCAAAAAATTAATTGTTTGAACACTATTAAAAAAATGCGTTTTGCGGTGATCACTATCACTATTTTCCGAAAAAATATCAGATTTCCATTTCGATTTTACATTTCGCTTAAGAATTAATTATTTTTTAATTTTTTACTTACCAAATAACAAATAAAACCAAAAGGCTATTTGAACGATCAGGTTTTCCCTAGTTTCAAAGAAATATACTTGGCAGAAATCGACCTCTGTCGGGCTGTATGCAAAACGTGCGTCTCAACTTACACAAAATGGGTAATTTCCGGAAAAATACTAATGTTTAAAACCTCTTACCTCTTATAGAATAAAAAGAAAGTGAAAATGTGTCACATCTTAAATCTGGCTTGAGCCTGGCTCCAAATGTTTTACCCAAAAGTTTTGTTAATAAAAAATCAAATAAATAATTAAAAAATAAATAAAAAATAAAAGTATAAATAAATCCTCTTGTAAACTGAAATATGTTTTTACAAATGTATATTTTTGAATGAAATGGAAACATTTGTACATACATACACGAAAAGATTTCCATACCATACAAAAGTAGCGAAGTACCTTATTTTCCTGGTTCCACATTTAATCAATACAAAATTAATGCCTTTTAAACTTACCTCGATGGATGCTAAATTGAATTCGTTACGAATTCCCAAGTTAAACTGCGTTTTCCAAACAGTTCCCCGACGCAAGGATTCTTATCACAAGAACCTCAAAGTTCGAAAAATGCTGAAATTGGTTAACTTCCCGGGGTACCTCAGGCAAACGGATTCATGGTTGGTTTTGATGTTAAAGTATTTTAAAAGTGGCACTCGTTATCTTTCGAACCCCATACTCAGAATAATTTTAGGATTTTTTTAAGCGAGAAATGATTGAATTGCGACATAGCCCTAAACAAAGGAAAATAACTCTTTTACCAATTTGCCAAAAGTATGATCTGTAAAATAGATAAAATACATGTGTAAAACACTTGTAAGTTCTTTTTATTTGTCATTTATTTTATAGAGTATACTTTTGGGCCAACTGTAAAAGTCCTTGGAAAACGCAGTTTTACTTAAACAAGAGAGAACGCTATAGTCGAGTATTTCGACTATCAGATACCCGTTACTCAGCTAGAGGGAGTGCGAGGGAGATGGAGATTCGCAGTCGTCAGCGCCATCTAGTGGCCATTTCACTTTTTGCTCATAACTTTTTAATGGATTGTCTGGTTTTAAGATTTTTCGATAGGTATTAATAAACACAACAAAATGGCATTTAAACTTCTACAAAATCTGTAAAGATGTGGGCGCCAGGCTTTTTTTAAAAGTCCTTTAAAGCGACTGTGGGCGTGCACTTGCGCTGCGTAGGAATCCCAAAAATATGTGTGATTAATCCCAACCTTCTAGCTTTTGTAGTTTCTTTGTAGTTTCGAGATCTCAGCGTTCATACAGACAGACAGACAGGCAGACGGCAGAGAGACATAGCTATATCGACTCGGCTATTGACCCTGATCAAGAACATATATACTTTATTGGGTCGGAAACGCTTCCTTCTATCTTTTACATAATTTTGCACGAATACAATATACTCTTTTACTCAACGAGTAACGGGTATAAATATAGCATCCATCGAGGTACATTTTTGATGTAACATTGTGTTGTTTAAAAAAAAAAGGAAAAAAAAATTTTACTAACATTTTTGTTTTAATATTTTTACACTGTAGAACAGGGATCTGCAGAAACACTTCGATAAGATGCACCGTGCAAATTACTTACATTGTGGGCCGGCGAAGGCGTAAAACGATGAAATAATGGTCGGCATTTAAAGTCATTCCAAGAATTTTTATTTAATATGTTAAAGAAAATTTGACTTAAGTAAATTTGAATGATCCGGAACAGGTGATAAGAGGCGTTGCAACCCAATTGTTTAACTATTTCATTTGCTCGTGAATTTGGTAAGTTCTTGGTGAATAGTAAAGTCGTAAACAGGCGATGTATGTTAGAGCTCGTTTCTAAGGCTTCAGCCCGATAAGAACCAATCCCGCCGCAACAACCATAATATGAAGAGATCCGGTGTAGAGTCTCCTTGATCCCGATTTATTCTTGTCCTTGCCTTTCTTTCCTTTCTTTGGGGTTCTCTTGCACGGACAATCTGGTACACTATCATCATAATCTCTGGTTCTGCACATCGCACAGCCTACGTCCGTATCGGTCTTAGGAGTTAGAACTTGACACCCAAGTTCTCGTGACCAAACACATATATATTTGAATGAACCATCTTTTGCTGTAAAAAATAGACTTATAAATCAATAAGTATTATGGCTGCCGATCCTAATACCATCAATTTTCATATCGCTAGGAATGCACACGTCCAAGTTAGCGGTTGTTGGCGGATATGCAGATCTCAGATCTCTGGATCGAGACCAAATGTTTGGCTGAACATAGTATCCCGGCTCACTATCAATTTCGCAAGTGCCCTCATTTTCCTTAGTGCAGTCTCCGCACATTACAAGGTCTTTATTAAATGTGGCACATGTGGTAAACAGGTAAAGAGCGAAAATCAGAAAAGAAAAAATTATATTGTTCGTCATTTTTGGAAAAAGAAATTGTTGCGAACGACCTTATAAAAGTAAATTTGTATATAAAACTACTTGGAACGATTCATCAATGCCTACTGGGTTTATTGTTGGGGGTGGCTTGATCGGGGCAAATTGAATCCTACGGATTCAGGGTGAATATCCCACGCATAAGTAATGTATATAACTTTCGGGTTATTGCGCGACTGGCTGTAATTGTAACACTTGAAAATAGGAACCAATTAACCAAGGCATGTTTTCTTGTAGTGTGTCGATTAAGTCAATTTTTTAAAATCTATTTTTGTGTATTTTGGAAGAGATTAATAACTCTTCGGAAAGTTTCATAAATATTCTCATTAATATCAAAACGGGATTATACACACCTGCATTTTTTATTCAATTAATAAGTCTTAATTAATCAGTCTCTTTAAAGCTTTAATTTAAATTTGAAATATTCCTAGATCTCATTTTAAATTTCCTTCCCACCATTTCCCGTTTATCAGTTGAAGTGTATTCGACCAAAATACCCCCTCAGCTGGTTAATTAAATGTGCCTTCGCTGCGTGATTTCTTTTACCCCAAGGCAAAGTCCTTGCCATTTCCGAGAAAAAAAGGAAAAAATCATTGACTGCGTTTGGGCCACTAATGTTGTTTGTGGGCAACAAAACTCACTTGGCAACATGTGTGCTCCACTTCAGAACACAGAACAAATATTTATATTCTTTAAAATATTTTAAATAAATATTATAAATCATAAAAAAAACTTAAAAATGTTAAGATAATGCTTAGTTACATTTTACAACTCTGGTTGTAGATATTTATTTTCTGGTTTAAACCTATCAGCATTTATTTCAGTGCACCTATACCGTATGCAAAGAGCGGAGCATCAAAGCCGTTTCATTTGCTTTTCTACGGCGCCCCAGACTTTTTCTCCATTTCCCGACTGCCTCAATCAATTTCAATTTATCAATTTTTACAATCAACTGATTTTATCAATTTTATGGCGCATTTTAAGACCACGCACGGGCCAAGGAAAAGGGAGCGAGGCAGCTGGGCCAGCAGTGCCGCTGGGCAGGAATAAAAAGGACATGCGAAGGAGGAAATTTGACTGCCAGCAGCAGCAGAGAAAAAGAGAGAAGCCGACTTGCCAGCGAAACATGTCAATAAAATCAACAAATGTCGTTGCCGGTTTATTGGTATCTTCTTGGCCCCGGCCTTCTGTCCTTGCCACCAACTTCCTGTTTCCTGCCCAGCGTTTTCCCCGCATGTAAATAAGCATTTTCCCGGGCTTCTTCGATTGTTATTTCAACTGGCAACCGGAAAGGGAAGATGTCTTGGCCCTTTGGCTGGCTGCCATGACTGCTGACTCGACTCCGCCAATAATCCACAGGTAAGTCGCTTAGGATCTTGGCAGCGTCTTAGTAGAAATTATCATTTCACTGAGGTCTTTTTGTCTTCTCCCAGTAATGCCGAAGATATTTATTTGTTCATCTTTGTGTACTTAATCTGCATAAATTAAATTGAAAAACGGACAACTAAACGAATTTATCGTATTTATTCTGTTAAAATCTGTAATCTCGTATACCTTGTCTTTAAGGGTATGTGGATTTTTCAAGATAATTTACAGAACATGTTTTAATATTTTAAGGGGAAACTTATTTGTAGATTATATCTCGAAGCTGAGAGCAATCCATACCGAAATATAAAAATTTTTAATTGGATCTTAAATTTCTTTAACTGTATCTTTCACCCGAACCAATATTTAATTATATTTGTAATGATTATCCAAGTCAAAGAGTATTGAACCAGCGTAAAAGGAAACCTCAGACTTATTGTAATTTTCCCTAATTTGTTTCTTGTTTCCCAGCTGATATTGATTACCGGGGCATTCGCAGCCTGAAAACTTCGGCATTGGCCATAATTAACGGATAATTTGTGGCCCGGCCAACGGCGTCACATGGCCCGGCCAGAGCTCATTTTGCTGGCACTCAAAGGAAGTGGGAGAGGCGTGGACTCCCCTCTCAAAAACTCACTAATTAAAGTCAACACTCGTGACTATGACCTCATTACAGGCAAATCTGTGAGGAAAAGCGGCAGAATTGGGGTGGCCCAGGGGGCTGGTGGTCACCTGGTGATTGTCTTCAAGTTGCCTTTGACTCGCCGTACACCCGATACTTTTTTCAAGTTCATTAGGGTAATGAAGCAGCCACAGGCCCGTCCAGAGACCTAGACCTGTGGGCCGGGTAGGGTAGGGGCCCCGAATAAAGTGGCGTGCGCTTTACTTTATGGTCCTCATAACCACGTATATATAGTCGGTGCTCCAGTTGTTGGCTCTTTGCATAATGAACGGACATAAACATGGCACAGCCAACAACAACCGACAGCTAAGGCCAAAGTTTTTTCCACAATTTCGTAGTCTTTGGCGCACATGACTGCCGCCAACCCGCTCCTCCTGGCCATTTCTGGTTATTACCCAGATATAATTTTAAATACATATTATATTTACTTAACGCCATTTCCTTAATTAATAAGAAACTTTCCGGGGTCTGGCTTGAATTCGGGAAGTTTACTCAACAGTTCGACGATGATTTGGCCAAAGGGAAATTAGTTTTTCCATTTTACTTTGCTCGAGCATCTTTAACGAGGACGGTAGGCTAACTTTCAAGTGATTATTTCATTACTTAGCGAAAAGATTAAGGTTTTTTTAGAGACACATATTTAATTCAGCTACGTAGCACAACTTTTATATTCTGATGAATGACTTGAAAATAATAAATAAATATGGTAAAGAAAATATTTTAAACATTTTATTTAATAAATATTTTTATTTTTTTAATTAAATATAGGTAACAAATATTTAATAATAATAACAAAGTAATTTGCGTATTAATTTTCTGAATTATGTTTGTTTAATAATTCTAATAACTTCTTTTACTCGTAAAACTATGCAATACTATAATTTCCCATCATTTGAAATATTTTAAAAATAATGTTAATTGTATTTGGGTTTTAGTTTAGTTGTGTTTTCTTATGGTATTGCAAACTTCCAGGAACCAATAGGTAAAAAAGGTTCGTTCACAATTCCCCACAAAACATTTTCTATGGATTAATCTTTCTCTGAATTCATTCGTATCTCCGCGTCTTTTAACCCGCAGTTTTCCGAGTACTCAATGCCATTTAGAATTGAAGCGTAGTCAAGCACTTAGCGGGAAATTCTTTGGCAGATGTTGAAATCTTTTTAAATCCATCATACCGTTTGACATTCCTTCGTTCATTTATCAATATGCTGGTTCAAACTCGTTTCGCTTAGTCAGGAATCGGAAATTTATATAAATTATGGCAGAGCCGAAACCGATTGTAGCTGCTTAAATTTGGGAGATGACTTTGATATGTAGTTGAATTGACTCTTCCAATTGGGGGCACAGCATCATTTGAATTTTGCAAAACGATTTTTGGCATATTGCTTGTTTACGCATTTTTGACCGCCCCCTCATAAATATGCACATTTGCAGCCATGGAGAATTTGCAAATGAAATATGGCCATCAATCGGGAAAATGGCAGACTACCAACAAGTGGCAAGCTGCCGATTTCCATGGTGCATGAAGCACACGCGGCGCATACGTAATTTTCATTACTATTTAATGTCGTTTAAAAGCACAAATTATAATTGAAAAATTCTTGTTAAACAAGAGCGGCCATTTGGAAATTCCTTGCGACCATTTTCCACCTGGGACGCTCGGTCACTGGGCTCGCGTGTGACATAATTGAACAAGGTCAGAATGGCTTGTCCATCGAGTTTGTCATTGACATTGAGGCCACATGTCCTCCTGCGAACGCCGGTGACCTCCATGAATAGTTTGGTTGGCCAGCAGGTCTATCATTATAATTGTTCAATTTTAGCCTGCTGCCCAGAAGCCATCGAGTATAATTAAAGCATGAATAATTTGCAAGAGCAGTTGTCTAAAGTGGACTCCAATTAGAGACCTTGAATACGGACAGTTGCAAAGGACATTGTAATTGCATTTGGCCAGGAATGGGGTTGAATTCCCCTGGCATTTTTAAATGCAAATATCCGGACAGCAATTATATTAAGATACTCGATTCACTTAGCCTCTCAGGGCAATTTCAGGCCATTGCCTTGAAACAAAAGCCAACTTTTTAAAACTCAATTTCCCATGCTAACCCCAATTGATTTGATAACATTTTAAGTGACCAACTTCATACAAAGCCAAGCCAAAATCTAATTAAACGTAATGTTGTGTAATCTTGTCATTCAAGTGACCAGCTCGTTTAGTGCGATTTGCGTAACATGATACAGGTTTAAGTTATGAAAGATTTTCCCCATCTATTTGGCTCGTCCTGCCAACAGAGACTGTCCTTGCCGCACAAGCAGAATGTCGGGAGTTGGAAATTAAATATAAATAACATCATATTGACCCGTCTGGCACCTACGAAAGCCAGACTGGACTGCACTGAAAAAAAAACATGAATCACTTGAACCAAATATTCTAATATTCTATTCTAAATATTCTATTCTATTCTTTTAATATATTCAAACTTAATTTAAACTTTAACAATTTAATATAGTTAGTATTACTTCATGTTACAATACTTTAATAAAAATGTTTAAAAAATATTCTAGCATTTTCTCTCTATTTAGGAATTTTTGCAATCCATTTTGCCCGAGGAACTTATGGTGCCTTCAAACATTAAATATAAATTAGGGCAGGTCGGGTCGGCGGGGGAGAGCCTTTCCCTTCCGAAGGTTGTAGGTCAAAGGCAAGGCGAGAACAAAAGCCAAGTACGAATCCTTGCATGCAAATTTCGCCTTTGACAGGCAAAGGATAACAATATTGATTGTGGGATTGGTGTAAGGATATCGGTGAGTTGTGTTTACAGTTTGTTTGCCCCCAGTTTCCCAGGACAACGAATCGGCATTGCGATTCGTCCGTCCGTCTTTTTAGCCTTTCCGTGTTCTGTGTGCCATTTCTAATGGCTTTTTAATTGAAGTACAGAATTCAATGAATAAATAAAAGATAGTTGCCAGAGCTTTTGTTTGTCCTCCGCACTCTGGCACAAAGTGAAAATGGTTAGGGAAAGTCGAGCAGAGAACAAAAAAATTGATAAAGTTTGAAAGTCAGGAAAAAGGAAATTTTCTAATTGAGTTAAACTTTTGCGCCATTATGAATATGGAGAACGCAAAACTTTACCCTCTGCCTCACATGTGTCTGCCGCAAAAAGTGCTTCCAATCCAATGAATTTCCATGAGGCGTTCGAAGTTCAAAAGCTCCTTTCGGTCAATAAAAATCACTTGCCTTGCCTTCTGCGTGATATGCTACCATATCAATTCTATAATTCCATTGTGTTAAAGTAATTTGTGCTGGATGTAATTTTTTTTAAATTTGTACTTATTAAAGATAGACTAACGATAATAGAGGTTCATTAATATTCTGATTTAAGTGGCGCATAATTTGAATGCTAACCTAAATATGAGAAATAATTTACCAGCGAAAACTGTTACATTTATGAGACCACCAGTTAAACAATGGACACATATTAAATGCCGTCTGTTTATGTGAAAGCTAACTCACGTTCAATTGTATAAACATAAATATACCCATATTTATTTCCCAACATTTCGCTGTCTGTCTAATTAAAACGAGTCACGTACATTGGAAATTAAAAGCGAACAACAATTTCGCTGACCACAAAAGTTCAGGGGTTGAGCGCAGCGGGTGGGTCATGGAAAGGGGTGGTCTTCCACCCCTCTATCCCCAGTTCGTCCTGGCTCCCGTTCAATTTCATTTCACGCAGCTGTGCCTCGATCACCAATCAAAGTGGAATCGCCTAGAAAATTGTAATTAAATGGCAAAAATTGGCATAATAATTGTTGTCGGCGGAGATGACAAAAGTGCTGATAGGGTTGGGAAAGGAAAATGGAAGCACAGAAGGCATCTCATTTGTAACCTGATATGCGAAGATGCGACCACTGGGATCATCACATCCTTGGCGGTTGCCCACAAGGATAATGAGGTGGAGCTACTGCCACTTGCGAAACTATCGAGCCATGCATGATGTAATTACCGCTCAGTTTCGGATTTAAATTTCATTCGTGCCTAGCCTTCTTGCTTGTAGTTCTACACAGAAAACAAATATTTATACAAATACCATGTAAAATTCAGCACTAAGAATCAGAAACAGAAATATTTGTACCAACATAAACCCCTGACTATGTAAATATTAAATATATATTTATAATTATAATTATAATTAAATTATAATATATTTTTCAGTGCATGCCATTTAATGAGTTGTTCATTTGAGGCCGTTTGCAGGGCAAAGTAACTGCCAAAAGTCACCACTTTCCAGGTTGCGAGTCTGTGTGGGCCTGCTCCGGTTTGCTTTTGACTGGTTTGGTTTGGCAACCACAGAGTGCCACAGTTTTGGCAGGAAACCGCACCAACACGTGCCCAAACAACAAAGCCCAGGCATAAGAGAAATGGCAACAGTCTGGCAAGTCCTTCGGCATTATGTTTGTTGGCAAACCGAGCTCCATTGTCTATTTCGATTTGGTTAATTATATATCAGTGGACAGCATTACGTTTGGGCAACATCTTTCGGTAATGTTCTGAGGTATGAGTGGTATTGCTTTAGGGCGTTTGATTAAAGCTTAAGCATAAAGTGTGGCAAACTGATTTGAATGCTGGTGTTAATGGAATAGTTAAAGGAGCCTAAGAATTGGATACATGTAATATATTATTTTATGAACCTTTCATGTCAATAAAAACCTGCCAATACTTTCGTCCATCTTTTGGTATTGCTACTAAATTTTAAGTAAAAGACCTCATAAAAAATATCGCTTACAGCTGTGCTGTTCCCAGTTTTATAGCTCTCAAAGTAACAATTACTTACAAAGAGTTAGATGCAAAAGGGAAATTATAAGGAGTCTGTTGTTGTAAAAGGCGACTTATAATGCTTGCTAAATTTCCCATCGCTTGGCTGTAAGTTTTCGAATAAAACGGTATAACATTGCACAAACAACGGACAACAACACTGAGGAAGCCAGCTGCTCGGTGGAAACTTTCACTTTGCCAAGCTGTCGATAAAGATGTAGATCCCTTTGTTGTCCTGCAGTCAGCCCGAAAGTGGGCGAAACTTGTTAAATAAGACTTCTAAATTCATTTGCTCCATACGCAACTTAACACCGAGAAAAACGCAAAGCGGCTTCAAAACTTTTTGGCCCGCAAAAAAGTGCTGGATGATGTTGGGCTAAAAAGTGTTAGGCTGCGAAATTGTTAATACACTTTAAAACGGCCAGAAACTGAAATTTATTTTGTTCCTCTTTTTTACTATAAAACATTTTAGGTTGCTTTAAAGATATAAAATATAATAAAAACTTCGTTTTCATTGCAAACTTGCTAGCCAAGTCGTACAACTCCCCAGTTAGGGTCTAAAAATGAGCGAAACACAATAAACAACTTCATCAAATGCTTGTGGCTGCAATTCCCCGTTGTTGTAGCCTGTGCAAATATTTTCGGCAATCCCGAAAGCGCAAAGAAAATAGAGGAGTTGGCCAAACTTTTTCGCAGGGCTGTAGCTTAAATAAATAGAGCGGGTTGGGTATGGGCTGGGTTGGTTTGGAGAAAGGGGGAGTGAAGGTCGAAGGCATCACAATGGTCGTCGTCGTCGCTTGGCCACCTACCTAAAAGTATGCAACACTTTCTCAAGTTACCCACCCCCCTCCGCATTCGTTGCTGATCCCTTACAAGTTTTGTTTCTTGTGCATTTTCATTAAATAGTGTTGTTCGCCATTGTTGCCGACGCTGTACTTTGCATATTTTAACTGCTTATGGCTCGTTCTGACACGCCTTCGTCATGCAGTCCTGCGGAATGGAAAGGGGCGGCGCCCAGGACATTGTAATAAAAAACTTTTCGCCGGAAAAAAACTACTTTTGTCTTTCTTATTATCATGTTGCGGGTGCTTGTCATTTGTTTATTGTTTTTTCGAGGGTGGTCAGGGGGAAATTCGGGGCATGTAATACGCGGCATTAGTGGATGCCATTCAAGGTGGTGACAAAGTTTTCTTAGGAAATATTATTTCGAAAGCAAAAGTTTCTCATAAAGAAGTATCGTAAAGTTTGTTTTAATAACCAACTTATTTTAAAAGTAACAAATTTATTTTAAATATTCTGTACTTCATAATTCAAATGTCTTTATGGATCCTGTTTAAATTATAATTCGACTGTTGAAATAATTTTCTAAACGTGGACTTGTGGAAAGCGATAGAATTTACATAAATTTAAGTAATGTTTACTTTTATAAAGCTTTTTAACCATGGATATAATATGAAATTAATTTTTAATTAAAGGTGGGTACTCAACACTTTTCATTAAGATATATTTGTAAGTAACAAGTATACAAGTTATGGTTACTGTAATTTTATTTTTTTTAGTATTTTAGCATTTTCCCTACTCATGAAAAGGTTTCTCTTATTTTTAAATGCAACCCACCCTAGTTCCCTCAGTGTAATTGCATTAAAATTGTGACATCACATTGAAGCTATCATTGCGAATTCAGCGACGAGCAAGAACACCGAATGGAATGTCCTCCATTTAGTTGCGCCAAGGACAATCTGCCAGAGCAAGTGCATTTGTTCGCGATGTAATTTGTTTCATTGCCAATTGTCTTGTCGTGTCCCGTCTCCTGACTGGCTTTTTATGACTCTTGCCAACGGCGGGTTTTATGGCCCAGACGCGACCGCGCCCCAAAAAGTCGGCTGGGGCTCTAACACCAGCTGCAAATGCGGCCAGGTCCGACTGTCTGCCACTCGACTCTTGACGGCTGTCGAGGGGTTTTCCTAACTTAATTTGCAACAACTGCGAAGGCAGGGCTTTTAGGTGTGGCCAGGCCACCTTTCCGCTGTTCTCATCTGGCTTAATTGGCTTATGAAGTCAATCCCCCAGCTCGGTGTCTGGGCTCCCCGGCCATTGAAATAATTATTACAAATAACTATTCAGCGCGCTCAAGTGTTGCACAATTAAGTGTCATTAGCTAAAAATGCAGAAACACTGTTGAATATAGAGGAATATATATATAGAGATATATACAGAGCCTAATCCTAGTCCCCGAGGGACTTTGGGAGCTCAGTGTTTGCTGCGGGCATTTAATTAGCATCGAATTACTTTTATTCACACTCCAATGCGCCGGGGCATATGTTGCACCTTTTATTCCCGCCCTCGGTTTTATTTCGCCCATTCCCACGGCTTGGAGGCGAAATGAATTTGCGAAGCTCACTTATGGTTAATTAATCCATGCGATTACATGGGTGTATAGTCGTTGAAGATATCGCTGACATATCGGATTATTAACACTTCTTTAAATCGCGGAATGGGAGGACATATATGAATATGTGAGAAATGAAAAGCATAAGTAATCGGAAAGTGGGGTTTAATTATGCAGAATAATGAAAGTCCATGCTGGATTTTACTTCAATCAACTTTTCATTAAATTATCGTAACTTGGCTCAGTGTAGAGCAGGGTTCCAATTACAAATAAATTGAAGTTCTAAACGTTGCATACCTAAATGAATAGCTAATTAGAGGGATGCCAAATACCACTTTAGTTTCTGGTCTAAAACCACTTAATCGAAATAAGTAAACTAAAACCCGAAAACCGTTTCCGCATTTCGTTTGGGGTGCAATGATTGTGTAGGGCAACATGGCGAATGCGCAACATTTAAGCGGCGAAAGGCAAATTAAATTAAAGGGAACTAACTGCAGCACATGTCAAACTAACAAACTTATGCCGAACGTGGAAAAGGGCTGACGATATAACGCGAGGGGAACCCCAGCCCGAACCCAGTTTTTAATTAACGATGTACGAAACTAAATTGAAAAATTTGATTAAAAAGTTTTTCGCGCTGCGGCAGCGACGGCAAGAAAGTGGATTTTCAAGTACGAATGCGGGGTGCAATTTCCAAAAGGGTGCAAAACGCTGGGTTCGTTTGTAGTGCCAACGAAATTCTAGTTAGTTTGGCTTTACAAATGTTTTAACATCATTTTATTTGCAGAATGCAAAAACTGCTCCACGCACTTCAGCGGGTAAATATGTGTTAGTGTGTGTGGGTGAGCGGATGTGGGGGCGGTTGGGCGTGGCTGGCATTAACACTTGTAGTGTCAGTGTCGCATGTCGCTGCCTGCGAAGCTGTTAAACTAAATACACGCTGTCTGGTTCCTTGCATCAGCTCACTCACGAGTATTTCCCGCTCTCATCTGGGGGTGTGTGTGTGTGTGTATGACGTACTTCCGGTTCGTTGCATCCACCAACACTCGCACACTCCTGCTTTGCATGCATTCTATTTCAGATATACCCTTGCATGTATGTGGGTGTGTGGCGGCAAATTGTGGCCAGGTGCAGCAAGCACGCAATTAGAAGTTGCTCAGTTCACTTTTTTTGATTTCCACTTGCCTGGTATTTTACATTTCTTGCCGTTTGTAGCGCATATGGAAATTCAGGTAGAACAGGAACCCCAAAAACGCAATCAAGTGCATTACAAAAGGAGGTGGACCATAAATTGCAATGGCAGCAATGAAGCCTAAATTAAGTTCCCTCGGAAGAAAAAGAAATACATTCTTGAAATTAAATTTTTTGTTATTAAACAAGAACAAGTCAGACCAAAAAATAACAATCTCATTTATCATTCTTTTATAGATATAGAATTATACATTATATTCTCAAAATACTAAAATATGTGTACATTTCACTTTGTAAATTGCCTTTTATCTATAGTATTTGAAAATGCTATTGTGGCATCCATGAAATTGTGTATATTTTTAAAAGTGGATAGCCTTTAGAACTGATTGATACTCTAACTAATTTGCTCTAAGATATAGGTGAATGTATAAGGATACAGTTTATCGGAAATAAAGTGAGCTCATTTTATTTATAAGGTTTTGAAATGGATTATCACACTCCAAGAGCTTATCACTTCAGTCCAAACATTCCTGGGCCACTTTAAAGTAAATTCAACTCCAGGAACCACAAATCAATCTGAAATTTGTGGGCTTCCGATTCCGCCAGGCTCGCAGGAGTGGGTATATTCGAGCCTTGCTTAGCATACTTATTGGTGCATTTTGTGGTGATGCATTTGCGCCACTTGCACTCGCACAGGATATACACACACAGAAACATTGCCGCAGCCATTTGCATCTGCGTGGATGTATTAAACATGAGGCAAATGAAAAGCGGAAGTGCCAACCAGGCGGCGAGCGATTTTCGCGGTCTCTTTGGACGATGCCAGAAGTCAGTGCGGAAAATGAAGGAAAACTCAACCCGCCGCACCGCACCGCCATTTGTGGTTGCATTTTGTCCCCCTCCGCATTTATTACGCATGCAAAGAATGCACCAAGGAGCGTGTTTTGGGCGCCAAGGGGGTGAGGAGTGTGGGCGGGGGAAGGACTATTGGGGGCGGGATCTCTGGCGACTGTTTGAAATTCATGACTTGTTTAGTGCACATGCCGCATAATGTTGCATACATTTCGGGCGGTTGGCGGGGATGCCGCGGGTATATTGCAGCTGCCACTATTTGCTGTTTTTGCCGCTGTTATTACCGCTCCTGTTGCTGGTGTTGTTGGTATTGTTTCCAAATGAGGAGCACCGCACAAATATGCAAGCACGTAAGGATATATCAGGGAAGCTGCTTCGCACAACTATAAGGCGTTCTTAGAGTTGGGAACAGATAATTATTTATTATTATTTTTAAAACTACACTAGAGTGTACAGTAGATAAATTAATTTTAAATAAAGTTAAAAAAAGTAAATTCACAATTACATAATTTATTTAAATAAACGCATAATCCCATTAACTTGTTTATAAAAAATCGTTTATAATAAACTTTAAATTTACATATTTACGTTTGTAAAGTAAGGTTTTAAAATAATTTTAAATATTAACTAGCAATTTAAATAATAAATAAGCAAAAGGATTTTATTGAAATATATTTAAAAAATTTTCAAATATATAGAATGGGAAAAAATTATTTTTAGATCAATATGAAAATGTATGTATTTTTCTCACAATTATTTTTAACTGGCTATATATTATAGAATTGGTCGGATGTTCGCCAAGCTATAAAATCCCCCTTGTGTTCATGTCTCGCACTGTCAGCAGTTGTTCACACTTTGGCCAACATAAGTACTACTGTATTTGGGTAATATTTATGCATTTTCACATAAATGCCAGGCATGGGTGTGTGCGTAAGATGTGCATTCATGGCTTCGACTTGTTTTGCATGCTAATTGCCTTTGACGTGAATGAAAGAGATAGAATAATAAACAGGAAGATATAGAGAGAGAGAGAGAGGGAGGGAGCACGTCTGTCTACAGTAGTCGTAAATTGGTCGCCTGCACTTGATTATGTGCGAAAATGGTTCACAGTGCTGGTGCTCCTTGATAAACCTATTTAGGTTTTTAATTTTTCATCGAGCTACCCAAATTGATTTCATAACGAAATACATTGAGTAAATATTTCAATCTTATTTTGGTCTTTCTATTTATTTGGGAAACATTTCTATGATTTCTGTTTGCATTGCAACTAAAACCGAAATATTTATGACTGAAAGCCAGAGCAAACTTTGCTGTAAAATGATTTTCCAGCTGCGCACGGAAAGTATGCAGCTGGGTAAAAATTCAACTTTGATTGGGAAATTTTTCCTTCGCTATGAAATGTTTACTTCGGTTTTGCAGCAAGTTGAGGGAGTCTTGTTGCATAATTTACTGCAGGCAGTGTGCGTTTCGCAATCATGGGCACCCACTGTTTCCCGCCACCATTTTCCAATCCCATCCTGGGTTAATGGCACTCTGCATATTTCATCATATTAAGTGCCAAAACAACGCATAATCATGTTCCACGAGCCCCATGCCCTATTGTACATACATGGGTCCATTTGAGTGAGGGTAAGAAGCACCCTGCCTGTAACTGAATTAAGTCCCGCTCGCAATACAGTACCATCTAGCACCGCAAAATGTTGCAAACTGAAATTTCACCCAATCATCAATGCAACTGGTCTGGTTGGTTTAGGTTCCCATCGATTTCCCCGCTTTTCCTCGCCCCACTTGCCACCCATTGAGTGCACTAATTATACTGCTAAACAATTTTGTATTTCGGGGCTTTTGTTTACGCCACCAAGCGAACTCTTGTATCTGCTCTGCACGGGGAGCTGAATGCCTCAAATTGTTCGGGTAAACATTTGCTATACTGGTTAACTCAAAATTCGCAGATTTCAGCGGGGTTAATTGGGTTTTGAAAACTAACGTTAAGCCGTATTGACTTGCTACTTATTTTTTCAGTTAAGTATCGGCCCAACAACGATTATTGAGCTACATTTTTAATTCCTTACCTTCCTTCCTCTGTATATATGATCATATATTTACATAATATACTAAAATAATATATAATAGCAAACTGTTCTTCGGCCAGCCTGAAGCTTATATACTCTTGCAGATCATTCCGATTAACTTACAAAAACATTAAATTTAGATTTACTTGCTTATATGTTAAAACAATCAAAACTTTATCTGCTTTTGTATTGTTTTCGCATTATTTTTTTGATCCTTCCCATGGAAGCTATATAATAAAGACGTCCGAATTTTGTTAAATTTAATTGCGATTTGTAAATTAATGGAAATGATCTGCATGGCTGGCCGAAGCTACCTTCCTTTCTTTTTAGAAACCAATATTCAGCATACGTAGGTATTTAATAATTTTTATTTCCCAACCAATTTGTGAATTTTGTTTATAAAATTGAATTATAGCTCGGATGCAGAGTGCTTGGTTGTTTATGTTAATATAAATTGTTTTACCTAGAACACATTAAGCTTGTTTCCGCTTTTCGGAAAATAAATCTGCATGCAGTTATTATCGTGTACAAAAAATAAAAAGTGAAACAAACATTAAAAAAAACCATGTATGTTTATAGAATCGCAGCCAAATTACATTTTTTATAAATGCTTTAATGATTGCACATCTCATTTCGCAACCACTCGTGAATCAGATCGATGACTTCATAGAACCCTTTAACACAAATATTAATAATGAAACGAACAGGAAAGCACTATTAATCAGTATTATTAAAAAACTTGCTGATTGAAGTTCAGTCAGCTATGGTTAATTACTTTCTTAAGATTTTTTTAATTTTTAAAATCAAAATAATAAGTCATTAGTCATAAAGGGAAGGCAATGACTGTAAGCCTATTATAGAGACAACGGCGGTGGTTGGTAAGCCCTTGAGATTAGCACATGCCATAAATTCATTTAAGTCCGTATAATCCATGCCTCGCAAACACACCCAGTCATAACCATAAAGGCATTCATACATTAGCTCAGACAGTGCCTACGATCTGAATCAGCTTTCCTCGGAAATACTGGCTTGAAGCAGTTGCTCTGTGAAATTTGCATGGGATGCAGTTATGAATTTATTTATGACTCTCATTCTCCGGATGCTTGTGCCTGTGTATACCCCATCTTTGTCTTTCTTAGTTTTGTAATCCTTTTGGAATTTTATTTGCTTTCCATATACATATTTAAACATTTGCACATCCATGACCAAAAATAGCAAAGCCAAAATTATATCTTCCAACGGCTTGGCAATGTGCAACACATTCAAGGTGAGACCATTAATTTGAAAACAAGGAAAATCACAGAAATTTTATTATAAACAAAATAATGGGCTGCATTGTAATTTGAAGGGATTTATGAATGCAGGGGTGTGTGCAAAAATGTTAAAGCTAAGGCCTAGTATTCACTTCAATCGAAAAGGCAACGAAACGAAAATTACCATACAAAAATGACAGGCGGAAAATTTCATGAACAAAATTTTGTATGGAGATTTTCATTTCGTAGGCTTTTTGATCGAAGTGAGTACTAGGCCTAAAGTAGAATTTCTATCATTTAAGTTAGTACGCAATTTTTCTACTCGAGTTCCATTAAACATTGAACAATCTTCGTCTTTGGGAGCTACTTATTTTTAACGGACGAGCTTATAAATGTTTGGAATAATACCACATTTTTCATATTTTGTTTTGTAGATTTATAAACGGTAATCGAATTATTTCTCACTTTTTTGCACTCATGGGAATTTTGCCAATTAATTCGAATACTTTTCTTTGACAAAACATCGCTAAAATTTTATAGATTTTCGCAGTTTACGTGTGCAACTTTGTGTACTTCCCCAAAAGCTATAACTTTTTGTGAATATTGACCGTATTTTGGGTGGTCCAAGCTTTTCATTCATTCTTCGGCCATTTCTCAATCGAATGCGTTTTGTTTATAAAACAAAAATAAATTCCTTATATAAGTACATTACCATTTGCGAAAATTGTCTGATTGAGTAATTGATATTTTTGGATATTTCAATTGTTGCAAAAACAGAACGTAAAAAATCCGCTGGTAAATTTCTTTAAAACATTTCAAGAGCAATCGTGAGGCATAGCTATCTCAGGAATGCAAGGCATACTTATGTTATTGTTCATTAAAATTAATAATCGGGGTTTTTTTGATATTAAAAAAATGCTTCTACGATTGTATAGGAAAATAACATAATGTAAAAAAATAATGTTAGATTAAAACTTTACATATATGTTATAAAGTTAGTATTTATTTATTCTGCTTTAATATCTTATATTTAAATTAAATTCACTTAATTCTGTAGTATTGTACATTTAAGAAAAAACCTTTTAGTTTAAATTTGGAAGTATATGAAGAACCCGTTATTACGCAAAATTTAATTACTCTGCCCAAATAATTTATTTATTTAATGCTTTTATGTTAATTTCATTTCATTTTCTTTTAAACAAGTGGTCTTTAATTCAATTAAATAATTTAACTTAAACAAATTTAAAATGTTTGTAAATTAATTGCAAACATAAAAAAATTGAACAAAAATGTTTGTTATGCATTTTTAACTATGTTGTAATATTAATGAATTAATAATATATTAATATTAATTAATTAACATTGAAAGCGACTCTCGCTTATGCATTATCAGGCCGGTCTCTTGATTTGAAAAAGAGAACCGGAGAGTCAAGTGACCGTTTAGGGAACATTATCTAGAGTTTGAGGCTTTCTGCTTCGGTTGCCTTTTATTTCTTTTTTCCTTTTCACACTGATAAAATGTGAAGAAAGAAAACACAGGGCTGTTTGCGCAGCGTGCGATTGATTGAAGTCCGCCGTCGACGTCGGCGTTGCCGTCGCTATATAATGATCATCGGAGGGAGGTTCTCCGGTTCGAGTTCGGGATCGCTGGGATCAGTCTATGGGACGCGCGTTTGCCGTAAAGATCGCGGTGAAGAACTACTGAAAATTCGTTTTGGTTCAACTATTTTGTGTGCCTCTGTCTGTGGTAAAGTTTCTTTCTATTTTATTAAATGACAGTGTTGTTTTAAAACGTTTAATTTCTGAACTAAAAGTGTGCTATGAACCTGAAAATTGAATTAAAACAATAAAATAATGCTTATTAAGCACAGCTTAAAACCAATTGATTAAGCGCATTAAATGATATTCAATACAAACAGAAAGCAAGAAAAGGGTGAAAAAACATGACAGTAAAAGTCGCATAACTGATTCATTTGTGCAAGCTCAGCGAAATTAATCTATGAATATTCACCATGTTAAGCCATTTAAAGACTACAAACAGCTCCAAACGAGCTGGCCATTTAAAATGTAGTTTATTATATTTAAATCTCTTTGTTGTGTTTGCTTATTTTTCGTATAAATCAGCATGCTGAATGAAAATCAGAGAGATATAGAAAAGAGTGAAGGAAGTCTTTGTGTGGTTGTGACCCAACAGCTGATTTCTTATTTTTAATTTTTTTTGCTTTATTTTCCAACTCTACCTCTCTTAAAAACATTTCATTGGGTCTCTTAAAAACTTTTTATGTGCAAATTCAGAATATTATGCTCTGAGTACCAGCAGACTTCGCTCACTTACTTTTCTTGTTGTCCCATTTGTTGGTTTTTTGTTTAGGTTGTTTTCTTATTTACAGAAATATGATGCGTTTTTATCACCGAAGCATTAATCATTAGATTTGTTTGTATAATATATTTTACTATTACTCTACTTAATTACTGCAGTTCTTTTTTATAAGGCTTATCGCAGTAATATTTATATTACAATTTATTTTGTGTATGCAATAATCTTCGTTCTTTCTTTAAATAAAATATGAACAGTTATCCCCAAGTTGAAAAGATTTGTTTATGGATTTTCGTCTGATTTCTTTTCTCAGCCATACCACCCGTCGATGTTTAGCAAAATATTTACTGCTAATAGACATTATCTATTATTGTTTAAAGTCTTCTTCAGTGCAATGCATAACAAATTTGCCTGCAAAATTCTATGGAAATTACGTAATTTACAACTTTGCATTTGATCCATTTATAGAAGTAATTAAATTATTTATGTAGGTTCTGACGAAAGCCTCAAGAGGTCGGACAAAAGCAATAAAGATTATGCGTATAGAGATTGCACATTTCCAAGTCATTCATAAGTCTGATTAACTGCCTAACAATTTTTACTTATCGGTCAGAAATGTTAATCCCACCTGAAGTAGTTTGAACTAACTGGAAGTACCTTGTTTTATAATATTAGCTTCCTTTCCCTGACCGATAAATTTGTAGATTACAAAGGGAATTTTTATGATTTTGATTAAAGTGACTAATAACTTTTGTGATTTTTGCAAATGGTACAGCAATTATTGAATAATGCATAGCCTTTCTTAGTAATAAAAACAAAGGCATTCACTTTTTAACACTACATTTATTTAATATGTAAGCTCTATAAATTTCTTGAATTGAAAATCCATATAAAATTACCGCTAAATTGGCGTTGTAGAGGCCGTGTAGGAATTGATTTTGATTTTTTCATCAAATAGATTACTTTCGAAGCTATTTATATGAGCATGAAAGGCGGAATCCTGTAAATATTAATAATTAAATATTAATTAATCGCTCTATTCTTAAAGTTTAGATTTAAAACTTCTTTTACTCATACTTACTGTTCCCATATTAGTATTTCGATACTCGGTCTCGGCCTTCAGAAAGGCGGTCACGGCCTCGTTGACTTCCGACTTATTCATACCTTCAAAATGATTGTCAATGTCCTCATTTATTATTGGTCGGTTACGCCTTGACTTTGAATCCTTTGACTGGTTTTTCGATTCCCTATCTCGGTCCGCAGTCCTATCTCTTTCTTTTCGGACCTCTTTACGTTCGTAGTCGATGCGCAACTTAATGGCTTCTACCATGGTGATGGGATCCACAGGAAACGGTTTTTCCGGAACTGGTCCTGCAAAAGCGATCTCTCGAGCGTACTCGTTGAAATTCTCACGTCCGTCGAGACTAGCTTGTATGATGCCAGGACAAAAGCGATCCTTTACCAAGGTCTCGTGAAACTCATTTTGAATGCGTTCGGCCAAACGATCTTCAGCTTTTATTGGGTTTTTTTGCAAGTCACTATATGTAAATATAAATATGAATTGAATAATATCTTACGTGTTTCAATGGGCACTCGCTTATATCGTCCTCCCAAAGATAAGTTTTGATGGGTTTTATCCAATGAAGTTTGCTGCCAAGTAATGGGCGTTGTTATACCCGTTACTCGTAGAGTAAAAGGGTATATTGTATTCGTGCAAAAGTATGTAACAGGGAGAAGGAAGCGTTTCCGACCCCATAAAGTATATATATTCTTGATCAGGATCACTAGCCGAGTCGATCTAGCCATGTCCGTCTGTCCGTCTGTCTGTCCGTCTGTCTGTCTGTCTGTCTGTCTGTCTGTCCGTCTGTCCGTCTGTCCGTCTGTCTGTCTGTATGAACGCTGAGATCTCGGAAACTATAAAAGCTAGAAGGTTGAGATTTCACACACATATTCTTGGGCTTCCTACGCAGCGCAAGTTTGTTTCATCGAGGTGCCACGCCCCCCTAACGCCCACAATCGCCATAAACGATTTTCAAATGTGTCTGGAGGCCACATCTTTTAAGATTTTAAAAATATATAAACGCCATTTTATAGTGTTTATTAATACCTATCGAAATGTAGAAGACATTTTTCAAATCGGACCATTCATTAAAAAGTTATACGCAATCAAAATTGTTTATATATCTATCTCCCTCGCACTCCCTTTAGCCCCAATAGATAGTCGGGACACCAACCCGAGTACAGCGTTCGCACTCCCTTTAGCTGAGTGACGGGTATTAGATAGTCGGGACACCAACCCGACTATAGCGTTCTCTCTTGTTTTAAATGGAGAATATAAATGTCATAAACTTACATTCAAGCACGACCTTTCTGTCATCGATTGGGACATGTCCAAATAGGTCTGATTCTTTGACGCAGAATTATTTCCGCAACAGGCAAAGCTTTGGTCATCTTCCATGTTTTTTTTACAGGCGTTAGATCCTTGACCACAACAGCCAGGCTGATTTGTGGATGGGATCGATCGTGAGGTTTGATTGTGATCCATGGTTTCCTGGCATCGAGGCGTTCGATTTATAGACACATCCTGATAATAATGAATAAATATTTGACGAAAACACAAATAGTAATTAAAAAACAAGAGAGAACGCTATAGTCGGGTGCCCCGACAATCAGATACCCGTTACTCAGGTAAAGGGAGTGCGAGGGAGATGGAGATAGAAACTTTGAACACGCATAACTTTTTAACGAATGGTCCGATTTGAAAAATTTCTTCTACATTTCGATAGGTATTGATAAACACAATAAAACTGCATTTTTACTTTTCCGAAATATTGAAATTTTTAAAATCGTATATAAGCGATTGTGGGCGTTAGAGGGGGCGTGGCACCCTTTTGAAACAAACTTGCGCTGCGTAGGAACTCCAAGAATCTTCATGCCAAATACCAATTGTCTAGCTTTTATAGTTTCCGAGATCTCAGCGTTCATACGACCGACAGACAGACAGACGGACAGACGGACAGACGGACATGGCTAGATCGACTCGGCTAGTGATCCTGATCAAGAATATATATACTTTATGGGGTCGGAAACGCTTCCTTCTAGCTGTTACATACTTTTGCACGAATACAATATACCATTTTACTCTACGAGTAACGGGTATAATTATATTGATATTATTTAATGACTAACGTTTTGACACTGATATTGATTAAGACTCCGGTTCGGTTGGGGTCTACATCTCGCATTTCTAAGAGTCTCTGGCGGCTGCAGGTAGCTTGTATTATTAATTTCCGTTTCATACTGGATTTATAGAGAAATGTGTGACTTGAAATAGGTAAATCGATTTTTGGACAGTACAACTAACCTGCGTTTTTCGTCCTTGTAGTTGTGGTGACGGGCACTTTTTTAAAATATAGATTATGACTAGGTCAGTTTACGCAAACCACAACTTACCAGTGTTTGCCTGCGCGGCATTTCAGGAGTTTGACATTCGTACATCGATGGTGCCGTCTATTTTAAAATTACAAAAGCAAAATTCAAATAAAAAACACATATTGTTTAATTTCTTACGCTTTGTGGCTGGCAGCTTGTGTTGCACATCTGACAAGCAGGCTTTGCTTGATGACGAGGTCCTTGCTGTGGGAAATTTTTAACCGATTGCCGATGAGAATCGTCGTGGTTTATTCTCGTGCTATTGAGATCTGGTTCCTGTTGTTTAATTTTATAAATGTCATAGCTACTTTAGAGGTTTTGTATCACTCACAAACACAATAGGGTCGTCATTTTCTAACCATGATGTATTGGACTGATTTTGCTGGCGTGATAGTTGCTGCTGATATTGCTGTCGCTGAATTTGTTGCAAAAGCAGTTGTCGTCTTTGAAACTCGCCGTAGTTCATGCCAACTTGGGAAGTATCATTCCAATCGTATGAGGTTGTATTTCTTGAACTGCGACTGCTGTCATATCTGTCGGTTTGGTTGTTGGGATAAGAACCTCCACCCGGTGCATACAGTTCGCACTTTTTGGTATTAAATTATTATTTTAATTTATTATCTTTATATCGAAAATACTCACAGGTGTATGCACGTTATGTGGTTTGACTGGTTTGGTTTTTGATGAACTCTGTGAATAATTTGTTTACAATGATGTTAGTCCTTAACCCATCATACCTACGATGTGTTTGGCGATAGAGTAATCAAACTTTTGAGATGTATCATTCCTATCATTGTGTCTTGGTAGGCTGTGGGATCGTGGGGCATTATGTCGGGAGTGCTGTGATTGGTTGACTAAGGATTGAAAGTGAAATAAGGAATCCATTGGGATTATATGCTGCGGCATAGTCTGATCAATGGAACACTGGAGTGGTGGACTGTTATTGGGACATTCGGGCAAGTTGCAACATTGCTAAAGTTTACTCTTGTTAATTCAAGATGATTAATCATTAGGGATTCATACTCACATACTCGTCATCTTTGTTACAACAGGCTGAGAGCTATTCATTGAAATTAAAGTTTCAATAATCATAAGAATATTGTCTAATTTATTTTTACCACTTTCTGTGACATCGAGTCATTCTGTCTGCTGCCATTAAAGGTGGATCGATTGAGAGGATCTTGCGGCGGTTCAAGCGGATTACGTCGCATCGAGAACCGACTGACTGTGGGGCAGGGATCGTAGCTATCGTCGTCGCTAATGGGAAAGGTTCTGCGGAAGCTGTTATGGCAGGGATTTCGATTTGTGGCCGCCGCATTCAGATCCTTTTGGTATCCCAAACACCGACTGAAGGCCAAAAACAGCTCATCCGGCAGCAGAACAGAGTTTCTAACAATGTCCATTCATAAAACGAAAAGAGACACAAACAACTTACTTGCTTTGCAGATTGTCAGAAGAAAGTGATGGTGATTCCAACTTACATACAATCTAACCAATCAGAATACAGCTTTAATGCTATTTGGCTATGTGGCTTCCCAAAATATTTCGTTGTGTGCTACTTTGTTGGGGTGTAGGCAGTTCTAATGCAAAATACTATTTGCATTCGCCTTACTAAACAGAAATTTACATGGTATTGGTATTAAAATTGACTAAAGTGTTTAGCACAAATTTGAAAATTTTCGATAACAAAGTATGACAATTAAATCAATGCTTGTCTAACAAATAAAAAGTATAAAAAAATATTGATTTAAAATACCCGCCAGTATCAATTTGAATTTAAATCAAATAAAGTCTTTGTTTATTCTGGACTTTTATCCACATCTTTATTAAAACCTAATGATTTCTTGACCTAAATGAAACAAGTTTCTTGAGCTGAGTGCAAATTCCCATTTGCCACTGGCTTAATTTGCTATTATGCGCCCACCGTCGTCAGCAATCAGATGAGTTGCACCATCCATTATCCTTTTGGCCTAATCCCTCATCGCTGTCATCTCTCCAGTGCTCGCTTCCGTTTGTTCATTAGGCAAATGCAGCAATTCCAGCTCGACAAACGCCAAATCGTTTGTCTCAGCCGCATCCGCATTCGCATTCGTATCCGTATTTGTCAGTTGGGTGGAAGGACATCCGCCGGCCCGCTTGAGGTGGGCGTCCAGCTGGGCCAGGAATGTGGGCGTGGCATGTGCGTTACGCGTGAAATCCAATTCCCGCAAACTGGCCGCCTGTGTGGCAAGGAAGCGGAGGAGGGAGCGCACCGCCTGCGGTCGCTGTGGCATCCACTTGACGCTCCCATCCGCCACATCATAGTGCACCGTCAGCTGCGAGTGCCAGGCAAAGCAGTGCAACCGGAATGCCTCCTCCACGGCGCCGACTGGCAGCAGCCAGTCATCCAGTCGACACTGCAAACGGAGACCCACAATCCGACAGTTGCGACCCCGAATTTGCTGCAGGCACGCGGACAAAGTTCCTGTGGCACTGCCACTTGCCTTGCCATCGTCATCATCATCCTCAGCCAGGTGACCGTGCCCCGAATTTTGACACAGAAAAGCTGTCAGTTCACGGAGCTCGGGCAATTGAAAGATCTCAGAAGCGCTGGCATTTACCATACAAGCGGGCAGTTTCAGGGTTTCCAGATTTCTGGGATACTGGTACTTAAAGTGGCTGCAATGCGAGTTAGAGCACAGCTCAAATCCTCTGAGATGTTTAAGGTTTTTAAGCAGAAGGTCCAAATCTAGAGGTGCTAAGTCCTCACCTTCTCCTAGTTTGAGGTTCACCAAATTTTGGCACAAGTCGGGTAGTCTCTGTATCACAAGGGGATTGCTTTTCGTGAAACTGAGCCTCTCCAAATGGATGAGGCTTTTACGCTTCCGTTCGAGCCACTTCCGGCAACCTTCCCCGGTTCCGGGCAGGTTAATTAAGCCTCTGGTTCGCTGGCCTAAGTGATCCAATAAATCGGCCAGCTCATCGGGCTTTAGCAGCTTTAATTGCAGCTCCCGGCGAAAATCGAACCGTTTCGCATATCTGCTGGTCCACAAGCGGAGCAGCAAACCGGACAGGCGCTCCTCCTGCAGTTCCATCAGTCTCAGTTGGTCCCCCAGCGAAAGATGTTCGCATATCATCAGCAGGCAGTCATTGTTCAGTTCCATCAGCCTGCGATTCCGGGGCGGCTCTGTATGGCCTATGGTTATGCTCGTCCTGAACCGCATCCCACTCGATCTGCTGTCGCTGAGCAGGCTCGCTCGACTGAGCAGGAAGCGCTTGGCATGTGTCTGCCGATTTCCCGATTTCTGAGCTATCCATCGTCTGAACCCCCGTTGTGGCTGAATCAGTGTCGCCTTCGGCGGTTGCACTGCAATCGCAGCTGGCAGTGCGTGCAACCAGCGCATGTGTCCCCGATTATAGAGATCTCATGGCACAGTGGGACGAAAGGTGACCAAAAGTGCACAAAAATATATATATATTTATACCCTTGCAGAGGGTATTATGATTTCAGTCAGAAGTTTGCAACGCAGTGAAGGAGACGTTTCCGACCCCATAAAGTATATATATTCTTGATCAGCATCACTAGACGAGTCGATTTAGCCATGTCCGTCTGTCCGTCTGTCCGTCTGTCCGTCCGTCTGTCCGTCTGTCCGTCTGTTTCTACGCAAACTAGTCTCTCAGTTTTAAAGCTATCGGGCTAAAACTTTCCCAAAAGTCTTCTATCTATTGCAGGTAGTATATAAGTCGGAACGAGCCGGATCGGACAACTATATCATATAGCTCCCATAGGAATAATCGGGGGAAAAAATGCAAAAAAAATTTATCTTGGGTGTTTTTGAACCTAGAAGCCTCCTACTTTTGGAAATGCCATTTTTTATCTAATTCTGAATTTCGAATAAATTTTTTTTAAAATCGGACGACTATATCATATAGCTGCCATAGAAACGATCCAAAAATTAATGGGAATATAATAGGAAATAAATTATTGCTTCGTTGGTTTTTATTGTATTCTCTTCTACTCTGGGATATGACTCTTTTTAAATATTTCCGAATTTCGATTTTAATTTTATCAAAATCGAACTACTATATCATATAGCTGCCATAGGAACGATCGGAAATAAGAGAAATAATAGGAAATTTAACATTTTTGCGATTTGTAAATTAATAGGAATGATCTGCAAGGGTATATAAGCTTCGGCTGGCCGAAACTAGCTTCCTTTCTTGTTTTTTTTAATTCTTAATAACTTTTTACTAGATACACAAAAGCTTACTTAAATATTACTTTTAATGGGTAATTGTAATATTGAAATTGATTTATTATTATTAATAATGTTCCTCTAATTTAAACTTTTTTTCTCCGTATTTCTTCGAATACATAGTTACAGCTCCAATTTCTTTTTCTAATAAAATAACAAAAACAAAAAGTATTTACTACTGTTGTCTACATTTTCTTATCCTAAAAAACTATTTAATGTTATTATTTGGCTTACACAACTGTCTGAAAAATATGTACTACTTACTCAATAGTACCATGTCCACTGCACAACTGTAAACACCACCCCCTTTTTCCCTACGCTCCTGGTGTGGTGGTGGTCGATAAGTGCAACCCCTGACGAACTGTCTCCTGGTAAAGAGAGTTCTCAAAGCGGCACGGGGTGCGGGCATTCCACTTTTCCACACTCTCTCCCAGATTGTGTATTATCGCTGGATGAGTGGAAGGCAGCGAACATAAGATATTGTATGGAAAGACCTCGGCTGAGAGTTGGGCTATTTTAGTAAATCCCCCCTCATAACTCGAGCAATGATGTGGCCAAGGCCAAGGCGATATGGTATACAAATTGTGGAAGGTGGGGAGGACAAATTTCAAGAGCCAATCTAGAATAACAGAAACCTGGATGGAAACAAATCACGATTGTTATTTAATTCGATAATGCGACAGTCGTAAACAAAGAGCTGTCGCTACTGACCACTGATAGGGCGATCTTTGTACCCCTTATAAGTACTTTTCGACTCGTTATATTTGCTCGAATAGATCTTCATACAGGGAATCATTATAAGTGATATAATAAAAATCAATATTTAATGATTTTTATAAATTTTACTCCATTTTAATAATTACTTGTTGAGTTTTTTTTTAATCGCTCAAAAAATAATTATTATTATTGTGAGCGAAAAAAATTTCGATAAAAAAATACTGATTAAAAAATAATGGTTATTTTTTGAGCGTTATTTTTTCGCTCAAAGTGCGATATCTTCTTTCTCAGAGGTTTCCTTGGCAGTTTCATAGGTAGTTATCAAAGTTATATGGCAAACAAAGTTTATTTAAAATAGTTGCAAATTATTATGTCATTGGAGGTAGAAGAATTGAGAGTCTTAAAGGCTTCGTTTTAATAACGCTGCAACCGATTCTATGGAGATACTGATTTTAAAAATTGAATTTATGAGTCTCGTTATAAAATTATGCAAGTTGGCCATTGGTTTTGGTATTCGAAAAGCATGTTAGGCAGTTTGGGTGATTAAAATTAAACAAAAAATCGGTTTGGATAACAAAATTGTTAGGTTGCGGTGAACGGGATCATGGAGAGCGTGCGGTTTCAGGATGTCCAAACGATAAGGACTCCTCCTACGCCAGCCATGAGGGTGATCCATCTGGACCTCAACGAGGAGGAGAGTCGTCGGCAAATGGCGGCCAACAAGTATGGAGGCATCTGCTTGCACACGGCCATAGCGGCCATGCTCTGCTTAATGCTGGTGGTGGTGTTTTGTTCGGCGCCCCTTGGTGACAGCCTGACCAATCGGATCTCCTCCGAGGAGCAGTTTGCCCGCCGAAGGCAGATTTATGTGGAGAGGGAGCGACGACAAAGACTGGGCAGCGGAATGGCCTTGAGTCCGCTGGAGGAGGAGGCCGATGGGCGACTGATGGCCATCAAGCAGGTGGACGAGGAGTTTAACGATCTGTGGCAGAACTACCACTCCCAACCGCCGCCGTTCCTCAGCCATTTCAACATCAGCGACACCAGTCTCTATGCAGCCCTGAAGAGCATGCCCAAGGGCGGACTGCTTCACGTCCACGATTCGGGAATGCTGCGGACGGAGATCCTCATCGATCTGACCTACCGCGACAACCTGTGGGTCTGCGTGAACCTGGATCAGGGCTTCGAGGATTTCCGATTCTCTCGGCACTTTCCGCACATCCCGCCGGCGGAGGACTACCAGTGCAACTGGATGCTAATGAGAAACTTCTTCGAGTTTGAGCCGCGAACCGGGTTCGTGGGCAGGCTGCGGGAGAGTCTCACTGTCCGGCCGGAGGGTTATGGCAGCTCCTCAGAGCTGGCTAGGCACCTGAGACGCCACCAGCGCCTCATCCACGGACTGATCACCTTCCGGCCGATCTGGAGCGAATTTATATTCAGCATGCTGAGCGATTTCTACGCCGACGGGGTGCAATATGTGGAGCTGCGGTCTTCGCTGCCAATCGTGAGTGGGGATATCAGAGTTCTAAATTAGGGGGTTTACATACATACATTTAGGACCCAATCATTTTGGGTTATATTTTTGATAGTTTTTCACTATGAATCATTCCGATTCCGCAAAAACCCAAGGTGAATTGCTTAATATTATACATATCAACAATACAAAATGTTCAAATGTATGGAAAATCACTAAAGGTACTTCACAAAAATCTCAAAGGAATTTCTGATTTTGAATTCCCTCGTTAATCCTGCCCTTTACCTAGATGTACGATCTGGATGGGAATAACTCCACCATTTTGGAAACGGCAGAATCCATAGTTTCGGTGTCGAATATTTTCAAGAACACATACAAAGATTTCATCGGAATCAAGCTGATCTATTCCCCTTCTCGGGACTTTAATGACAGTCGCATGGAAGATTATTTAGCCAATGCCCGTCTACTAAAGGTAGTCGTGCATTATATCAAGTTTAATCAAAATGAAATCTAACCCAACATTTTATCCGATAGTTGCATTATCCCAATTTCTTTGTCGGTTTCGATCTGAACACCTTTGGTGATGAGTGCAATTTGCCGGTCTTGGGAAAGTCAACTGAGCTTTTGAAGATCAGCAAGGATATTGACTTTTATTTCCATGCTGGTGAGTCGCGATGTCCGGATAGTTTACGGCCGGATGCGAATCTTATAGATGCCCTTTTGCTGGGAAGCAAACGGATCGGGAACTCTCTGAATCTGCCTTTTCATCCGGAGGTTATGATGGCCATGAAACATCTTAAGATGGCCGTGGAGATCTGCCCGTTGTCTAATCATTATCTGCAGTTCTTTAACGATTTTCGCCAACATCCGGCGGCGTATTTGATTGCCTCCGGCTTTCCCATTGTGATTGGTTCGGATTATCCGTGTTTCTGGAACTCAGCCCCCCTGACCGACGACTTCTATGTGGCCTTCGTGGGCGTGGTCAGTGGGTGGGGAAATCTGCGCCTGCTCAAGCAGTTCGCCATGAACTCGTTTCTGTACAGCTCCCTCAGCGAAACGGAGCGGAATGTGGCCGTATTCAAGTGGCAATGCAGCTGGAACCGGTGGGTCAGGAACTTTGTCAACGGTAGTGGATACGAATAAGAGATGGTTGTCGAAAAGAGAAATATATATTGCTTGGGGTATCAAAATGAAATGAAACTTCCTGGATTGTAAATGAATTACATTAACTCTAGGGGGATTCATAGTTTATTGTGGCATTATAGAAATAGTTGTACCCTTAATCCTTACAGCCTCGCTAACTAATATTTTCTACTGCCCAGTCGGACCCTTACACAATAAAAATGTAAATTTTTCCTATTTAATTGGCTGCAGATTTCACATGAACTTTCCTGAAAAACATCCTTCGCTTTCAATAAGGCTGTCCAAAATTGTCAGTACATGCAAAAGGACGGAAAAATGCATTATATTTTCATCGAATAAATTCCCCATGAAACCCCCAGAAAAGTTCACCTGGTGCAAACCCCTGAAATTTGACATAGGATTTTAATGTGGAATCAAGCACCACATGCCTGAAAGTCCGACTGAGTGATTAGTAAAATATTTTTATGATTTATTACTTAAAAGGAAAAAGGTACTCCACTCTCATTTTATTTTGGTTGATTAGACGCAATTTAAATTTATTTTTGGTTGTAAGTCGAGAGTCGGGTAAGATAAGAAAGACTTTTATCTTCACTTTAAGAGTACCGAGTAATAATAGGTATATTCTTATTATAAGAATGGGTTTGGGACATGGTACCGCTTTCCGGTTTATCGAGAGTGCCCCATAAAGTGACCAACAGCACGGCACTCGAATGTCAGGGATATGGCCAGGGTTATGCAATCTAATCGCTGGCTACTCGTAAATCAAGATGCCAGATTGCCCGATTGTGGGCGATTAGCTGGTTGGCGGGTTGCCAACCCACACGCGCAATTATCGCCTCGAGATCCATTCGAACGCGTGTTAAATCAAAGATAATGCCGAACCACCAATCGTTTCAGATAGGGCGCCAACGGACCATCGAAACTAAAATCGGAGCTCCTCAATCGCCGCAGACGTCAGTCGCAGAGTGGACCTAGTGGCGATCGGACCTAACGGAAATCTACCGCTCATCATCATGCTGCCCGTCATCCGTCGTAATCTTATCGCCCTGCTGGCTTTGGGCCTGTTCGTCTGTCTTTGTTTCGGACCTGGCCCGGTGGAATCACGTACCCGGGCGAAGAACCTGGTCGATCGAAAGCTGGTGACGCTCTACGGGAGCAGGCCGCACGTGGAGGCCCTTCTCGGTCCCGGACGTCCCACCCCGGATACCTACAAGACGCTGAGGAGTGCCTTCTTCCGGTACGAGGAGTCCCGGACCTTGGGCTACGATCTGGAGCTCAGCGAACGGGAAATCAAGGCCAACGGGACCATTATGACGGCCAAGTTGAAGGAGTTCGGCGAGGGTTTGGTTACCCCGCATCTCTTCAAGCCCGCTCAGCATATATTCGATGTATTGGACGGCATCCGGGACACCGATCTGTTCAAGCTGCTGAAGAAAATGCCCAAGGGTGCTGTGCTCCATGCCCACGATACGGCTCTCTGCAGCACCGCGGCCATCATCAAGCTGTCCTACTACGATAATCTCTGGTCCTGCCAGCAGGAGGGTGATCTTAGCGCCTCGGCTCTGAGGTTTTCCCGAGACAAGCCAGAGGCCATGGAGGACTGCGACTGGAGTCTGTTGTCCGATGTGCGAACCAAATACGGCGCAGCCAAGGTCGACGAGTATCTGGCCGAAAGGCTCACCCTGTATCCCACCAAGAAGTTCGAGGACAACAACGCCGCCTGGTCAACGTTCATGACCATTTTCAGTCTACTGGACGGTCTAGTGATGTACGCCCCCGTCTGGGCGGACTACTACTACAGTGCTCTGGAGGAGTTCTACGAGGATGGAGTGCTTTATTTGGAGTTCCGCTCCCTTGTGCCCACGGTAAGTGGTTGTTGTTTTTTAAGTGGGGTAGTTAGATAGTGTTCTTCACGTGTATCCAAGAACTAATAAGAGCAGTGTTGGTTAACTTATTAAAGCTACAAGAGTTTGCTTTTGCAACGAGACCTAATAACAATACACCTTAATTTGAACTAATACGGTTTAGTTTATCTTTAAGAAATTAATAATATTTGTTTGTATCTTGCAGCTTTATGACTTAGATGGTACTCAGTACACCCCTATGGATACTGTGCGCATCTATGTGGAGACCCTGGAGAAGTTCAAGGAGGCTCATCCCGATTTCATTGGTTCCCGCATGATCTACGCGCCCATTCGTAACACCAATTCAGAGGGAGTATCTGCCTATATTGAAACGCTGAAAGAGATCAAGGTGAGATTATATTGAAATATCCTTTCAAGAGTAATTCTAAAAAGCAACTCTTCTGACAGGACAAATACCCCGACTTTGTGGCTGGTTTCGATTTGGTGGGCCAGGAGGAGATGGGACGTCCTTTGAGGGACTTCATCGATGAGCTTCTGACGATACCCGAGGACATTGACTTCTATTTCCACGCCGGGGAGACCAACTGGTTCGGTGCCTCGGTGGACGAAAATCTGATCGATGCCATTTTGCTGGGCACCAAGCGTATTGGCCATGGATTTGGACTGGTCAAGCACCCGGTGGTGCTGGACATGCTGAAGAAGCTGAATGTGGCCATCGAGGTCAACCCCATATCGAATCAGGTACTGCAGCTGGTCACGGACTTCCGCAACCATCCGTGCTCGCATTTCTTCGCCGACGGCTATCCGGTGGTAATTTCCTCGGATGATCCCTCCTTCTGGAAGGCTACTCCCCTGACGCACGACTTCTATATCGCCTTCTTGGGCATCGCCTCGCAGCACTCGGACTTGCGTCTGCTCAAGAAGTTGGCCCTGAACTCCATCCAGTACAGTTCGCTGACGGGAGATGCCCAGTTCGAGGCGCTGGAGAAGTGGCAGGTGAAGTGGGACCAGTTCATAGCCGATGTCAACGAGGAGGCCTCCAACCGGGGATCCCCCGGTCAGCGGATCGATTGACTAGCACGGGTGGTGGCAGCGCTGCTGGTCGCGTTCTCCCTGATGACCTCTAACCTTTGGCGCTAGTCGGAAAAACCCCTCTGCCTGCTGCACCTTCCACTCCACTCCAACTCGACCTCCGGGCGCAGCGGGCACAAAACATTGCATCCTCATCTGCATCCAGTCCAGAGCCATGTCCATGTCCACATCCTCAATATCTAACCTTTGTTGTAAGCTAATTGTTATGGACTAGTCCTTAGTTAGATCTAGGCTAATACTTTTCTGTAAACCCATGAGATTCTGTGCCACGCCCCTGAAACGGTTAAAGGCTGAAATCCCCTCCTGTGCCGAAGAAAACCAAAGCAATAAAGAACCCGTTTTAGTCGTAGCCGAAATAAGAGTGCATGCAATTTATGTTCGAAGCACAGAGAAGCCTGTACGTAATCGTAATGAGTTGCCCAAACAAGGGGCTTCGAAACACTCAGAGATGGGAAGGTGAGATGGGATGTAATTTAAAAGAAAAAAAATAATTTAGATAAAGTAATACATAGCCTTAAATGGTGGTTTAGTTCATAAACTTTCTATAGTCGTTTTAAAATTTAAACTAAACTGAACATTTTCCTATATAACTTAGCACACTTTTAGGCATTTAAATATATTTTTATAGTAGCTAGTATTTGTTTAATCACTAAACTAAAGGGCAAAATGAAGACAAATATATAAACAGTTTTCTTTCGTAGATCTCATAGATATATCCTTACTTGCAGTCACGATGCCATCTCCATCGGGGGAGTGCACTCAAGGATTCGCCCGCATAAATCTCTCATTGCCTTTGGCTGCGTCGAGCACGCAGAAAAGTGGATGCGAATTTTAATGAATATGCGCTATATGGCCGTTAAGGCCCCGTCCAAGACCACCCATAGCACCACATAGCCACCCGTAACCACCCATCATCCATCAGCCTCCTTTGAGCTGCGGATCGAGCCATCCGAATGCTGCAAATGTTTCAATTTTACGTGGCACTGTTTAGTGCTGCGGCTGCCGGCACAGGGTTCGATTTTGATTTGGCTAACGCCCGTAATGAGCTGGAGGAGTTTTATGGACAGGCGGCGGATGCAGTCAGGTTCGGTCCTGCAAACATGTATGCGACCATAAAATTGATGGGACAGCGTAAGAGTGTGTGGATAACCATTTAGTGCTGCCAGAACTTCCTAATCAATGAACTGCCTTTAGCTGGAAAAAATGTAGGGATAAGGTGGGTTTCTTTAAGTTTATAAAGACATTTCAAGCCAAAAACAAAACTCCAGGAAAATCACGAATTTTTCTTTATTTTTTTAAATTAAAAATTCCAGTTTGAATTGTGCTTATAACGTTCTAGTACTCAAAGTATCAACATTAAATAATCTATTTATAAGTGACAAAGGTAAAAGGGAACACAGATCTCCTTCTCTGATCTCATTACATAAATGAGATACATGTAAAGTCACAAAGCACGCCTGCGGTTACACGCCTATCTTGCATTAGGCACACGTCTATTCTTCTTTGTGTCACTGTGCGCTCTGTAAGCAACTAAAAGTACTGTCATTAGGCAGTTTTAAGCAACCCTGGCCTAAACGTATAACCAGATTTCTGTAAAATATAGCCAGTCGGGCATCACTTGAGCCATATCTGCCGTCGGCCGTGGCAGCCTCATCAATTTGATGTCGTGCACATTTAATGTGGTGTTGAGGGCGCGCGGATGCATAAAAAACCGAAGCCCAAACCCAGTCCGCGATCCAACGAGGCCATAAATTACTAATAAAAGCCGCACGAGAGTGTAGTTGACGGGGTCGCGGCTTTAGTGTGTTAAAGCGGAAATGCGTTGGGCGCCATTTTGTGCGTGGTGTTTGGGTGGTTCGGTGCGGTGCTAACAAATGTGCGGCCTATTGACACATTCGCCGTGACACATTTCGTAGGGTAAATAAATTGTGAAATCACATGTTCGGCTAACGAAATCCCAACAAAATTCTCAATGAAACCCTGGGCCTAAAGGAGTGGCGACCCAAGGGAATTCGAGCAAATATGAAAGCCATCAGACGTGGGGCATCTACCGTGAGCGCACAGAATGCCCACTCCACGGCCTCGGTGATTCGGTCTCTGAGAAAACTTACGCCCACGGCTTTCAAGACACTCCGCCAGGCCATCGCCAGGGTGGAGGACTTGGGCACCATGGGCCAGAAGATCAGGCTGAACGATCGGGAACTAGAGGCCAACAAGGTGATCATGGCCGTTAAGAAGGAAGAGATCGCCAAGGGCATACTGGACCCGACCAAATTTACGCCGGGCCAGCACATCTTCAAGACCCTGACAGAGGTCCGCAAGTCGCCGATCTTCAATCTGATCAAGAAGATGCCCAAGGGCGGTGTGCTTCATGCCCACGATACGGCGCTCTGCAGCACCGAATATCTAATAAGTCTGACGTATCGCGAAAATCTCTGGATCTGTACGGCGGATGAGGGCTGCAAAGCCATTGCTTTTCGATTCTCCAAGAAGGAACCCACTCAGAAACCCATGCAGAAATGTAGCTGGGAGCCAATGGCGGAGTTCCGGGAACGCCGGGGTGAAGATAATGTGACCCAATACCTCAGACGAAGATTCAGCATGTATCCCTTCTCCAAGTTCGTCTCCAACAATCAAGCCTGGGCGCACTTTATGGGCATCTTTATACTGCTGGATGGTCTGCTCTGCCACGCCCCCATTTGGGCTGAATACTACTACAACGCCCTTAAGGAATTCTCCGAGGACGGGGTGCAATATCTAGAGCTTCGATCCCTGCTTCCGCCGCTCTACGGCATCGATGGCGATGTGCTGACCATCCGGGACACGGTGGCGATATATAAATCGGAACTGGAACGC
Source organism: Drosophila lutescens (assembly GCA_037075285.1). Lineage (NCBI taxonomy): Eukaryota > Metazoa > Arthropoda > Insecta > Diptera > Drosophilidae > Drosophila > Drosophila lutescens. The sequence goes on along the minus strand of JBAMCF010000815.1, from coordinate 426,064 downwards.
TTCAAGGCCGACCATCCGGACTTTATCGACTCCAAGCTGATATATGCTCCGCTGAGAGGAGTGGAGCCAAGTGTGGTCGAGCAGTATGTAAAGACAGCTGTGGAACTTAATGTAAGTTTGTTTAACTTTTTGTTTGGGATTTTAATTTTACTGTACCTATACTCAGCTCTTTTTTCTGATTTTCATAATTGTAATTTTAATAAAAACTGAAAAACATTAAACCCCACTATAAGTGAAAAACAACTGTGGAAATATGATCAAATTTTAATAGAATATTTTATGGCCCTTGACTTAAACATTTAAGTAATATGTAGCTTGTTTTGGATACAACAAAATAAAAACACCTTTGATATATGATGTTTATCACAACAACTTACCTTTTAAATTTGTTAATCAAGACACTTACTAGTATTTATTTTTATTAACTTACATTTTATTGAAACAACCAACATTTTCCTTCTTTTCTTAAACAGAAAGAATTTCCCACCTTCATGGTTGGCTTCGATCTGGTGGGTCAGGAGGAGCAGGGTCGACCGCTGATAGATTTTGTGGAGCCCCTGCTGAAAATGCCCGAGCACATCAATTTCTACTTCCACGCGGGCGAGACGAATTGGTTTGGATCGCCCATCGACGAGAACCTGGTGGATGCCTTACTGATGGGCACCAAGCGGATAGGCCATGGCTTCGCCCTCACCAAGCATCCGATGATGTTGCGACTGGCCAGACTCCTGGACGTCGCCATCGAGGTGTGCCCTGTGTCGAACCAGGTGCTCCAGCTGGGCATCGACTACCGCAACCATCCGGCGGCTCTGCTGTTGGCCGCCAGTGTGCCCATTGTGATATCCTCGGACGATCCATCCTTCTGGCGCTGTGCCCCACTGTCCCACGACTTCTACTTCGCCTTTCTGGGCATTGCCCCGATGAAGGCGGACCTGAGGTTCCTCAAAAGCCTGGCCATCAACTCCATCCGGTACAGTGCCCTGGGGGGCGAGGAAAAGCAGCTGGGGTACAAAAAGTGGCAGAAAAAGTGGGACAAGTGGATCGAGGATGTGGTGGAGAATAAGTGTGATTGAAAGAACCTCCCCCTTTTGAATGAATACAACGTGTTAATTTTATATTTTCGCATTTAATTTATTTGAATCTCGCCTGCACACGGATAACTCTGACGCTAGCTAAGAGTTGACTTACATCGATACAATTGATATGGGTGATGGCTAAGCTTCGCTCGTCACATGACCTAAATCAGAGAACTCGTTTCGGGATATTTTCGGGGGATATGTGTGGTTGGGGGGATACGAACGAAACTTTGACCGTGGCATTCGCATTAGGAATTTTCCTTATAGAATGCGGGCACCGCGGCCTTGTCCATTTACATCCAGCTAAATTCTTTGTTCAAGCAGAGTCTTAGGCGTATGTACGTGTAGATCTGAATACAAGTGAGTATATAGCACAGTTATAACTTGAATGCACACGAATTTAGCATTTGCTCATTTGGTTTAGAAGTGTTTAAGCCTTTTACATCTATGTCTTTAAAATTATTATTACCATATAAGTTATTATTGGGCAGCATTCCATTCAAATGATTTTCTGAAAATTTTCCTTTTCCTTTTCGTTTGTTTTCATTTTTTGTCGCGTTTGTTTCTGTGTATAGATGCTTGCAAAAATATTTGTAATATTCGGCCTGTGTTTGTTGTTCGCCCTTGGTTTAGTACTAACCCTATCGTTCACATACCTAAACTTACTGCCTCGATATGTTCAAATCCTAAGTATAACTCGCATTCGTCCTTCCCATTTTCCTTTACAATCTTAACCATCCTTGGGGCCTTAAGTATCGCTATGCTGTACAAATCTTAAACTCTACTCTCCTCTACATATATCTCTGCCCTCGGCCGATCGGGTTTTATTTTATGGCTTGCGTGCGGATTTTATACGCTATGTGAGTTGCTGCCAGTGCTGTTGATGTTGCTGCTGCTGCTGTTCATGTTGCTGTTGCTGCTGTCGAAGCTTTTCGGCCTTCCAACTGGATTCGCCCACACTCAGCGGATAGGGTATAATATCCGGCTGTTGTTCCGAGGACATGTTGTCCACATCGTTGTGGTCAATGTTGTTGCTGTTCTCGACCACATCCTCTCCGCTGTCCTTGTTGTTGCCAATATTGTTGCTGGTCGGCTCATTTGGTTCGCCATTAATTTCGTGGTTCCGGCCCTGGTTATTGTTTTTGTAATTGTAAAAACCATATTTATTTGTGTTAGACATATTGTTGCTGCTGATGTTGCTGCTGTCGGCGTTGCAATTCTGTGGGGCAGAAAAGAGTGGAGAAGATGGAAACATTTTAATATAAATTTGTGCTTAATTAAATTCTTGTCGTGCTTCCAGAATATTTGGAATGCAGCGGTTTTCGAATTTCACGAGCTATTACATTGGCCATACAAAATTAAGAATATTTATTAAAAATTTTAAACACAAAATAAGTTTGTTAATGGGGGCTTCAATTTTCGCTAGACTGTGGTAATCCTTTCTTTGACTAACTTAGTTCTTATGAGTTCGGAAAGACAAAATTGTGTTCCTAATGGCGATTTTTAAACCATAAACTAAGATTAAGTTTGAGTAATCGAGGTAATTGATTTGTTTAGAAGTACATTTTCCGTCTTTATTACTATTGGTAGAATAAAACAAACGATTTATTTATTTTATTGATACTAGTTATCTTTAAAGCTTGTAGATTATTTGTTTCGGTCGATTTAGTCGAGTGGTTTCAGCCTAGTAGATAAGGCACCTCAAGAACCGCAAGGTGCACTTGAACCACTTGTAGCCATTGCAAAAATTACACAAACAATACCTTTCACAGAAAACAAATAGTAACATCAATTACATTTTACATGTATGGTGTGATGAAAGCAAATAATAATAAACTGACAATTGATATGGGAAGCCGTGTTACTTTTAACTTTACAAGAGGCTAGATAAGCCTTGACCAAGTACATACAAGGTAAATGTTTCCTGTAGGAAAATATTATAGTTTACTGAGGTATTTGAATACGAAATATGAAATGTAATTGGGTCATTGTCGAGACAGATAGTTGGAACCGCAAAAAGGCACGAACTAATTTGATATGGCACCCAATGGTTGACGTATTGTATGTTGTACCTATAAAAGGCTGCATTTTAATGCATAAGCTTAGTATTTGCATTTCTGCAATAGAGCCAGTTAATCAAACGCTTAAAAACATAATGAGTGCCTGTACAGAAGGATCTGCTTTTGAAAAGACAAAGGAGACGACCAGGATAGTTATTATCGGAGCTGGGGCCTCAGGAATCGCTGCTGCCACCAGACTTTTGGAACAAGGATTCAAGAACGTCCAACTTTTCGAGTCGGAGGATCGCATCGGGGGTCGCATCAACACGATCCCATTTGCCGGTAGCTTCATCGATCTGGGATCTCAATGGTGTCATGGGGAAGAGGGTAATGTGGTCTACGAGAAGGTAAAGGACCTGGATGTCCTTGATAGGACCGGGGACTTTGCAGGTTACTTTGTGCGCTACAACAAGGAAATCCTCTCCGACGATCAGACCAAGGCTCTTACGGAATTTAAAGACAATTTTGAGATAAAGCCCGATTGGGAGGGTTCCGTGGGTGATGCCATTACCGAGAGCTACTGGAAGGAGGTTGGCCATCAGTTGGTCCCCAACGATAGGACCGTCGCCAAGGAGGCTCTGGACTCCATGAAGAGGCACATTTGCAGTGAGGATGCCTGCGATCATGTCTTCGAACTTTCACCTCGAAACTATCGGGGTGGCGATCAGAATCTCAGCTGGCGGCAAAAGGGCTACTGGAAGTTCTTGAGCCTCCTGCTAAATGCCAACGAGGATCAGCCCGGTGACCAGGGAGACCTTAAGGGACACGTCCACCTCAACAGACGGATAGCTGAGATCAATTGGTCGGGAGATGGTGACCTGACCCTTCGCTGTTGGAACGGACAAATAGTCTCAGCGGATCATGTCATTTGTACCGTCTCCCTGGGAGTTCTCAAGGAGAAGCACAAGAAGCTCTTCGTCCCAGCTCTTCCGGCTGCCAAAGTCAGGTCCATCGAGGGCCTCCGACTGGGCACTGTGAATAAGTTCCTCCTGGAGTTCGAGGAGCAGCCAATGCCGGACAACATGAGAGGCATCGCCTTCCTTTGGCTGGAGGAGGATCTCAAGGAGCTGCGGGGTGGCAAGTTCTTTTGGCTGGAGAGCATCTGTGGCGTTCATCGGGTGGATCGTCAACCACGACTGCTGGAGGGTTGGATCATCGGAGCCCATGCCCGGTACATGGAGACCCTCAGCGAGGACAGGGTCCTCGAGGGTCTGGAGTGGCTCTTCCGGAAATTCCTGAAGTTCAGCGTGCCCATCCCAAAAACTTCTTGCGCTCCCAGTGGCATTCCAACCCGAACTTCCGTGGCAGCTACAGTTTCTACCCCACCTATGCCGATGAACTTCGCACGGGACGCACCGATCTGGGGTCACCATTGGTTCATGTCTCGGGAAGACCCAGGGTCCAGTTCGCGGGAGAGGCCTCCAGTCGTAACCACTTTTCCACAGTCCATGGAGCCACTGAGTCGGGATGGCGCGAAGCAGATCGTCTCAATGAATTCTACAAAGGACGAGCTGAAAACTAAGGATCAAGTATCCACAAGAAATGATCAAAAACAATCAATTCTTAATTCGTACTCATTCTATAAAGACAATTTTTATATGTAGCTAATCAGTTTAGTAATTGGCATTAAAAAGATACAAAATTTCCTTAAGTTTATTGACAAATAAATTACTCAAAAACCCGAATCGTGATATGGGTAATTCTCTGAGGATGTCAACCAAGCCAAAAAGCTTGAAACTTAATAAAAACATATTTCTACAATCGATAGTTGAGTTGGTAGTCAAAAAATCCACTTCTATTGATGTCGCGTGCGAAAGTCTTGGTTTCTTTATATATCTTTAAAACGAATAGTGGTTTAAAGTCAGCCCTAGCACGTATTTTAGTGCTAATCAAGAGCTTTAATTTGAGCCTACTGTCAAAAGAAAAGAAGTAATGGAAGATGGTTTTTTTCACCTGCAAAGCGTATGATCGTCGCGTGCGACAGCAGAGAATTGCCCATATATGTTGTTTGGTTAATCAAAAATATATAGAAAAGTATCTTGGACACAGAAATAATTTGATTTTGTCAAGGTAAGTGAGAAACAATCATTGTCAAGTATTTCTAACACCTCAAGCAATTGGAAGTTCTCGCACCACTTACTTATTCGCTTACCCTTTCAGCACCCAATCAAAATTCTTGTGTAAATAACACACCTGAATACAGAACTATAGTTTCAAGGAATTTAATCTACTCAAAGCAAGGGTGTGCCATCGTGCTTCTGCATAAAGGAATCCTAACTAAACCCAGTTAATCCCGACGCAAGTGAGTTAGTTGTACAATTAAGCCGAATGTTCCACTCCCAGCTATGTCAAGAGTGCCAGCTCCGACTGTCAGCCACTCACTACAACCATCTCGATCCCCATCCCCATCCACTTTCCACTTTACCCTCCCCTTAACTAGTCGCCATTGCAATCAGCAAACACAGAGAAATACTTTGCCAGTCATAACAACCATTACCTGGGCCATAACACAAGTCCGGCAAAGAACAGAAACAGAGACGGTAACAGGAATAGGAACAGGACGACTGCTCTGCCAGCTAGGCAAATGTGTGTCCTTTGGTCAAACAGAGACTTGTTTAACATTGTCACTCGAGGAGTCACGAGCACGTGGACGAACATGGAGGCACTGATAACAAAAAGGGTGTAATTCAAACTGTGTTTGGTTTTTTCCTGATCTCTAGATCAGGAGATCCGAAAACCAGAGTAAGGACAATAAAAAAGAGTTTTCGTTTTCTTTCAACAAATATTAAGATTGTTTTCTGAGATTCTCAACAGAAAAATATGCTATTAACGGAAATTAGGATTGGTAAAACGATCGATAGCACTATTGATATCATCGATGGTTATAAAATTTGGCATAGTATCTATAGCACTATCGATACTATCGATTGTTTTAAAATTTAGGCAATATCGATGGTGTCCTCAATCGATGTTTTTACAAACCAATTATTTACTTTAAATTTTAATTTTTTTAAAAATTGCACATCGGTAAATTTTGTTAAAAAAAACTCTGTATCAAATATTTCTTATTATATTTATCTAAAGGTATTTTTTCCTCAGTGTTTCAGTACAAAAAACCACATATCCGGCTGGCTAGACACTGAAGGCAACGGAACCAGCGACTGACGCTCCTGCAGCGCATTAACCGGGGATCGGCACACGGGATTGGAACACGGAAGAGGGCAGGTTCAGCGGAAAGGCTACAACAGATGTGACCAACTTGTGCTCGGGCTTTTCTTCTTTCGACTCGAAGGGCGACAAAGTCGCATATGTAATTGGGAGGTGGCGAATTGGGGAAGGGGCGATGAACTACGAGCAGGATACGACTACGACCACCAGGGCGACATGCAAACAAACAAACAAATGCAAGCACACAAAGCCAGACTGAGCATACACACAGAGAAAAACTGTTGGACCCAGAAAAGCTCGGCTCCGCAATAATTACAATAAAATCCGATTTAAGACTTTAATTTGGATCGAAAGTAAATTTAACCCCTTTTTATTAGCCACATTGTTATAAATTAAAAGGTTTAAGTCTACGAAAAATAAGTGTAAATTAAAATTATTTAATCTGAGCGTAGTAATCTACATCTGATATTAAAAATCGTATTATATTTTTATATGCTCCTTAAAAGTCTTGCTTCTGACTTAAATTTTTAAGTCTATAAATATCTATTGAATTGCAAATTGTAAAATTTTGTAAGATATTCTTTTTCTCTCTGTCTAATGGGGCGGAATGGGTGGTCACATAAGGATACAGCAGAAGCAAGGATATTTTGAATGTTTTGGCCCTGGCTTGGCATAAATTTGAATTTTCAACATGGGCAGCCAAAGTGCTTCTGCTGCTTCTGCCGGCCGGCAATTGCTGGGGCATTTCGGTAGTGAAATCACATGGCCAGTGCCTCTGATCCTGCTCCTGATTTTGCTCCTTCTCCTGATTCCTGGCTCCTGTTGGCCTGTTGTGGTTTTTGTGGCCATCCATGGCTGGCCTGGTCTGGTTGGCCTTTGGGCTGCGTTTTTTGTCCTGCACAAACTACTGGTATGTGCTAAACTGATTTCAGCTTTCCGTATTCCGTACGTAATCTGAACTTTTGCATGTGTGAGACCTCAGTGGCCACGCCCCCTGCCCACCGCCCACGCCCTCTTGTTTTGAATCGAGTGTTTGCAAATGTTCCGAAAAACAGGCGCAATTACAATGTTGTTTGCTGCTCGCTGCAAATGAGTTGGTCAACATGTTTGGCTTTTATTTGCCTATTTTTTTTACGAATGCGTTTGAATTTTGTTTGCAACTGCTAGGCTTGAAATTTAAAGAACCGAGCTCAGCTATCAAGTTTTTATGACTCGGACAAGACACAAACAAACAATCGTATGGGAAAAACTGATATTCTGTCTGGGCTCGGACATTAAAATTGGCCATAAAATATAAATGAACTGTGGAAAGGCAGTAATTTTCAAGCGAGTCGGGCAGCTTGAATCACAATTATTTTACACTTCGACAGTCCAGGTATTGAGTTGCTGCTCAGATATTTATAAGAGTTTAATAACAATTGAGTTAAAGAAAAAGCAAAGATTTTGGAAAATGTTATTCAATATTTGCCATGAATTGATAAAGACTGCTCTAAACTGCCATTGAAATTATTGGGTAATAAGTTAACTAGCTTTAGAAGATATTACTCAACTACAAGTAAGATGTAGAACTTATATCTAATCTTCCATAACAGAATTATGAATAGTTAGTTATAAATCGGTTACCAGAATTTGATAAAACATTATAGGCTCAAAAATAACGCCGATTAGATACCAAACAATACGAATAAACAGTAAAAATAGTTATTTTATGTCATTTAGGAAAGAGGTAAAAATAAAAACCCAAATTGTATTAAGTTAAAATTTCTCGTTTTCATTTATTTTAACTACAATAACTCCCAAATTGGAAGAGGTATACAAGTAATTTCTTCACTACCACTGAACAGAGCACTTAAATTAAATATACCTATACACATATTAAGTTTTCACGCCCCATTGCCTGTGGCCAATCTCGATTTCACGGCTTTCGGAAACATTCACCCCGGCGGACTCACGGGGTTTAAGCTCACAGCTGAGCGGTTCGCGACCGGTAGTAGAGGTGCAACCGCTCCGCCTCGCGCCAACCCGTTTCCACGGCACCATGGACCGTGGAGTAGAAGTGCTTGTGCGAGGCTTCGCCGGCAAACTGGAGGCGTGGCCTGCCGCCCACATCCTGGAGCGGCGCCTCCAGATCCCAGGCACCGGTCCTCAGAGCATCCGTGTAGGTGGAGCGGAAGGTGTAGCTGCCCCGGAAGTTGGGATTCGCATGCCACTGGGTGCGCAGCATACGCAATGGCTGGGCCACCGCAAAGGGCAGGAACTTCCTGAAGAGCCACAGCAGACCCTCCGTTACCTTCTCCTCGGTCAGCGTTTCCATGTGCCGGGCATGTGGCCCAATGGTCCAGCCCTGCAGGATGCGCGGCTGCCTGGAAACGGGATAGAAGCCGAAAACGCTCTCCAGCCAAAAGAGTTCGGAGGCCCGCAGCTCCTCCAAATCCTCCTTCAGCCACAGGCAATTGAACCCGGGCCAATCACCAGGCAGCGGGGGATGCTCAAACTCCAGGAAGAACTTATCCACAGTGCCCAGTTTGAGACCATCGATGGCTCTCACCTTGGCAGCTGGCAGGGCGGGAACAAAGAGCTTCGCATGCTGCTCCTTGAGAACTCCCAGAGAAACCGTGCATATGACATGATCCGCGGTGATCACCTCACCATTCCAACAGCGCAGAGTCAGCTCATCGGCTCCCTGCCAATTAATCTCGGCAATTCGCCTGTTGAGCAGCACCCGACCCTTGAGGACTCCCAGATCTTCGGGCCGATCCTCTTGGGCCTTCATAAGTAATCTCAGGAACCGCGTGTAGCCCTTGTCCTGCCAATTGAGCAGCAGTTCGCCCTCGCAGAGCCAGTACTCCAGGTGACCCTTGCCGGAGACTTCGAAGAGGTGATCGGCCGCCTCCACGGATGACTCGAATTTGTGGAACACTTCCAGGAACTCCTCGGCTATGGTGCGATCAATGGGCGGCAGCTTGGCCAGTTCCTTCCAGTACTTCATGTTGATATAATCACCGAGGGAGCCCTCGAACTCCAGGAGCTCGGTCTGCCTGTCCGGTATTGAGTTGTCGGCTATATCCTTTAGTTTACCTGCTATATCTTCCGGCAGAACTTCCTTGTTGGACCGCACGCACTTGTAGGTTTCGTAGTGGCGTTCCGTAACCTCCAGGAGTTGCAGATCCTTGACTTTATCGTAAACCACATTACCCTTCTCGCCATGGCACCACTGGGCGCCCAGATCGATGACATTATCGGCAAAGGGAATCGTATGGACACGTCCGCCAATGCGATCTTCGGCCTCGAGGAGGAGAACATTCCGGAATCCCAGCTCCAGGAGACGGGTGGCAGCTGCTATTCCGGCGGATCCCGCTCCCACGATCACAATGCGAGCGGTTTGTTTGGTCTTACTAAGCAGACGCACAGATGCCGAACTCATGGTGGCTAAAAAATGTGGACATATAGTTCTTATAACAACCGTCCGTGTTTTACGTTCGACGTTCGGCTAGCAACTAAATCGGGTTTCTTCACTTTCACTCGTTCTCCCCATATTGTTTTCTAGTTTTTGCCCTCTTCCGCCCTATCTCTGCATATTTATGGGTCGCTGCGATAAGAACCCACCCTGCTGATAAGGAGGGTTTCATTGTTGCCCTGGCGAATTGGTGTTATGTCAATGCAATTAAAGCGAGTATAAAGCAATTGACAGGCTGACAATGCATTATCAGCACATAATTTTAAACTGCTAAGAGAGCACAGAGAGAGAACATACGCTAAGCTACTAATTAAGAGAGGGCTGCCTTGCTCTTAAATTCCGCTACCATACAAAAATAGCATTCGGTTTTACAATATTTCACATTTCTGAAATTACCATAAATCGTAGTTGATCGCGAAAAGCGTATAAGCGCAAGCTACCAAATAAATTTGCATATTTGATTGCTTATCAGTAAATTATTTGTAAGTCGTTAAATTCCAATTATGTTAATGAATTAGTGATTATAGCTTCGTCTTCTTATTTACATATTTTTTTATTTAAACATTATTTAAACATTTATATTTATGTATTTCGTTTGTTTTTTTTTTTTTGCAAAAAATATATTGGCATTAATATTTTGGTATATTCTTCTTTTGGTCAAACTCATATAATTGGATAAATAGAAGAAAAAGCAGAACAAATTATTCCCAATAACTTTTCCAACAAAAATTTATAATGCGCTAACAGTTTACAGTTATCTTGCACTCTTAAGCCGATTTAGGACATCAACATTCTGTGGCTTTACTATACTTCCACAATCGACTACAATAGTCAACTATTTTCAAACAAAAAACCCATTCAAAGCTTACAAAGGCGGCGCAAAACAAAAGCCTCACTTTAGGCGAACAAACAATCGCACGCGCACCCGCATAGCGTTTTAAGCTCGCCACCCAAACGAATGCAACAAAATGTTATCGTTCGGTTTGCCAGTGGCGCAGTGAGCGAGCTCCTTTGATGAATGTATTCATAAAAATCCAATCATTGCAATTGCACAGCGCATACGGGCGGCGAAGGCAAAGGCATTCAAGATGAATTCGCCAAAATAATGGGAAAACACAACAGACAGCTGGGCGCAGAAAAACCCCCGTCCTTCGGCCACCGCCCATTTGGGCCGATTTACCCGCAGGACTGGGAAACTCCCACCCCCACCAACCAAGCAACCAAGCAGTCAACAAAAAAATTGCAGCAATAATTTTTTTTCGGAAAACAAAAACACATTTCCGCATAGAGTGGGAAAATAACCAGAGCTGAATAAATACGATAAACAAGAGGAGGTTAGTTGATACCCAGTCAAGAAAAATAACGTTTCCTCCTTAAAACGCATCTCCAAATAATATATAATGATTTTCTTCAATCATTTAAATCAATTTTTAAAATGAAATGAGCTAATTAAATAAAATGAAAATTATATCCCGTTTGTCACCCTGAATTTATTTTTGACTTCTTAAATATAATTGTTTAAAAATGTAGGAATCTATTACCATAAAATATTCTACACCCATAATTTAGAAAATCATACCCAGCCTCAAATCTATCATAACCCTACTTCTTGCCATATAAGGGGTATTTCCAATAGCAAGAAGGGAACGTTCACAACAACAAAAGATGCGATTAAAATGACAAGTGAAAGCAATTTTCGTGCATCTGGTACAGCAAGTGCGGAGGGAAAAGCTGGAGGGGAAAAATGATTGTCGAGGTAAGAACACGACCGAATGATTGCCTCGAATGGCATGCGAATAAAGATGGCCAGTGTAATATGACATCGTTTATGGGCCTTTTGCCGCAGGAACATCGAGACATCAAGGCAAGGACACCCAAAACCCAACCCTCTGGTACTCACCTTCGTGCTGCATTCACATTTCAGTATCCATTCGACGGCAATGAATTTATTCTCGATTTGTATCTGATGTGATTGCAGGAATTCCTGATCGATTGGCTCCAAGGCGACCGTATCCCATAGCTGTGCATTCTCGAGCAGCGCCTCTTGGTCCACATCCTCATCATCATCATCATCATCATGGGTGTCCTTTAGCTGCCTTTTTCTGCCCAGTTCGCGTCGCTGTACGTAGTTAATTGGATCGACAGCATTTAAAGGGCACAACAGCTCGACCTGAAGGACCAGAAAAAAAGATGGATATGAAGGCAAAAGAGAATCATTGTAAAAAGATTGAAGATGTAAAGAGCCGAAATCTCAGTTCAGAGGCTTTCCTCTCCTTCCAAAAAAAGATGAATTTGCTAGGATGAGGACGGGTGAACAGGTGTTAAATTGATTCTGACATCTCGGCAGCGTTTGACTTTTAATTTTGCTACCATTTGGCATTGGCTCGGGCTGCTGCAGCTCTGCAAATTGACGTTTTAATGCAATTTGCTTTTTAATTAAAAGTAAAAGGAAGCAGAAAGGCAATAGCCAATAAACTAAACAACAACGGCACTGTGAAACTGACTTGTGGGTATTACCGGCAGGGGAATTCCTGTCAATTAAATTCCGGGGTATCAAATAAAAATGCGATTCTGTTTTCCAATGCACATAAATAAGTATGCTAAAAGGTTAATCGCGGTGAGCCACAACATAAATCCAGGAATAAATAATAAATAAAGAATGAATTATATATGTCAGAATGATTTTGATTATGCAAGCAAATTGAATTGATAAAAAATATTTGCCTGTCTGAATACAAACAAATTAAATTGATGAAAGATATTAGTCTGCCTGAATAGCTTTCAATGTGTTGATGGTTTGATTTATTTGATTGAACCTTGTAAGAAATTTGAATTATAAACTTTGGTTATGGCTTTAAATAAAATATTCAACGGTATTTGCTATTAAATCAGAACATGTAAATTTTGGAAGAATTTCGAAATAGTTTCCTTAAATTGAAATTATGTATTGCATTATTCGCGCCGGTATAGGATATCTTATAATAAATAAGAAATAAATGCCAGGGTATCATTGCGTTTTAAAACTCTCACTATCCCAAAGGCGTCGTCCTTTAATGGTTGTTGATGGGATTGCTTTCAAATTAACGGTAATTTAATTGAAAACGACAAATAGCAAACAACAAGCAAGGACACCGGGAATGCAAATTTCTGCAAACTGCAAATGGAGCAATAGAAAGCGAAGGAAAAGCAGGAAACTCAATCCGCGAGGATTTTCATCTCTCCTCCTTAGACGCCAGGTGGTCGGACTTTAAGCTCAGCCCGTCCTAGCCCAGTTGCCACTTGCCAGGTGCGGAATATGGCCAGCGAATCCTTTCTCCCTTCCCTTTTCCCACTCACCTGTATCGTGGTGGACACCGCCGGGGCACAGCACTTGACCCCGCGATGGCAACGGCCGCAGAGCTTCGGTCGATACAGCTTTCGGGAAACGCAGTCGCCCAGTCGAATCCTGGCAGGACCCAAGCGCTGGATACTCCGGCACTCGTGGCCCTTCTACAACAGAAAAATGTACAGAAAAAAAGTGGAAAAATACAGATATTAGCGGAGATTGCTTTAATACAGAAATTATTTTTAAACACATGTGTTAATATTCAATTCCAAAAAAAAACGCGATAAAATACATTTATATTTATATAGTATTTGAAAAATAAAAAAAGGTATTTTTGACGTATACTTATTGCGTAAATTATTTTGAAAAATAAACATTTACCAATTTATTCCAGTGAATTTCTTTTAAAACTTAAAAATCCACCCATTTCCAATTTATTTATTTCTAAGTCTAAAATTTTGTATAAAAAGTTAAGCTACACGATAAAATTAATACGCTTGTTTAAAAACTATGTTGCAATTTTAAGTACAAGTTTAAAAAAAAACTGAGAACTATCCCAGTCCTTTAGTGATTCCCTAAAGTGCCAAAAGAGCTGCGTCATTAAAAGGACACTCACTCGTATCCTGTGGGCCGGCTCCTCGTGCTCCTTGTGGTGATGATAATGCTGATGGGAATGGCTGTGGGCGTGATGATGCTTCCGCTTGTGCGTCAACGGATGGCTCCTGCCCGGCTTATTGTCCTCATGGTCGTCCTGGTCGCACTTGCGATTCTCGCAGAGCCGCAAATTGCTCAGTTGATGGCAGCCCGCGTGGGTGGAGGTGTGCCGCGTGGCGGTGCCAAGGCCGCAGCTCCGGCTGCAGGCGGTCCAATTGCCGCTGGTGGTGCTGTTGTGGCAGGTGGCGTAAACTGCAACGAGTGGAGGAGAAGGGATTGCTAATGAGCACGCTTATGATCGGGGGGCACATTAATCACCGCCAAAAGGCGACACGAAACATGATTCTTAGGACACTCAGGAAAAGCATCGATCTTAGGTCAAGGATAAGTTTACCAATAACACTACCATTTATTTACCTCAATAAATGCTTAAGGATCTTGTTCACTTTGAATCGCAATTTAACAAAAAAAAATTGACTAAGTATGGAACAAATCCCTTAAAGTTTTAAAAATTATATTTTTGGCTATTTTTTAACCACAATTACAGGCGAAGGAGTTTTTGGTCTGTTAGTTAATCAAAACATTTGACAAGTGCAAGTCTTTATCCTTGGGACCTCCAACTCCAAGTAATTTTAAGATTTTTTTAACGAATTTACAACCGAAAGAATGACATAGTCAAAGAGATCCCTCATCATGCATCGAGGTACATTTTGTGTGTAACACAGTGCAACCGAAAAGAGTAAATGTAAAAACTGGTGATCTATATCAATGAAAACAATTATTTTATTGGATTAATTGACTGTTATTAACAAAAAGCTTAAAAATATTGCTTAGCTTATCACATAAAAATATGCATTTTCTGTCTCCCTAAAAAACTTATTCCATTCTCGTTGAAATTTAAATCAAAACGTTGCTATTAAAATTAATCTTACTCAACATGAAGCCTGAAAGAGCATCCTTTTCCAGCACTGAAGTATACGCCGTTGGTGATTGGGAAAAGCTGAAGATACTCCTATGGAAGAATTGGACTCTTCAGTGGAACCAAAAAATACAAATTCTATGCTGTCTGCTCATTCCAGTGTTGCACATGGTCCTTATTTTACTTATCCGCCTGATGGTTCTACCCGAATCGAAGCCGGAAATTCGCTACCAACCAGAATCAATATCGGACCTTAAGCTTTACATGACAAAGGTTACACAGGGAAATAGAATACTGCACGAGAATGGATCACTTAATATACCACGTAATTTCCTTTGCTACACTCCAGATTCACCCGTTAATAGTGCCATTATGAAGGCTGCGGTTTTGCGGCTCAGACTTCTGGGGACTCGACCCTATGATACCGCATTGCATATGGAACGGGATATGGTAATGCACAACTTTTTGGCTGGAGTGCAATTTGAGGAGAATTCAGGGGCCACAAATGACATTGGATATCCGCTTAATTTCAACTATTCACTGCGCTTTCCCAGTGAGCTGCGGACCATGGAAGGCCCCATTATAGAGACATGGAGTACATCCCGATTATATGTATCCTATGACGCAAGTGGACCCCGTAATAGAGAACAGAACGATGGTGGAGTTCCTGTTGGTTATATTAGGGAGGGCTTTCTGCCCATCCAGCATGCCCTAACCATGTCCTGGCTGACTCTAGCTGCCGGCATTAAGGACAACGATCTCCCCCAAATACATCTTCAGCGATTTCCCTACAGAGCATATAACCACGATCAATTGCTGAATGGCCTGCGTCAACTACTGCCCTTCATAATCCTGCTGAGCTTCATTTATCCCTGCTCGGTGGTGACCAAGTATGTGACGGCCGAAAAGGAACTTCAGCTCAAGGAGATAATGAAACTGATCGGCGTTCACAACTGGCTGCATTGGGTGGCGTGGTTCATCAAGAGCTATGCGTTGCTTATGCTGGTGGCGTTTCTTATAATGCTCATAGTCATGGTAAAGTTTTACTCCTCCGTGGCTGTGTTTACATACTCCTGCTGGTTTCCCGTTTTGATATTCCTGCACACCTATGTTGTCTCCAGCATTTGTTTTTGCTTTATGATAGCGGTTTTCTTCAAAAAAGCCAGCACAGCATCGGCAGTGGCGGCCATTGGCTGGTTTATAACATACATACCATATTCGTTTGCCTTCTACTATTACCATCGTCTTTGCCTTTGGCAGAAGCTACTCATTTCCCTAATATTTTCGAATTCAGCTTTGGGATTTGGCATCCATGTCATAATAATGTGGGAGGGAACCGGGGAGGGTGTGACCTGGAAGAATATATTCCACCCCGTCTCGGCGGACGATGATCTGACCCTGTTTTATGTGATCATAACTATGACTTTGGGGGCATTAATTTTCCTAACTATATGCCTGTATGTGGAACAGATATGCCCTGGTGAATTTGGAATACCTCGTAGATGGAACTTTATGTGCCGCAAAAAGTACTGGCGACGCCTGATGCCCTTTTCAGTTGTGGAAAACTCTCAAGTCAACACAAGATTTGCAGTGGCAAGTAAAAAGAGTTGCAGAGGTACAAGGGAAGTGGGCGTTGAGTTGTGCAACATTCAAAAGACCTTTGGCAAACATAGAGCAGTCAAGGGATTAAGTTTAAGGATGTATCGCAACGAAATAACAGTATTACTCGGTCACAATGGAGCTGGCAAGACCACTACGATCAATATGCTGACAGGAATCGTGAGACCCACAAATGGAACGGCCATAGTAAACGGCTATGATATCCGAGACCAAATGGATAAGGCGCGCCAATCGCTGGGAATTTGTCCGCAAAATAATATACTCTTCAGGAACCTGAGTGTCCGCGATCACATCATCTTCTTTAGTAAACTGAAGGGAATACGTGGCACTGAGGCGGTAGAAAACGAGGTGGCCAAGTATGTTACCATGCTCAATTTGCAGGATAAATCTTTTGTGGCTGCTGACAAGCTTTCTGGTGGAATGAAGCGAAAGTTGGCCCTTTGTTGTGCTCTGTGCGGAAACGCCAAGGTTGTGATTTGCGATGAGCCAAGTTCGGGAATCGATGCAGCAGGACGTCGAGGTCTGTGGGACCTGTTGCAGAGCGAAAAGGAAGGACGAACTATTTTGCTGACCACTCACTACATGGACGAAGCCGATGTCCTGGGCGATCGCATAGCCATCCTGGCTGAGGGAAGCCTTCAATGTCAGGGTACCTCCTTTTATCTAAAGAAGAAATTCGGCACTGGCTATCAATTGGTGTGCATAACAAATATCGGCTGTGATGTAACCGCTCTAACCCGGTTGATAAACAAGTATGTTCCGCACATAAACCCCGAAAGGCAGTTGGGCACCGAGCTAACATATCGCCTTCCCACCGAGTACTCCAAGAAATTTGCAGGATTACTACAGGACTTGGATACAAATCGTGTTGGACTGCAAGTGGAGGGATACGGTTTGAGTGGAGCCACCTTGGAAGATGTATTCATAACAGTCAATGCCAATAAAAGAGTTCAGGGTGGAGAGGAGGTAGTTCAGGGTCGACAAAGCCTGGGTTTCAAGGACATAGTATTTGAAAACAAAACGAGGGAAGAAAGACCTATCCATCGTTACTGGATGTTTTGGCAGGCGTTATTTTTAAAGAAGTTCTATGTCACCAAACGAAATTACTGGCTCTTGATTATACAGATTGGTTTGCCCATACTGATTATGACCTTGACCATATACAATTCTCGAGGCGGCAGAATTTACTATGAATTACCCCCCATGCCAGTATCCATCTATCAGTACAAACACACCTATGTTGTGTTGGAGAACCAAGATCAGGCTTCGGGGATAGCTAAGGATTATACCACGATATTTGGAGCATTATGGAAAGAGATACACGTTGCTAAAGACAGGAGACTTGAAATTTGAGGACTACATACTGAGTCTTGGGGTGAGTCATAGCCGACGAATCGATTACGATTACCTAGCAGGCGTTACCATTGGTAGGGAAAACTTAACTGTGTGGCTGAACAATAAGCCCCTGCACACCGCTCCATTGACTCTCAATGTATTGCACAATGCCTTGGCCCTAAAACTACTGGGCAAAGATGCCTCAACGTACGTAACTAACGAACCACTACCCTATTGCGATGATACCAAAACCTTGCGCCTAAATAAGGGACAACGTTTGGGCGCCGAAATATCCATTAATTTATCCCTAACCATGTGTTCCGTAACGGCCTTCTATGCGATACCCATCATCAAGGAGCGGGAGACTCGGGCCAAGCTAATGCAGCTTTTGATTGGCGTGGATGTGTGTGCTTACTGGCTGAGTCACCTGATATGGGATTATCTAATACACATCTTATCATCGCTATCGGCTGTATTTACGATCGCCGCCTTCCAGGAGATTGGCTACTCAACGCCATTGGAACTGAGTCGCTACTTCTTCATGTTGCTGATATTTGGACTGGCTGCTCTTCCCGTGAGTTACGTTATGGCCGGATTCTTTTCCGATCCGGCCACGGGATACACTCGCATTGCCATCATCAATACCTTGACGGGAACCGCAATGTTCCTGCTGGTCATAACCCTCAATTTCGATGCCTTCCATATGAAGGAGTTGGCTGATGAGCTGTCCTGGTACTTTCGAATATTTCCCCACTTCAGCTTGGCCAGTTCCACCCACAATATCCACATAGGCTCGAATATTCGTCGAGGCTGCAGTATGACTGGCATACGAAGTTTACCCAAATCATCACGCTGCCGCAATGTTCCACTGTGCTGTGATATTCCAGATTTCTTTGGTTGGCGGTTCCCTGGTGCCTTGCCAGATATCATATATCAGTTAGTGGTTGGCCTAATATTATTTTTGATACCCATTCTGCATGACGCTAGGGTGAACGATTTTGTTGGAGAGAAGTTATACAAACTGCTTTCGAAGCGAAAACGTTCTAGAGGAGGATCTTCGGCGGAAAATGAGGACGTACTCGCTGAGCGGTTGCTAGTGCGGGAAATGATAACGTCAAAACGAAAGGACGTACCTCTTTTGGTGGATAACATTACCAAGCGCTATAAGGATAAGCTCGCCGTAAGGGGAGTTTCGTTTCATGTCCCCCATGCCGAGTGTTTTGGTCTCCTGGGCATCAATGGAGCCGGTAAGAGCTCAACTTTTAAAATGCTGGCTGGGGATGAGAAAATCACTTCCGGCGATGCCTACTTAGATGGCATCAGCATAGCCTCGCATAAGGTTCACGGAAAAATCGGCTATTGTCCACAGTTCGACGCTCTGGTCGAGGATCTGACTGGTCGGCAAACGCTAAAGATCTACTGCCTTTTGAAAGGAGTGCAACGTCGACATGTAGATGCAATATGCTTGGCACTGGCCGTATCCTTTGGATTTTCACAGCACTTGGATAAGCAAACGAAGTATTATAGTGGCGGTAACAAGCGAAAACTAAGCACTGCCATTTCGGTACTGGGAAATCCCTCGGTCTTATATCTGGATGAACCCACCAGTGGCATGGATCCCGGCGCAAGGCGACAACTGTGGCAAGTAATCGGTCATATTCGCAATGCCGGCAAGTCCATTGTGTTGACCTCGCACAGTATGGATGAGTGCGAGGCCTTGTGCACCCGGTTGGCCATAATGGTGGATGGCGAGTTTAAGTGCATAGGAACGGTGCAAACCTTAAAGAATCAGTACTCAAAAGGGCTCGTACTAAAAATAAAAGTCAAGCATAGAAAGAAAACATTTCAGAGAATTGTGGAAAGCTCCTCTTCCTCAAGCCAACATAATTCGGTGGCCGACATTGGTCCTAAAGATATTAGAGTGGGTTCTATTGTAGAACATAGTTTGGCAGATCGAATTCTTAAGGTCCATAGATTTATACTAAAAGAGATTCCAGATGCCGAACTCAAAGAGGAATACAATGGACTAATAACATACTATATACCGCAAACAAAAGTATTGGCCAACATTTTTCAGCTCCTTGAATCGAACTTGAAAAAACTGAATATTGAAGACTATTTAATTATGCAGACACGTTTGGAGGAAATATTTCTGGACTTTGCTATGAAGCGTGATGGTTCTTTAATAATTCGAAAGAGGTGGGTGTTACATTTTGTATTTTAAATATCAAGTTCTAAAGGAAAGATTCTTACTTTTTTCAGAAAATGTTGGTGTTGCTAATTTAATTGTTTTGTAAGTTAATATTTTACGATCTATGCTATTGGAATCCTGCAATGCTGCCCAGGACTGGCAATGAATCCTTATTCAAGGCCTCAACCGCTCGGCTTCCCACTTAAGTCGCCAAAGGCCATTCCCCGTAGCTGATGGCAGGAACGTTTAATATCTTGTTTATTTATTGCATTCTGCGCGTTTAATTAACACTTAATCCCTGTGTAAGTAATTACGCTGCTGCTCCAGCATTTGCTTCTCGTGGCTCGTGGCCTCCAGTCTCGTGATGGAATAATTCATCTTCATAAATACGCGCTGCACTCTCTACTCGGTTTTTGGGGTAGGATGCGGGTTTTTGGGGGCGCTTAAAAAGCATTAAGTTGCGCATCGGACACAGCACGACACGCCCCTGAGCGCCATTAACTCAGGCCAGTGGGCGGTGGGAGGGGCAGGAAGTGGACACAATGGGATGGCCACGGCCATAAACACACTTATAAAACAATAACAAGGCCATGGCAAAGGAAACGTAAGTGCGCTTAGAGAAAATACCCCCTCAATGTGTCCCTTAATTTGTTTAGTTTTCTTATTATAACTGCTCTCCTGTGAGTCTTTAAATATTTTATATTTTTTGTATTATCTAACCAGCTAATTTGTACAGCTATTTATATTCAAATTTGATTGCATTTCGAATTGCAAGATATTACAAAACAATAAATTTATCACAAACCAAAAATAAATAAATAAATCAAAACAGACATGGTGATTTATTACTTAAATGATTTTAAAATAGACTGTAATTCCATTAAATCCTGAATTATAGTAAAACCTCGAGCAATGTTCTTTTTATTCACTTCAATTAGATGTTTATTTTATGGGTTTTGGAATTGAAGTCAGTACAACAAATTACTCTTGAAGAACAAAATATAATTTGTTTATTCTTTTAAACTAAAGTGAACTTGTTAAGAACTCTAAATAAACAAAAATAGTAACCGTTTAAAAGTTGTTATATTTTATAATCTAACAATTTGTGTTTCTTTAAGTGCAAATGGCACAACTTACCATCAGCTGTTGGATTCTCACAGAGCCACATCTTGCAGCAGTGGCCGGGAACTTCGACGAGGCGCGGCGATCGGCAGGAAATCGTGTCCTCGGGCGCCGGCAGCTGCTCGTTGGGACAGAGCGTCGAGCAGGCGTGGCGGCCATTCTGCAATGCCACATTAAAATACATTAAATGTGGCCCATTGTTGCTGCTGTTGGGTTGTTTATTTAGCTTTGGTCGGGCAGCCGAAAGTAAAGTCATAATGTAAAGAAAATATTGGCCCAATCGCACAAGGATGGCCAGAAACTTGGCAGGGTCCTCGACTTGGCCACGAACTTTTGTTTGGCGTGTTTTTCGTTATGTGTGCCCTGGTATATGGGGAAATTAACATTTCGTGCGGACCCTCACTGCTTTGTTTGTAATCCACTTTTAGTCTCTAAGCGGTCACAGCCCCTATTTTTTCTCCGTTTTCTGTCGTTCGCATCGTCACGAAATTGCATTGCATAAATTGCAAGTTCTTGTGTTTGTATTATGCCACATGATAAACTACCAGCGCAGCTGGAAATAAGGTGCAAAAACGAAACCAGACATGGAAAAAATACATTGGAGCACTTATAAAACTGGGCTCTGTCCATAAAGCAATGTCGTGGAGTTAGTTTTCCTTTTGTTTGCTTATAAGAT
Source organism: Drosophila lutescens (assembly GCA_037075285.1). Taxonomy (NCBI): domain Eukaryota; kingdom Metazoa; phylum Arthropoda; class Insecta; order Diptera; family Drosophilidae; genus Drosophila; species Drosophila lutescens. Next base: position 404,461 of record JBAMCF010000815.1, on the reverse strand, counting down.
AACTTTAACCGCAGTTCTATTTGCAACGATTCAGCTAAGCCAAGAATTTATGTCTTTTTAGTTGAATAACTTAATTTTTTCTACTAAAAATACATATTTTGCTTTTTAGACTTTTAATTTGTCAACCCATAAACACCTAAAAAAATAAATTGGACTCAAAAACAAGAATAAGTTCAGCTTCGGTCAGCCGAAGCTTATTTACTCTTGCAGATAATTTATATGTAACAACAATAACATTTCATTTAGATTTACTTGATATATATAATTTTAATCAACATTTCCGCTGTATGTTTATTTTGTTTCAATTAATAGCATCATTCCTATGGCAGCTATATAATAAAGCAGTCAAATTTTGTCAACAAAATTCAAATTTTGACATTTTTAGAAAAGCTATATTTAAGAAAATAAAGAAGGTTATATAAATAACAGCGATATAATTTTTTAGCCTACCTATTCCAGGGAAAAATTGTAAAAATATTTTCATACCTTTTTTCTTCAATGAGATAATAATCGTAGTTTTTCTGACAAAGGCCTTAATACTAAACTAAGTCAGAAAAATTCCGTAATTGTAACCCACGTTATTTCTAAAATTCTAAAAATTGTGTGCCAATTTTGTATTTTAATTACCAGTGCCCTATCTACAATGGGGTTCTCCTAGTCGAATGATAATATCTGTTCAACACTGTTTTAATCTCATTAGTGAAACATAGTTGTTTCCCTATTAAAGCCGCTATCAAAAACTACTGTGCAACGCTGCACTTGCCATTCCGGGCATTTCACACTATATTTAAATTTTAATTAAAATCGCTACCCAGCAGAGCAATTCACATTCAAATGCTGCAAGTGCTGGCGCTAATCCCACCAAAAAATGGGAAAGGCCAAAACGAAGGCTGAAACTAAAAGCGGGAGAAGCGAGACTAAGCACAGGTTAAACAACAGCGATGGCAATGGGAATCGTTTAACGAAACTGCAGTTGGCTTTTGGCCGGAATGCTTTCTGCGTCCCAATATCTGTAGCTGTGGATATATATAGTACATATCTCTGGATGTCTGTGGTTTGTGGCCAACTCTTGTGCGGATGGCCCCCAGAATTTGGCCACTGGCTGTGACCTCCGACCTGCAAGCCTGAAAGTCTGGTACCCGCGCCTCACCTCGCAAACGCATTGAGTTTTACAATCCAATTTAAATGTGACTCCATGTGCGAAAGTTGTGTTGCCAACGCTGCAATTGGCTGCAGGCGAATCCGAAGCCAAGACCATATCCCAATCCAGATCCAGATGTTGCGTTGGTTTCCATTGTTGTTACCAAAAAATAGTTGAGAAAATGGAAAATATAAGAGTAAAATGAGCATAAAAATAGGAAAGTATTCAAAGAAAAAAGTGAAAAGGAAAGGGAATTAAATTGTACACAAGCTCTTTAAAGGCCATCCGAACTTCAAAGATTTCCTTGACAATCCGAACTCTGACTTGTTTATTATACATTTCATTTTTTTCATTTCGCTTTGCCTTTATTTCACTGCTAATTTATGTCATCAAATGCGTAATACATGTCGTATGTGCAATTCCAATGAATGGGAACCCAATTAATGTCAGTGCTGTTTGTTATAAATTTCGCTAGAATCGCATATTTACAGCGCAAACAATAGACCTGCTGCCGGGCCACCGTTTGCCTTCGTGTCTCATCAAAATTGATATTGACAAATGCCGCTGCTTTATGGCATGCCATTAGCCCACAAAAGTTTGTTTGTGCCGCATTCTTTGTTTCACAGAGAGGAAAACCATTATTAGTTTGTGAGTTTTAACACATTTATAGAAAAATACAAATATTTTATCATTAGAAAACAACTTGGAGATCAAACAAATTATGGCAATTTTCAATAAATTTAATTTTTAATTATTCGAACAACTTTTTCATAAACAATTCGAGAAATGGTCCAATCCTAAATTGGATTGTGGTTATTTATTTTTTTATACCATTCAAAATTAAGATTTATTTAAAATATTTTTTTTTCGTACAGTGTTATTTGGCCTGGCCAAAAACTCGTATGTGTAGCCGCCAATCACAATTACTTGGGCTTGTGGAGGAGTATTTGCAAGCGGCACAGAGGAGCTGATTTTGGCTCGTAGACACAGATTGCGGGAGCATCGACCGAAAGGGGACCCACCCACTTGTGTTTTTGCGAGCAAGGGGATCGGGTACGTGCCCTGTACTTTTCCACTTTGAATTGATTTCACTGGCAACGTGACTTTTGCGAAAGGACGAGACAAACGTGTGCGCCCGCCTCCTTCGGCATCATCATTCATTTGGCATCAATGGTTAATGCGAAAATTGGCATTGCTAGCTGATTGTAATGAATATGGTCACGTTGTCGCATCTTTATGACATTAGCAATCTACGTTTATTATTGAAAAGTTACCAGCGAACGTCGGACAATGCCGGAAGTATCTACGTGTAGCGCACCCTGCGATATCGTGTCATTTTCCAAAGTGCAATTTTCTTAATGTGTTTTCCCGTCATCAGAAGAGGACGTCTACAACACACACTCAGTTTTCGACAGAGACATTTTTGAGTATGCACCTGTGTGGGTGCTTTGTCTCTGTGAGTTACCTCCAATAAATAGCTTATTCCTTGCGAATCAAGGAAACTGAAAAAGCGACTGCAACAAGAATAAGCGATTTAAATATCCTTCCCCGACTAAGCACATATTATGAGACAACAAGAGAGAATGCTATATTCGAGTACCACGACTATCAGATACCCGTTACTTAGCTAAAGGAAGTGCAAGCAAGATAGAGATATGCATGCAGCAAAGCGAATGCTTGCTCTGCTTGAATTCCATTATTTGCTCATAACTTTTTAATAAATGGACCGATTTGATAAATTTCTTCTACATTTCGATAAGTCTTAACAAACAGAACAAAATTATGTTTACAGTTTTACAAAATCTGTAAAGATGTGGGCGCCAGGCTTTTTTCGAAGTCCTTTAAGGCGATTGTGGGCATTAGGGTCTCAGATCTCAGCGTTCATACGGACAGACGGACATGGCTAGATCGACTCGGCTAGTGATCCTGATCAAGAATATACATATTTACATTAAATGGTCGGAAACGCTTCCTTCTATCTGTCACATACTTTTGTACGAGTACAATATACCCTTTTACTCTCCAAGTAACGGTTATAAATATAAATACAAATAGGAAATTATTTTTATAAAGTCACTTAAGGCACCGAAACTAAATTAAATTTTAAGCTATTAAATATTTTTCACTTGCATTATGAAAGACAATTACAGTTTCAGCCATCACTTGTTTTAGTATTATTACGAATGTTATATAAAACGAATATTTATCGACTATTTACAAAATTAACCAGATCTTCTATTCACAATCAAGCCGAAAAATCTACTTAGGTAGTCGGTGGTTATATTGGAAAAATATATATAACCACCATCAAAAAGATCTGGTGCCCATTCGGGGAAAAAAATAGTGAAATGTATCTCAACCTTTTCTTGCTATTGCAGGTAATCGTGCTAAAAATGGTAAAACCATCCTTTGAGATCGACTACGATTTTGTTTTCGAGGACGAATCGGTGTTTGCTGAATGTATGGATAAGCCACCGGGCTATTCATTACATTATCAACCAAGAGGAAGCTAAAGAAAAATGCTTTACCCATTTGGGAGTATGCGTCATATTTCCGATTACGAATTGTTGTTATTTTCTAAAATGTTATATTTTCAGACTGAATTTATTTTCGAACCATTTATCTCTAAAATGTGTTTTGGTGCGGGCTTCAACGTTCCTCCTGGAAGAAAGCGGATTGTGTTCACCCTGACTGCGGTTGACTTAAATAATGTTAAACGACCAAATGGAATTTGCTTCGAGATAATAGGAGAAATTTATAAGTCTAATGAAGGGCTTAAAGCCGAATGAAATATCAAAACAAGTTTCTGCATAAATAAAAAAACATTTTATTTTTCAATACTAAAACTTTTTTAAGGAAGTTAATATTATTTTAAAGATAAAAAAAATAGCTCTTCGCTTACTTGAGTGGAAAGTTTTCAGTTAAACAACAAAAATTTGGGATTTCGGTTATACTGGGTTATACTGATTTAAAATAACGGCTACGAAACCGGTTCGATACCCTGGCGCAAAAGATCAAAAATCATTCTTTCGTTTTAATAATTATTTGCTTATAAGCTAGTAAAGTATTTTTGTTGAGTCGATCATGTTGCTATATAAAAACTAGTTTTTTTTATTTACCAGAATGGCATGTTAGTTTTTTCCAGTTAATACATTTTAATTAAAATATACCTCAAAGTTTTCGATTATTTGTATGATGTTATTTCTGATGTTAATTTTAATTCACGCATCGTTTACTTTTTATTTTTTCTTGATTGAAGGACACATTGTTTGATTTTAGAACATTTTTTTCTCTACCAATTATTCGGAATTTGATTGTAAAAGGAATTAATTGGCATTTTTAAGCATTCCTGATGAATAGTGGCAGCATATTCCTATTTTGTTCTTGAAAAAAAAATTATTTTTATATCGTTCGAATTACTTATCATTTGGGGCAAATGTAGAAAAATGCAATATAAGCGCTATTTAACAGCCGTTTCCTGCAAAATTGGGCTCTCTTCTTCCTGAAGAAGCGCACTCAAGAGTTCCTCTATCCCCGAGCATAAACATAATATACATGTAGACATTTTCTCGCTAAAACTCGATGTCTTGCCTTTCGAAGTGAACTCTTGGCTCGGTGTCTACCCTTTTGTTGGTGTAGCACATTTTTTTGTGACCCCGTGTCCCTTTGTTGGGGTCATCATCACCGGCCCCGCCCACCGCCTGGCGCCCTGTTTGGGGTCACGTGTGCGCAGTTTATTTGTTTTATGCGGCCTCTGTGAGACTCTGCTTCGGTCTTGGCCCTCCTTTGGCTGTGTGTAGTGTTTGTTTTACTTAGAGTTTTAGATTTACTTAAGTCGTTGATGACCATGACCAAATAAAGTTTCATTTTGTGCAAAGATTTACAACACTCGAGCGTGTGCGACAAGTTTTGAGTGCCCTCCGCCGTTCGCCTGGCAGCGGATCATGGGAAAGTCTACGGCAAAGGCGGCCCAAAGACAAGCTTCTAAAAGAACGCTTCAAGCTGCAGCCAATGCTGCGTATGCGCAATTTTTGCTACTCGAGTGTTTGCTTGGGACATCATGTGATTGAGGGATGAAAACTGTGCCCAATTCTACTTCACAAACTAAAATCTGCACTAAAGATTGCCAATCACCCTAGGGTATGTTTGAACACACTTGGCAGAGACTTCAGAGGAAATCCAAATGTACTAACCAGTACGGACAAGCTCAACGCTCCAAATAGTTTGGCATAAAGACTATTAGCTAAACGAGATTTTTAATCTCTTAGAAAGTTAATTTAATTGAAATCTCACAGCGAAATAAAAAGTATATAATATTCAAAAATGTTGCAACTTAATTTTTAATCACAATAAATTTACAGCATGAAGTATAAAGTTTTAAAAATCGTAATAATTACTTTATATAATGTGTATAAAAGACTATACCTTAACTGTAAGAAAATAAGTTTTTGAATAAAACAATGAAAGCAGACATAAATTAAAATTTATATGATTGCATAGAACTTGTGAAAAGTGACTTTCCCTCAAAAGTTCACTTTGAAAAAGTTTTTGTGTATATGAGTTGGCCCTCGAATGGCGTCGTCTGCAAATGATATGTTCTGACTAATCTTTGCAGCTCATTCGGAGTGAACTTTCTGGTTCTAGGCTTGTTTGTGAGAACTCTTCGTTGCTTCACGTACTCGCAAATATGTTTGGCCAAGTTCACAGCGTCTCAGCATTTTTCGTGTTCCGATAACTTTCCGATTTTGGGCCAGGAGTAGATGCGAATAAAGAGCAAGTTCTACAGTTTAAATAAACTTGTTCCGCACTGCGTGGACAATGCATCCAGGCCCTGAACGACTGAGGTCTGCACATAGAAAAATTTCTTTTTTTAAATAGCAGCACAGTGTTATCTAATTACCTCTATAAATGCTCAAGATAACTGTTGGGCCAGTCAGTGTTGACAAAAATATTTCCCTAACTACATATTCTCCTATTCTTGGTTAGTTCGTTTTCAGAAATACATTCAAAAGTTCCACTACTTCCATTTCGAGACTTATATTCCAAATAATTTTAGGATTTTTTAGTGCAGTTATTAGCGAAAGAATGACAAACTCTAAAATTAAATTTTTTACAGCATTGCCAGTGTACCATAAAATATGATTTACAAATCAGACTGAAACGGAGGTGTTACAGAAACATCTGTCAACCAAAAACGGTTCGTTTTGTGCACTGGTGTACGAAAGAACAATATCAAACTAGAAAGAACGCTACAGTCAAGCATCTCGACTATCAGATACCCATTACTAAGCTGAAGGGAGTGCGAGGGAGATAAAGTTATACAAGCAGCAATCGACTGCTTGCACTGCTTGCATTTTATTCTTTGCTGATAACTTTTTAATGAACGGTCCGATTATGTAAATGGGAAATGAGTATCTAAAACTAATATTTTGTTCGTGCTTATATTTAAATTCTTCTTCTTTCTTTTAAATCAGAAAATTCTTATGATTTTAAAATCACAAATATTGCAAGTTATATAAAGAATAAAGAATTCAAACATTAATGTGAACACTTTAAAATTGCATAAAAACTTGTATTTTCGAATATTTTTTGCCTGAGTGGATTCCTGCAAACGTGTGGGTATATTGATATGGGCCGGGGCACAACCAGTCGGAGGACTACGTGCCAGGCCCAGGAGCTCAGCTCTGTTGGCCGGCTAACTTTTATTTTGGCCCTGGCCATACACAAACTGTATTGGCATTTGACTCAAAACTTTTGACTTGAACGGGGTATGGGGAATAAGGGCCAATATTATATATACAAATGTATATGCAGCTATTCTGGCAGCACGATATGGGTTGGATTTGTTGTAACGCCCTCGAATCGAAAAGTTTGTGGCACAGTTCGGACTGCTGCTGTTTAATTTTGAACAGCTTTCTACGACATCGTGTGGGCGACTGCATGGAAAGCATTGAGAGCAGAGAAAGAGCATGGAAAATGGCACATGTCGAAACGAATTGAACACACACTCCCCCATCGAGAAAAAAATGGGGAGAGGGGTGAATGGAAAATGAAGAAAAAGAATCGAACATAAAACCATTAAAATCACTTTACTTGTTAGTTAGGCATTTGAGCTGGTGTGCGTGTGACTGTCTCCCAGGAGATGGGATCTGCTAAGCCGGGATCTACTGGATATTGGTGCACAATGAATGTTCGGAAACGGGTCCACAACTTTCGGCAAAGCGACGGAGGCATTGAGAACAAAAAATAACATTTCCTGTCTGCAAGTTTTAATGAAATTTTTGGCTCTTCGATTGTGTCCGGCTATTTGGTATTCCCTTTATTTCTTTTCACTGAAAAATGCTCTCAAATTGCCTTATCTTTGGTGAAATTATAGGTAACACAAACAAATACACAACAGAAATTCAAAAAGTGTACAAAATACAATAAAAATACAAAAAGGTGCAAAAACATATTGAAATTGTTACTTAAATAACAAGACTGAGGGAATTCTTTTGTAAAGTTAAGGTAATGAGTAATCTGGAAAATTCTTGAAAATTTTTTTTTGTTTGGAAAAAATCTTTAAGTTTAATTTTTTATTCATTTCACAAAATCCTATAACACCTTGGAACGTAACGTAACAACTTTTGTTGGTTTTATCATTCTCTCAATTCCATAATTCTTTGTTTTTCTTTGCCATACAACTCAGGCATGAATATTTATTTGCGCAAGTCCAAGTGGAAAATTCAGATTTAAATTGATGACTTTACAAAATGGAAAATAAATACATTCTTCTTTAAGCTTTTTAGGCATTAGCTATGAGTTGCACTTGAAGGAAATCATTTTTGCGGGCCCCACTTCACTTGATGGTGATGATGATGACAGGACAGGCCTTTGATTAATGAAGCACACAGTAAATGTAATTCGTAAATCTTCTTTCCCAAATCAATTGCAAATACGCATCGACTTTGTGCAATTCGACTGAAATTGTGGAGCTTGGGCTTGGGAAATCCTAAGGAACTTACCCGGATTCGAATGCCTGGGCAACTGATCCAGCGACGGCGGATGGGATTGCATAATTAAGGAAAGAGCATTAATGGTATTCATAAAGATTTTCATGGCTGCTTCGTTTTTGTTCAAGAACTCACTTTGATGGCCTTAAAGCCCAGACTCAGACTCGCCTCGACTTCAGCAACGAGACCATTACCAAAAATACCCAGCAGCGGCAGCAGTATCAGCATTTTCTGTAAGTAGAGAGATGGGATGGGATTATTTGGTGCGGCGAGGCAAGGTAAAAAAGGTCGAAGCAGTCGCAGGCGACTTTATTAAGGTCATTTCAATGTCTGGCTCGGTTTTTGGTTACGGCTAATGGTTACGACTACGGCCATGGTTACGGCTGTTCACGCCCATTCCCCCAGTTTGTGTTTTGCATTTCAGTTTGGGTTTCCTTTGGCTCCTTTTATATTTTCCAGACATTTTCACACCTGCACCCACCTTAAATATTTCACGAGCTATTTTTTGTACACAGCCGACAGCAGGCAAAGTTTTTATGTTATTCTTTTTGGTGGCTGGCAGAGGGGTAATTAATCTGGTTACTAGGATAAAAGGCTCAATGAACAGGTACTTGTTAAAGTTCTGGCATAGTTATTTTATTGCTTTTTTATACAGCCCTTTTTGGGACAAGGTTAGTGTTTATATCTTGTTAACTTGCATTTGGCTTTCATGGCTAATTCAAAGTAAAATAACATTTTGGAATTAAATTCAAGTGAATAATCAGGCCGACCTTGCCAGCTCCAGAAACGGTTAAATAAAATATGCATAATTTAATTTGAATTTGAAATAATTATATTCATGAACGCACTTAATCATTTTAATTCAGTCAAGTAAAAGATAAATCATAAGGCATTTTCGGGATTAATTTTAAATTGTTTTGCTAATTGGTCATTAAGTGTATCTAGTTTCATAGAGCACAAAGCAATTTTAATTCTTGCCCCAGAGAGTTTTTCTCTCACAGACAAATAATTGCAGTAAATGTTCGAACAACGTCGAGCTCAATAATATTGATAATTGATTTCGATTCAGAGGTAAACTGAACGACGGAAGTTACATTTTTTCCGAGGCAAACAACTGCAATTGATGCGGATGAGCACATTTAATAATTTCCTCTTGTTCCCCGAGGCTTAAGCCGCCCCAAAGTCATCCGCATTTTCACACTTTCACGGTAAATGGAAAATATGAAAAGCGATATATATTTACGGTGGATCTTTTACGTCTGGGAGTGGTAATTATTTCGAAAAATTGGTTGTCTGTGTGCGCCTTTGTTTGCAATCAATTTACGCGCTAAGAACACGCATACGCCGTGTTGGCAACGTCGCAGCGTCGCGTTTTTCATTTTGCGCACAAAAGGCGCAAAAGCACATTAAAAAATATTTTCCACTCATGCGTGAGCATTTTAAAAAGGTATTTAATTAAACTTTAATAACAAAAACAATAAACGGTCGGCTACAAAGTGGAAAAGCAAAAAGGAGGGAGGCGGAGATGGTTTAATGCGAAAGATTTCAATTAACGACACGGACCTCGTGAGCTGCTAAGTGGATCAACAGAGCGAGGACACCGAGGCAGGGCGACGGATGAGTGGCCATCACTCAAAGCCAACTCATGTGGAACGCCCATTCGGATGCAGAGGGACTGCATCAGTGGACTGCATTGAATGCTGCTTCATTAAGGTGCCGCTCCAAGGAGCTATCCCCAGTCCTTGTCGTAATTATCGCAATTACAATGAACGATGACGGGGGAAATGTAAATGTAAATGGGAATGGAAAGGGAAATGGAAATGAAAGTGGACATGGAGATGGAGATGGAGACTTCTGCAGGACAGAGCAGTCAACAATAATAAAGGCCAACGAGGCGCATGAGAGCAGTTAACAATGGAGGGCCGGAATCACAGGTCCTAGAAGAACCCCTTATTGTACACATATAGCTCTGAGGCTGCATCTCTGTGATCTGTTAATTGCGAGGCGAATGTGGGCCAACACATATCGCCACATGTTGCTCGCCTTGAATGGCAAAAGTGCAAGGAAAAAGGAGCAAAACAAGAGAGATGTGGCTAAAAACCCAGGGAACACGAAAACCCATCCATTTACCCAACCATCCATCCATCCATCGTGCTGTCTGCTTTGTGTTTATAATTATGATGAAAGGGGAGGAAGCAGACCGACCACCCAACTCCTGAGCCAACCCATTCAGCTCGAGGCGATCCGAGACAAAATGTGTGTGTCACTTCGGAAATGAGCAAGTTCGTTTAAAAATGTTTGCCACCGAGTCCTGATGATTTCAAAACAGCACCGGATGGGACAACTCTGGGGAGCTATATCATTAAATTTAATGAATAGATAACAACAAAGACGGAACTGGCCCAGGAGGACCTACAAAATTATGCAGCAAAAAGTTTGACCCACTAAAAATACGAGTTTCATAAATCTGACCTCAAGTTGAGGCCTTGCTGACAGGATTTTATGACCTCTTTAAATGGCCATTTGCCCGAAAATTGATTAATGATTCGCCCGACACCAAAAACTCCCCCCTCTCATAATTCGACGGTTTTAAAAGCGGCTTTAAGCCATGTTTGTCCGCCCGAATATGTTTGCTCTCGGCTTTACTGGCCAGGCCAATGAAATTAATGATATTGTTAAGCCATTTTAAACGAGCCAACAAATTAATCTTGTTTAATTTTTGAAGTTGAGCATAATGGACCGGGCATTAGCAGCGGATGCCCCACTTTTATGTCTCACTCTCGTGAAAATCAGTATAAATCCCGATTCCTGGAGGCCAAAGCTGATTGTTTGACTGCTCATCATTCATAAGCCGTGGTATCGCGTCGTGTATGTGGTGGGTGTATTGCAACGTTGGCATCTTATTATTCAGGGCACACACAGGATGCCAACGACCGCTGTCAGCGATGACAACACTGGCATTCGCGTCATAATGATGATGAACACAATCATCGCCATGTTGATGCCGCTTTTCGGGATGATAACAACGCGTGACAACAATGCTGACACATCGAAAGATTGTCATTCCATCAATTATTCAAGAACACGCAAATCATCAACAAAACGCTCAGCATTCAAGGAGTCATACATACGCCCGAATCCAAACCCAAACCCCACCACCTCCAACCTCCAACTCACTGCAAATGGATCAAAACCAGGCAACGTCAACATGCAACATGGTTAAACAGATAAAATACGAGTAAGGTCGTTTTACTCGATAAAAATTAAAATATATAGATACTCTTTCAAAAACTGGTCATGTTTTAAATAAGCTCTTTAATTAAGTTAATGTAAAATGTTCATGTTTACCACACATTTGGTTTTAAATTAGTTTTACATAAGAACACACAAAAAAAAACACGCCGGTATTAAATCGATATGGTATTTAAACGCATATCGTTTTTACCATGCAATACCGATTTCTCTCTCTTGGAGATTCTCTGACTTCGAAAAAGAGAGCATCATCATAATATGGCGTCTTAAATTACGCGAGTGGAAGCGATAATATCTAATTCTCTCAATTCGAAATAGAGCAAGTGGGAGAGAGAAAGATATATTCGAAATTCGAACTGGCCAACTTAGAACATTTTGTATACATTTCGAGCATATGAAGTCAAAATTGATATAACATTTTTTTTGGTTGTATATTTAATATCTAACAATATTACATCATATCTTAAAAGGTATTCGAACTTAGCAAACTCAATCCTTTTCTCCACTGTGCATATGGACCGAGCCCGGAGTCCACAAATATTAAGTGATACAATTTGTATTTGGTAGGGGGTCCTTGCCGCAGGCTCTACTCAATGAACAACAACTGCTGAGAGTCGAACACAGGCGAAAAAAAATAGAAGGAATTATTGGCATGAATAACTGAGTGTTTTTATTTATGACTGCGCGTCAATATACTGTCAGAATAGTATTGGGGCGGATGTGAGGGGGTGGGCTCAGAGCTCAGACTGCTCTTTGACCCGGCTAGAACAGAAATCAATCAACTCTGGGCCCAAACGGGAAAACTAACAACTGGGAGAGTGCTGAGTAACCAGCCGGTGGATAAGGAGAAGGTATCTGAGGGATGTGTAGTGCTCATGGAGCCATAAATCCCAGCTTGACACGGTTAAGTGTTTGTGCTTAACAAAGGCTTACTGCAAGAACAAGGAGTTTTGGGTGGGAAAAACCTCCGAGATACATATCATAATCAATCTGGGGCCAAGGAAGAAAGAGAAATTTGCCTTCAATTTCGAGACTTCATCTGTTTGTGCTAGTTAAAAAACCCTTTTATCTCACTGTGAATCACTTAGCGTGGCGTAAATTTCATTTTCAGCTAATTGAAATTCATTCGGGTGAAATCAAATTAAGTCAAAAGTATATCCTGTCGCCAGAGGTACGTGTCCTTCCGAGAAACAAAGTCTGTCTCGCAAAGTGATTCATTCATAGTGATAAATTAAGACGACTAAGGACGACACAGAGTACTTCCACCCATCCTCCCAGGGGACATATTTTCATTCACATTCACGTCCCGATATAAATATCCTGCCTGCGAACGTGTCCTGTCCAATGAATATCAACAGTTTGCCTCGGCGTCCCTACTTTTTTGACATCTTCTGAGGCGTTTTGGCTAAACCCTCATCAGCATAAAAAGTGGAAAAACTCAATTACAAAATATCAGAAAATCGCAAACAAATAAATTAAGGATACAAATCTGGCTAAGGACTGCGGCAAACTGGGTTCAAATCGAAATGAAATAGTGACACAGGCGCTGCCATAAAACCAAAGGCAAATACAAAGCCGCACAAAAGGAAAAAGGTTAAACCAAATATTTATCCAGCCACCCAAGGAAGAAGGGTAGAAGGAGGCTGAAAGGAAGTCATGGGTGTGGGAGGAGTCCTTTTCCGTAGTCTGTATGTAATTACCAGGCAAGGACTGCAAGTACAGCTGTGCCTAAGTACATAGCTCCCAACGTTACACACACTAAAGGACACAAGGATTACAGAGAACACAAATGCCACAAAGCAGATCCTGCAGAATATTGAATATACTTGATTGCAATAATTACATCAGGTATAATACATTTAAATATTTAATATATAAATTTTTAATACCTACTTTAATTTAATTATTTAAATTCAAATAATTTTTTAATTTAACAAATTAAATTTTAACAAGCTTTCCAATATATATATATTCAAAAAAAAATATTTCTGAATTATTGAATTATGTTTTAGTTAACTATCCGATCTTTTTTTATATTTAAGACCCCTTTCTTAGCACTTTTCTCAGTGTTGCGATGGGCATGTGTGTGTTAGGACGTACGTGGCTTTATGCTTAAATAAACATTTGTCCGGGCCTGTCGTCCTGCTCCTTGGGCCACCGTCTTTGCCCCGTTTACATAGCACCCAACGGCAGGCAGTCAGTTTGCCCGGTCAAAGCCAAATCGTTGATTGCATAAGTTGATGGCCGACACATGTCCGAGATATATAGTGTCGATATAGTCTGTGTTTGTCTGCGGGCGCAAAGGCCCCGAGTTACTCACGTGTGGTTGCTATTCACGTCTAATGATGTCTGTGCAGGTTGCATTGGCTGCTCCCGCTCCAAGGATCTGCCTCCTTCGCCGAGTGACCTGCAAGGAAAAATAAAATTTATATTTCGAGTTGGTACACACTGATTGCTTTATTGAGATGCTCGGCCAGAGATCTCCAGGACTCATCGAGGATTAGAAGGGGTGTGTCAGTAAATTGCCCGAGAGCACCATTCAGCCGGAGTTTCTGTTGAGATTTTAATTGACTTTTTGCGGTTCAATCGATTCTCTAATTTACTTGACAGACAATTAAAGATTTCAAAACCTAGTCAAGCCGAAGTGCCGAATCAAATTTGTCGAAACGAAATAAAATGTGAGTTTCCAATATTTACCAGAGATAAAAATCATTTACCCAAACATCATAATTTAGATATATTTTTAGTAAGAGTTTTAATGATGATGATTTAATTAATATTCACGTTATTAAAATTATTTAAATTTATTCATGAAAATAAAATCCAAACTTCCAAACAAATAGTCATGGATAAAAGTAATTTAAATAACATAATAAAGATTAAATGCTATCACAGTAGTCTATATATGTATAGTGTACTGAACAAAAAGCTTATTGACAAATAATAAAATAAAATTTAAATAACAAAATAAAGATTAAATGCTATCACAGTAGTCTATATATGTATAGTGTTCTGAACAAAAAGCTTATTGACAATGTCTTTAAAAATTTAAATTGACTTTTAGTCATTTTTGCTGACAATCAAAAGACAACTTAATTTTGCAGTACGACCAATGGTCATGCTAAATTGCCAAATAAAATTGACCAACGTCAAATTAAATATTCGGAAATTAAATTATTTATTTATTTAGCAAAAGGAGACTCTTTATAATTCAGGAAATATTAAATAAGTCAAGGCTAGTGGTGCATATTTAAATTAAGAGAATTCAATTGACTGACTTTGCTGTCCATCAGCAGATTATAAAGGTCGCTCAAGCGAAATTGGCAAATTAAATTCGACAAAAAGTAAGTAAAATGCGAATACGTTTTTATTATCCACACGATAATGGGAGATATCGAGCTATCATTAACATTTGGCATAAACAAATGCCAGGCCATAAAGCAGATCCTTCCGAATCGAAGTCGTTGAAACATTTTTATTAAATTGTTTTTGTCTTCCTGCCACCTTTTTTTCATATTTACTCATTGCCGTTTCCTTGCTGCTTTCGGTGTGTGTGTGTGTGGCAAGGTGTTTGTTATCGTTTGTTATATTGCTTGTTATGTAATGTAATTTATACACACGCATACAGACAGAGATTCGAATACAATGTCATAAACGGCAAGGACACAAAGGCAATTCCGCATGGCATTACGGGCAGACAAAACAAATGGCGAAGGCAGGAGCCAAGGAGCCAAGGAGCGGGATGCGGCTAAAAGCCAAAAAGTACGCGTTTGGCATAAATGATAAGCTGGTAACGCAGCAGGACATTCCCCCTCCTGAAGGCCCTGGTCATGGCCCAGACATCTCCCGGTCCCCCTGCCCAGTCCTTGTCCTTGTTCCTGTGTCTGTGCCTGCTTGCTTGACTTTTGAATACTTAACAGGATAATGAAATGTCAAAAGTGCGCAGGCGGCCCAGGAAAGCGTATCCTGCTGGCCTGTCCTTCGTCCCCGCCCCTCGAATTCCGCCCTGCCCTTCCTGTTCAGTCTCATATTGATATTCCTCTGGCTGTTGTGGAGTTTTATTGTGTTGTCCATGCCTAAGTGAACGTCACGGCGTGCCGCGCGCATTAAATCATAAAGTCGAAAAAAAAGGAGCCGCTCTGGAGGATAACCAAGGAGGCTGTACTTTTCTACATTTTGTTTAACGATTGTTGTTTACTCTTTTGAGCATTTTAAACATTTTAATGCGTTCAAAATAATAAAATAATAATACTAAAATAAGACAAATTAAAATATCCTCCACACAAAATAAAAACACGCCCGGATCGAATCGATAGGCGCATGTTATATTTCTGGTATTTATAGGCATTTCGTTTTTACCATGTAATACTGTCTTCTCTGTCGGAGATTCTCTGACTTCGAAAAGGAGAGCAATAAGCAATATGGCGACTTAAATTACGTGAGTGGGAGCGGGAATAACTGATTCTCTGAATTCGAAATAGAACAGGATAGCGCTTAATGTTACATAAGTGGGAGGGAGAAAGACACGTTCGAAATTCGAACTGGACTACTTCGAACATGTTATAAATTTCGAGCATATCAAGTTATATTTAATCAAATTAAAAAATTAATTCATATCAGCTTTTTTTTAGGTGTTGCGTAACTCTGAACAAAAAACATTTGTTGTCAAAATATTGCAAATTCATAAAATAGTTTAATCAAACTTAAAATATTTTTGTAAAATGAATCAAAGTAATTATATTATTAAACTTTATACAATTTTACTTAAAAGCAAGCTTGTCATTCTTGTAAAATACCCTATTTACAAAAAAGAGTATCGCAAGCGAATGAAAAATGTGATATCCCAGTAAAAGGGACCACATCTCTCACACGGGATGTTTATTTTTTTTGGTTGGCCATTTTATGTTTACATAAATTTAAATTGACACAAATGCGTTTTGGGTGCCCCGACAAATAAAAAAAGACAAACCAGGAACCAAATGATAAACTTCATAAATTATGACAGTTTTATGCTGCTCTCGGTGCTCGATGTACGCTTTATTTATTTGTAGTGATTGCAGGCGAATTGAAAATGTATTTATGCAATTCCATGTCATTACGGAAAAAAAACAAAAGACAGAATCCCCAACCTGCGAAACGGCCTTTATCCCGAGAATAAAGCAGCTTTAATCAAGGCTACTTTTGTGGCAAGTTTTTGTGTGTGCGAGCGAGGAAACCATTTGCCCTCCACCTCACCGGTCATCTATGGTGGAAATATCCTGCCAGTTATTGCGGATATATCCACGCAGTGGTTGCCACGCTTAACTCAAATTGCTGTTGTTTTTTTGTTCGTATTTGTTGCGGAAAACAAGAGAAAGTTGTAATCAATAAAGTAAATGACCCGGGCACTTCAGGACGACCAGAGAACATATCCTGGCAAATAGAGGGCAGTGGAAGTGAATGGGCCAAGTGTTGCTATGATTGATTTCTTTGAGTGGAAAAAGCGATTTGGAGTGTACAGACGAGATACGCTACTTATGGTAACATAAGGAATTTGGCCAGATATTTAGTTAATCAACTTGGTTTGTGTTTCAATGATATTTCAGTAAGCCAGACAGAAAAACATGCTCTTAAATTCTTGATAATTTAACTCATAAATGTTAGAAATGTACCTACATTTAACAAAATAATTCCATTTCAAATAATTGCTTATCAAAATATAAATTAAAATAGCTTCGAAACAAAAACTGAAGAACCTTAATGTGATTTTCATCTTTAAATTAAGTTCTTTCAAAGGATTGTATTTCATATCTACCGAAAAAATATATAACCATTGATGGGCCCTCGCCCATTGTTAACAATTTTATTAATTAACAAAATGGACCCAATGTACAGATCCCAAAGTCTACACACACACACGCATAATTGATTAATTTGGCCTTCCTGCAAGAGGGTAACATTTATTCTTCGCCCTTCGCCCGAGTTCCTCTTCATTTTGTTAATGAACTTGAAAAAGTCTCTTGAGTATAATTGAAACGAAATCAAATCAAGCAAGATTTTACGCAGCCACATTGCAAACACCCCGAACAATGAGTTGTAAAATATTCAACTCGAAATTTATGTGCAACTTGTGTACAAAACATACCGCCTATTGACTCTTCAGGCCAGCCTGCCAATTAAGGCCTGCTCGAGGGCCAAAAAACTACGAACAATGGCAAAGGGGGAGAACCAAACTTTCGCCACAATCTTAACAAGAAAATCTGTAAATTACACGCCACAATTACAGCCTGATGGGTGGTGGTTCGGGATGGCCGGAAATTCCCAAATATTTATACACCTAAATAGATTTGATGGCATAATTGAAATTTGTTGTTATTGGTCGGGGCCATTCCACTCAATATTTGTGTGCTTGCAATTTGCATAAATGCCAAATGGCAAATGCCAAAGTAAAGTTTATTAAAAGCATAGCCGGAAGTTTTCCAGCTTTCCGTTCTTTTCCGCCATCAGCTGCTAATAACGATGAAGGACCCGTGCCGGAAAATTGTGACACATAGCTGCGGGGTTCGTTATGGAGTGAACTCAACTACGGGATGGGTTGCCCTATCCAGGCTTTGTCCTTGGAGAAGTCCCAACTTTTCGCCGAGCTACAATTTATTTTCTTCTTTTGATAATTTAACTTTTTTCTTTGCAGCTGAAAATTGGATTTGTTGCGACCGACTTTCAGACTTTCAACGCTTGTAACGAATGTTGAACAGCAGAAAAAGTTGTTTTTCTAATTGCAGACGTAGCCCTTGGGGTCGTGGGAAAAATTTCGTGGTTGGGCAGAGGGCTAGTGCCGGAGGCAATAATTTGGAACAACTTTATCAGGTTATTTAATATTCATTTGTTGAAGGTTTCGAGTGGCTCTGAATTTGGCTTTGTGCGGAGATATCAAAGAAATTAACAGAGAAAACATACCTCCCAAATAATCCACATAAAGAAGCCACAACAATTGGAATTTTGTGACTTCAAATGGCATTTCAACTAATAGGCCCCAGATAAGCGGGAAAAACTTTGCTAAAACTCAGAAACTTTTGGACAGATATAAGCCGGCATTGCCAATCTGATTTGGTAGAATTTAAAGTGATTTTCCTCCAACTAAGCCTATTCAATTTTAAATTAGCAATCGAGTCCATTAGGTAATTGAGTTGAGTTGTTTTTCTTTTTGTAAATTACACTCATTAAAGAATATTATTACAGTTCATTTGCATATTTTATTTAACATTTTAGAATATTCTGACTTTTGAAGTTAATTATTACAATCATTTCCAACTTTGTTGTATTAAGATGTGAATTTTTCTTGAGAAATCGCCCGGCACCCTATAATCAAAATAACCTAAAACTTCTTTACAATTAGAAAATAAACAGTATCTAGACAGTATTTAAATAAATAATTTTTTAGATTCTATAATTTGAGTTTCTTTTTATATTGCAAAAAATCATTGTTGTGAATTTTGACCTCAGAACTCTTGGACAGAAACCACTTTATACAGCACAACCCATTCAGTTTTCCCTGAGGGTTGGAAATTAAGCCAAATGATAAGAGCAACTTGTCTTGTTCTTAACCGCCTTACAAATCGCTCTCCAATTAAATCCTTTCTTGTTTTCTCCGTAAGCCAACTTTGCATTTGAAACTTTTTTATTTCGCCCTGCAGGACAAGACAAACAAGCCACCCCGCGGATAAAATCTTCTCCAGTCCTTGACTATGAACCTTTAATAGGAGTCCCAAGTCCAAGCCATTTAATGTGCTTACATTCATTTCGTTTTAAATCTGTGATAAAGTGGGGGTCGCTTTAAGCCCGGTCCTTCGTCCTGAGTGCCAAGCCCCCTTTCCATCCTGCGAAGCAAAAGTTGTCGCCGTGTCGCGACAAACGCAATTCTTTACACGACGACGAGTTTTGTGCGCTTTTTGTTTTCGCCTTTTTATTCTTTCTTGTTCCGCTTTTAGGTTTCTGTTCG
This sequence comes from Drosophila lutescens, assembly GCA_037075285.1. NCBI lineage: Eukaryota > Metazoa > Arthropoda > Insecta > Diptera > Drosophilidae > Drosophila > Drosophila lutescens. The sequence continues at coordinate 385,098 of JBAMCF010000815.1, read as the reverse complement.
CCTCCCCCCTTTTGGCCAGGATTTTTGCCGTGCCTTCCCGCGCCTTTTCGTGCTTCCGGTTGTGTACGCGCTTTCTAGATTACTTTTATAAGTGAATTTGTTGCGGTTTTCCGCAAAATTTACAAGTACGTGAGAAAATTAGAGCTTAGCCTCTTGGAGCCTCAGCCGCTTGTTGCGCGCCTCGTCCTCTCGTCCTTTCGCCCTTTAGATTTCCAGCCTTATTATGCGGCCACTTGGGCAGCGCGTTCAAGAGGCTTTAAGGCGCTTAAGATGTGCAACGCAGCGTATGCGTAATTTATGCTCGAACATCGCTCATACGACGCGTTGCAGCGGACGGCAAACCGAACGACGCCGTCAAGCCAAATTAGCAAGTTCATTATTTGCTTAGCCATCGCCTTTTGCCAATTTAACGCCAATCCTAAATGCGACTAGCTTAAAAGGGAGTGGGGTGGGGGGAGGAGTAGTACTTTTCTGCTCTGACATGAAAATAAATTCGATGGCTGTAGCTCTCTGCCACGCTAAAATAAAGTTTCATCTTGGCCCGCGAATGAGCAAGACAAACTTTCCCACCTCCCCCCACGACACCCTCCTCAATCCAGCACCCCGCCCCCACAGTGGGCGTGTCTCCGCCCTTTTGTGTGCGGGTGTGCGGTTTTGTCTGTATTTGCAGAATTGTTAGTTTCACGCTTTGTTTGTTGAGATTAGCTGGCAGCACCCACCCAATTCCAATCCCAATCCCAGTTCCAAGCCCCCCATTCGCCCAGTGCCACCCCCCAAAATCCTCCCCTTGCTGACAGCCCCCTGACTGAGCTTTCCGCAACGCACGAAATAAAATTGTGCAGCTTACTTTACTTTATTTGCGCCAACTTATGCCACGCCGCAGCGCTACACTTGTTTTATGGATGCCCTGCAATTAAGTCTACGGGGGAGTCCCATAAGTTTGTCATTCAGAAACACAGACCGTTCATTGGCGTTCATTTGGTAAAATATGGTCTTGGGATGTTCTTAACGAATTTTGGCACATTTGGTACCGTTAATTAATATATTTAATTGAGAAATTATCTAATTTATATTTCAATCTTTTTGATGCTTTTCGCATTACCAAGTGCTTCATTTATTTTAGGAATTAAGGAAACATAAAATAAATATTATAAAATGGTAGGTATGTATTAATCATTTAATTTTTTTAAATATTTGAGCTGATGATCAATATAATAGAGTATATATAGGTTTAAAATATTTTATATTTCGAGCATTAGCATTTTTTTTTAAAGCCATTTGCACTCAGCTTATTGGCATAACATTTTTTAGGAACACGGCATATAAGGTATACAATAAACACAGCAAAAATTTGTTTTAGATATCAATTACTATTTTCCCATAATATAAATATTTACGTTTCGGAAACTTCAACTGACAATCGTTAATCTAGGAAAAAATGCATTGATATTAGAATATTGCTATTGCTATTTCTTAATATTAATATTGTTAGTATTGTACGACATAATAATTTAATGTTAGACAAACGAATTTTGTTGCCAACTGCAGAACTCAAATAGTTATAAAATATTTCCACACAATTTCGTTCTTTAATGTTAAAGACGTTTCGTGGCCTCGTCCAATTAAAACATTTTGGTCACCCATTTGTTATTCGAATCAGTGCAAATGCTTTAGAGATTCCACAATTTATCAAATAAATCAAGACGGGAATCATCTATCTGTATATCCCACCCGCAATGACCTCCCACTATTTTCCCAGGAGAGTGTATCCCAAATTCGTATAAATCAATTGGCTCATACACATTTCACTTGGTTTATTTGCTCCGTTTGTTTGTTGCCTTTTGGAAGAGCAAAGTTTGCACGTGAAAATTGCGTTCACATGTCTTCCGCAATTGTGTCTGTGTGTGCGAGTGTGTATTTGCCGGATTGGTGGCGAAAAATTCGCTGGCGTGTGGAAAATTGATGCTGTTGCTGAAGTTTTTGGCTTTTTGAACTGACAGCTGCGATTTTTATGCGTCTCAGCCGCCGATGTGGGGGCAGTTGGGTTGGAAACTATATGGCAAAAATAATTGTAATTGTGAATGGTGGGACCCCCTAGTTCCAACCACCCACTTTTCTCGCTTATCCCTAATAAGCATAGTTATTCAGGTTTAGACTTGTGGTGTGTGAAGTGTCTGATATTATTTTCGGTTTGCCGCCTTGGCCTGAGCGATGGCTTTCCATCCGCCCATTTCCATGGTATTTACGGGACCCTTTATTTATGGTAGTACTTTGCCCGTTGGCTAACGAGAATTTATGGCTAATTGATGCTGTTATGCGTTGCTGTTCCGGCCAAAATGGAAAGCAAATGATGGCCGAACCAAATAAAGTTGCCTGGTAAATTAACTGCAATTCTGCGGTTCTGATTTCGAACGGAATAGTGCACTAGTACATAAATTAGGCCCCGGCAATGCAGCAAAATATCCGCATTTTCATAGCCAAATGTGTGAATTTAATTAAGTTGAATTGCAATTTATAATTCATAACTTACCAGCAGATGACGCCATGTAGCAGAAACTTGGAAACAGCTGGCCCCCAGCTGCTGGTCATGGTTAATTCACTGAATAAGCTGTTCCCTCCTCACCCTTTTCAGCTGCTATTCATACACAGAAAGTAAAATAATAAAGTTAAAGGAACTCCCACAAACAAAAAATTACATTTAATTCAAGATTTTTACTCAACATAATTAATCCATAACTTGGTTATTTACCAAAAAATTTTATTTTTAATTAAAATGTAAGCAACATGTTCTACGTAAGCCCCATATTGCTTATTGCTCTCTATTTCGAAGTTAAAGAATCTCCGAGAGAGAGAGAAATCGGTATTGCATGGTAAAAATGATATGCGTATAAAAACTAGAAATTTACCATGCGCATATCGATTTGATCCCGGCATGTTTTTTTTGTTAGTAGGGAACTTACATTTAATCGAGATTTGACAAACAACAGAATTTAAGTACCCACTTATTTTTTAACTTTTACAGGAGACATAAACTTGTTTGTAATTTTAGAAGAATTTTAGTTAAAGGATCACTTTTTTGAACATATAAATCAAATGCGATCATTCCTTTTTTCCTCCGTGTATCGATTGCCATTTCAGTCGAATGGAGCCTGCAATGGGGCAATGTTCTCACAGGACACGCCACACACACCCGAAACACCCTCCAGGACACGTGTGCTATGTAAATTACAAAAGTATAATGCAAATGGTGTGCCCCGTGGGATGGAGGAGGGGAGGGGGGGGTGGTAAGCGGGAGGCTAAAAGGGGGAGGAAAGTCCCTCCTCACTTAATTAGCCAGCGGGCTTATTTATTATTCACTGGCAGTGCCTGACTGCCAACCTGGCCTGCCTGCTCCAGCCTAATGAATCACAGTTTTTGTAGTGGAAATTTTAATTTTTCATTAGCATGCAAAGCAACAAAGCGACACGAAAATATATGACCTTGTGCGAGTAGTTTTTGTGACTGCCTTTGTGTTGCCCATAGCCCAATACCATTTCCATTTGGCCCACCTGCCCGGAACATTTGTCACCGGTGCCGAGGTCCTGAGTGATGGAGCTCACAGCTCACGAGCAGCCGAAAAAGAGCAACAAGAAAGAAAAATGTGAAAAGCATGCTGAAAGGATTAATGCACACATCATTTAACCAGAGGGAAAAGCCTGGCAGATAGGTGAAAGTCCTTGGCCGCCCCTTCCATCATCCCATTTCCCTGCACGGCCCATTGAGAACTCGAGTCCCGAAATGACAGTTTTCCCAGCCGCTAGGCACACAGTCCATCTCTGGTCTCCGGCCTCCGGTCAGGGTTATGAAGTTAAGGTCCTTTATGGGGATTTGCGGCTGACCGAAACTTGTTTTTTGCGGTTTTCTCCAAGTGTAAACGGTTCGAGTTGGTTGCGTTTAGTTATTTTTATGCACGATTTAATTTTTGCTCAGTTATTTACATTTTGGTTAAGGTATTAGTGGTCGACTTCAAGGGCTGTCGAACTCTTTAATGTTTATGCTAACGAGATTGGAAAATACCGAACATAAAAGGGGAAAGCTTTCAAAAAACAGGAAAACATTTTTGGGATCAGGATAGAACTTTAAGGAAGATATTTAGCATTTAAAAATGGGTGAAATATGTAAGGACTTTCCAAAACGACTAATGAAAAATTATTTTCGGAAACAATTAAAATTTTCGAATTATGTTTAAGACTAACAACTAAATTAAACTATTTTAAAAAGGCTTTTATCAATTGTATAGTTTCTATTTAAAGTCAAATGCAAACAATACATTTCTTTTATTCCGAAACTAATTCACATCAAGCACAATAATTTTTTTTTTTATTTACAATATTAATATTGCATGCGACCTTATGTAACTGATTACAACCTCAATATATCTCTCCCCCAGCCACCTTTCAATCTCATCAATACGATTGCTGTCAAAGCTGTAACCAAAAGCAAACCAAATCCAATCCAAAACCGCAGACATTTCATTGAGTGACCGTAGAACCGACCACCCGCTCTCGTTTGCTTTTTCGAGCTCAGCGCTTCAGGATCCGCGGTCTGGACGCCATTTGCGGCTCATAATTCAGAGCCCGGCTGGCTCGGCAAATTGCATTACCAAAATAATAAATCAATAGCCATTTGATGGAGCTAAATGGGATTATTGGCAGTCGGCGAGGCCCCTGACTGCTTCTTCCTGTCTGCGCGCATTTATGACATAATTCAATTCATTTCCTTAAATTCATTTTTCAACGAAACTCAACGAAATAAGCAGATAAATAAATAAACTTGTACTCTGTCCGAAATTGATTTTTATGGCGAGCCGCCTGCATAAAAAATACCACTGATTTTTATCTTCAATGCTAACAAAGAAAATGCGAGAATATTCGTGCCAGCGGATGCAGGTGCCAAAGGAGAATTAAATGGTAAAAATTGTGGGGGAGGGAAAGTGGCGGCAGTAACGGAAAATATGCCAGCAATTGCCACATCAAGCCAGCCACATATTGGAGCAATCACACACACATGACGGAATCCATTCCGAAACTCGCTTTCTCTTCAATTTTAAATTCCACACAAAATATATATAAAAAATGTTTCTTGAAGCTAATAAATGCTTTATTGATGTGCAATACCAACTCGTCCATATAAATATTTAAATTAATTTCCTCTCATTGAAGCTAATATTTTCAGTTCAAGTTATTACCCGCATTTCTGAAAACTTTTCTTCACTTCACTCCTGGTGTGAACACAATACGAAAAACTTTAATTTCGATTTGTTTCGTTAACTTTTACTCAAGGAGATTTCCAGAACACCTTTGCAAAAGTTTGAACAACTTGTCGAACGCAAAAAATGCGAATAAAATTAAATGAAGGGAGGGGAAAGAGAAAAGATTGGGTACTGCAGGAAATGCTGCTCGTATTTCGTTTTTGTTAATTTTATTTGCATGCTTTTATGCCTTATTTTTATTCATTTCTTTAGATGTTCAAGTGCCCTGCTCGTCCCTCGGTCTGGTTTTCCATCGACGGATTTTACTTTTTCATTTCGACGCCGCTTGCTTGATATACATTTTTGACAACATTGAATGACGGCAGTGGCATGCTGCACGTGATAGAAACCAGTACACTTTTCAAAATATTAAGATATGGTTTTAAAATTTTGATTTAAGATTTCAGCAAATTCAAATGAAAATACATTGAGCTATATACACACACAAAAAAAACACGTTGCGGCCGTATCGATATGCGCATGGTAAATTTCTGGTATTGCATATCGATTTTACCGAAATCTTTTTCTCGGAGATTCTCTGTCTTCAAAAAATAGAGGAAGAAGCAATGTGGCGACTTACACTACGTGAGTGTGAGGGAGAAAGACCCATTCGAAATTCAAACTGACCTGTTGCTTACATTTCGAGCTTATCGAGTTGAGGTGCCTGCATATCAAAATTGATACCACATAACATCAAATCGATCATCGATTCATATCAATTTTTTTTTTTTTGGTATAAATGTGTTATTATCAAAATTGTAAATTAACTTGGAATCATTTTTAAACAATAAATTTCTAAATTTTTTTCTGTGTAAAATCAACACACTTGCAGATCCAAATATTTAAGCGTGTATGTGATATTTGCAGGTTATCAGGCGGCTGAGGAAGGAACGACTCGGTACAACACTCAGACACAGAGACAGACAGGAGCCATACGTGTGCAAAACTCGAAATAAATTTTGCTCCAACATGCTCACACACACTCACACCTCACACACAGACGCATCCTCGTGCCGTCTGAGTGTTGCTTTGAAAAATAGGCAATGTGCGGAAATTTTGATTTTTCGCCCGACTTGGCAAAGGCGTCGAGGGTCCCAGTCCCAGTGAATTTAGTTTTGTGTGTCTGACTTACAGCGAAATCAAATTAACTTGTGCACACTTGTAGGCGCGCAAAGGGAAGGCAAAGAAAAAGACCGAGCCAAAATGCTGCGACGTGACTTTCCATCCACCAATGCAAATGGCAACCGGAAGTCCTGAGTGTCTATATTTGTGTGTGTGTGGGCTGATGTGCATGTGTAAATTTATTCACTGATGTCTTTTATAAGGGGCAATTTCAAACATTTTGTCATTAAGTCGACAAATTTTTAGAACGTTGCCGCATTTTGGGCCGAGGTAATTACAAAATGAAGTGCACGTGAGACACGAAAAGAAAGCCAAATAAAAAGAGAGTCATAAAAAGGAAATGGAAGGCACGAGGAGGGGCGTCGGAGGGGCGTGGCAAATGGAAACAGACGTCAAATGAATTTGTCTTTTACAGTTGTTCCATTTCCCCGCCACAAGCGGTTCTCAAATACGGTTTGAATTGCTTGATATATTTTAATAGCCTGCAATGGTACATAACCTGCTTGATGAGCTGTGAGCTTTGTAATCAAGTTTGCATAAAAAATATATATTATTTACTTAAAGGCCAAATCAAGAAATTACAAATTAGCCATATTTGTGCTGAACTCTTAAAGATTTTGATCTTGAAAAATACAAACCTTTTTTATAATAGAATTCTTTCCATAACTTAAAATTGATTTTAATGTTTAAATTTGAAAATATACGCACTCAGCAGGCTCACTTACAGTATTTAAAAGGTAGTAATTAAAAAACAGTTACTGTTGGGTTTCCTCAACTACTAGGTTAATTATTTTTAATTACAGACCACAGCCAGCGAAGTTATTTACATTGTTGATGAGGGGGATAGCCCCAAACATTAGCCAAATAACACGCAACTATTAGCACCTAAACGCCCGCCACATGCAGGCATAAATCAAAACTGGCTTCATAAAATATTTATGCCCTCCAACACATCCAGCGAAAACCACCACAACATAAGGACCAACATTCCATAGTGTTAAATAAAAATGAGTGCCCATTTGAAGGGAAAGCGAAAACGGAAATGTTGAACCGTTGAGAAACGGAAGGTTAAGAGAAAAAACTACGCAACTGGTTGTCAATTTAAGAAGGGAAGAAAAAAGTTTTGAAAAAGGTTTAATAAATGCTAGCTGACTGACAAACGGCGATAAAGCAAAGCGGCTGAACTCCTGCCCCCCGAAATGTGTGTAAACAAATTAAAAATTGGCCATAAAAAAATAATCATATTGCGGGCCGGGCCAAAACAAACAAGCGACATTAAATTGATAAAGGCAATGGCCAAAAGGGGCAAGGCCGCCCATAAAGAACGCAGCATGCGAGGCCCGGATCAGCAATAAAGACGCTTCCAGTGGCTCAAGGAGCGGGCAAAAACACTCGAGTGCCTGGGAACGACAATGGTGAACATTTTTTGTTCGTATTAAAGGCAACTTCCGAGTCATTAACCCGTTTATGACGCTTAACTTGGTCGAAACCCCGCCACTGGCCCACAATAAAGCGGCAATAAAATGGCTAACACATACTCATCCATATGTACATGTGTGCTTTTGTGGGCCGGGCCAACTTAAAGCGTTTAACGGCTCATTTATTGCGGAACATAGCCTCGGTTTCGGCTTCAGCCCGGCATAAAATGTTATTAAAAACGCGGCCATAGAATCGCCGGAGCACGCGCCCATTATGTGTTTAATCTTTGACCGGCCAGGCCTGAACGGCATCCTCCCACACTTGGTATCCTACCAAAACCAACCAAAACAACACTGCCAAATTTCACAATAACATTGATAGGGGAGGGATGAAATGGTGGTCAGCGCCATGGAACTAATGGCGAGAGGAAACGGATGCAGAAAACTGGTTTCGCCATTTTACGTCAAATTGGTGGGCATAAAAAAGGACTCAATGTGCATATGTCTACATGTGAAATAGTAGATATCTTGAAGTCCTTGAGTTAACGCACTAATGGTACACAGAATGCCAAAGATAGACTTTCATTCGGCATAATGGAAGGAATATGGCGAGAGCATGGCGGCGAATATGTCATCGAGAAGCTGAATGGGAAACGGGACACACAGACTAGTCAAAGACCCTACAAAAAAATTGCTACATTTTCCATTAAATTTGGTTATCGAGGAAACAAAAGAAATCACTAGGTTTTTGAAATTACTTAAAAAAGGTGTCTAAATGTATGCTATACCATTTTTTAAATCCAAAAACCAATACATATCAATGTAGGAAATTATTATATTTTAATTATTGAAATTATATGATTTTAGATACTTTAATGAGTAATAAAACAAACCGTTAACTTCTGTGCCATCTCCCAATGTTTTTTTAAAGAAAGATTGTAAATCTCCCAAAATTTAAAATCGCTAATAATAATCACATTTAAATACTCAATAAATATTAAATAAATATGAGGACATCAACACAAGTAAGAATAAAGGATCTATTGTTAATAAAATAAATAATAAAGATGTCAAAGACTATAAAGTAAGTAAGTATGGATGCAGATCAATCTTTTTTCCAAATTAAATTCCATTTTTCAGAAATCCTTAAAATTGAAAATGTGATTGCCTATTTTAAGAGAGCTTAACGTCTAGAGTATGAAAAAATTCCCAGTAGTTTTGTGAAACCCTCAACCTTTTTCTCCAATTAGTCCTTCAGGCTCTGCGGCAAAGAGTATACAAAGAAATTTACGGTTGATGTGGCTTGTCTGTTTATGGCAACAGCGGCTAAGTTGTTGGCAGGACAGCAGGACCAAAGCGGTTTTTGGGTTTGTTATCCGCCTCACACACACACACCCACAAGCACAGAGGCTCAGGCAAAGCTCACGCACATTATGCTAATATTACCCCCACTATAGTGTTAGTGGGTTAAGGACATTTTTATGTATATATGCCCACGCACATCGACCATCGACATCGTGTGTGCTGGCCATCTGCGTTTGGCTGTGTTCGTGCATGTTAAATGAGCGTAATGCCACTATTATTGGACACATTACAAACAAAATGAAAGTGGCACCGCACACACAGAGGCATTGTTTGGCTTTAAAGTTCTCGGTCAAAGAGATTACGGAATATTGCAGTTGGCATATTAAACTTGCATCAGTTCCGCAATAATTGAGCAAATCGATTTAGCTGCTCAGCACCCGGAGGCAAAACAGGTGTCTTCGTGCTGCCGCAATTGATGGCAAATTTCCTATTCCATTATCCCAACTTAGCTGGTCAATAATTCAGGCTGACATCCTCTGCCTCTGCCGGTCATAACTTGGCCTAGGCTCCGTCACCTGATTGACCCAAATCGGGTCATACTCTTTTCTCTTTACTCTTTATCCGCACATAACAAATATTTGTATACCCGCTACTGGTAGAGTAAAAGGGAATCGCTTTCAAAGATTTTAAAAGGTGTCTGGCGGTGTCTTAAAAGACTTCATTGTGTTTATTAATACCTATCATAATGTAGAAGAAAGATTGCAAATCAGACCATTCATTAAAAAGTTATGAGCAAATAATGGAATTCAAGCAGTGCTCTTCCTCACACAATATTAGGCTGAGTAATGGGTATCTGATAGTCGGGGTACTTGACTACAGCGTTCTCTCTTGTTTTTCTTCTGATACTACCTATTATTTTATTGTATATATAAATAATTGTATAAATTGAAAAATATATAGTAATTTTTTTAAATTTACCTCTATTTTGAAAAAAAGCAGATAGAGCTAAAAAGTCGTCGGAAATGAATACATCAAACATACGTAAATAAAATTAATTAATGTGTGTCGCTTCAAGCCCCAGTGGATAAATATAATTCTTTAATATAAAAACAGAATGCAAATATAATTTTTTTACATTGGGGGGACCCCACTGAGCCATTAAACCATGTTAAGAGCTCAATTGCTGAGTAAAATTTTTTTTAATAATTAATTGAGGTGAACTTTAATACCTTCAAAATTATACCCGTGCACCTGTTCGCTTTTGTAGTTATAGTCGAATTTTATGGCCCGGTAGTATCCACAAACTCTTGGGAAATACACTCAGCAAGGCCAAATCCATTGACATCCTCTTAGCATCATCGCAATCACCATCATCATCATCAGATCGACATTTGGCTGTGACAAAAAGTTAAAACTTTCACCCAACAAAAACTGTTTTAGTGCCAACATAGTTGCCCAAAAAAATAGAGTGCTTCGTTTTGCAATAAAAAAAATTGATTACACATATTTTGCAGGCGGTCGCAATGGAGTTTGAGGTGTATTATCGATTTGCAACGTTCGAACCTTTTCGTTTGACAGAAAAAGAGAATGGATGTGCTCCGAGGGACAGGAAACACCTCTGGTTCCACTTTGCGTCACATTATGGCGATATCAAGCACACAAACGGGACTCGTATATAGAGAAATAGCAGCGTCGATTAAACCGAAGAAATACTGCCTTGGGGCCCACGACAAAGCACGAAATTTCAACTTAAATCTGAAATTCAGTATCAGTAACTACACGAGAAACCGAAAGAAAGAGAGAGGGAAACCAGCTAGCGAAAGAGAAAGAAAATTATAATGTAGGTATAAATCATAATTTTAAGGCAGAAATCTCTAGAGATGAGCTTTCAGCGTAGACGTGGTCGAGAGATATGGAAGTGGGATGTGGTGTTCTTCACCCTCGTTTTCCGGCAGGTATTATCCCTCTAAGCAGAAACACAACTCAGGCATTTTGGACGCCTCTTTCAAACTTCATTCGCTCTATATGTATGGCCGGTGCTGTATGCCTGTGTGTGCCAACAATTTATGCGCTTCGTCGCTTTCCGTCTACTCCAAATGATTTGCCTTTGCCTTTCCTTTCCCTTTCCCCTTGCCCCTTCTCAAGTCCCGACCCGAAACCCTCCCATCCATCTACTTGGCCTCAAGTTCAATTTATTTTGCGCATAAAAAATATCTAAGCATTTTTGCCCTGCTGTCCTGATGCAAAAGTATTGGTGACTTGACTGGCAAGTGTATGTGTGTTTCTGCGAAAGTCTAGAAATTTGCCTATTCAACTAAAGCCAATGCTAGAGATGAGAAAATTGGCTTTAATTTGACATTTCTAAGCAATAAGTATATAGTCGTATTTATGAAATAAATATACAAAATAGTTTTGACCTATATTCTTTATTAAAAAAAAACTAATAATTTTCCATTTATCAAAAATTTAGCTTTTTAAATATTTCTAGGTAAATTTATAAGTAAAAACTTAACAACAGTCTATAAAAATGTATAGATTCTGAAGTTTTAATGAATGCGTACCTAATTTTAGACAACTTGTTAAGCTTCTTCCGCTTTAGCTATACTCATCACTAATTCCTCCGAAAAACAGCTTGCAACACACACAAATTCATGCAACATGAGAAATTGCTTATAAATCATAAGAAACTCCGCCTTCCTTCTTTTGCCTCAACACTCATACGCAATGCATGTATTTTGATTTACCGCTTCGGTTTTTCGCCTTCGAAATCTACATATTATACACATGCCCATGCCCCCAAATAAACCCATAAATATTACTATGTGCCCCCATACTTGCAGCTTGAATAATGGTTTATTAAATAAAATGCTACCTGCTGTGATGGTGAAACGAGAAAAGCAGCACGAAAACTATTCGGTCATACGAAATTTGTCAACGCGTCATCAACATCCAATTGACATACCAAGTAATTTGCTGCTAGGCAACACACCAAATACAAAAGGCGGAAAACTCCCACGAGCTCCAGCCGCCAATCCACCCACTCACCCACCCGTTGAGTTTGGATTTTCACAGAGTTCACCGAGCGAAAAGAGTGCTTTGGGCTATTATTTAACTTTTTTCATCTCTTCAATGGCTATACAAATTCTAGTTTGAAGTATTCCACTTTCCTCCCTCTAAAAATGTTATTGAAAAGTCCAATGATGGACAAAAGTAATTTATATGAATGTTTAAATAAGATATCAATAACCAACAAATATTTTTAAATCTCATCTAATTAAAAAAAGGACAATTCAGTTCCACTAAGCGTGCATTATATTTTAAAGTATTAAATACATTGCCTTTTGTTTTTCAATAGAAATTTTACCAAAAAAGATAATAAAATGTTAATAACACACTAAATTATTATATGAAGTATTTAACCGTAATAATGATTATATACAAAATTTTTACATTTTGAACTTATTTAGGTATATTTGGACATACAGAATATATTTTTTGGTAGTAAGCACTTTAAAGTACTTTAAAAGATAAAGCAAAGAAATAGCTATTTAGTATCCATTAGTGGTAAGAAGAATCTTAAAATATGCCATCTCTATTAACTTCGAAGAAGAAGTTATGTTCCTATCTGCTTAATCTATAGTCATCAACCTATTTATGTTTGTAAAACAACAAATGCATAACAAAACTATTAAATGCCTTCGAATTGATACCACTTTTTTGGCCAAGCTAAGCTGTTCCCTAATCTGCAAGAGTATTTGAAGTTTCAGTTTACCTTTCGCTTCTTGATTTTTTATAAGCTTCAGCTTTTTTCGGTGAACACATGTCAAGGCATTTAAGATTTATATTTTTTCTCGATTTTTTGCCGGACCTTGTCCGCAGGCGAAATTGTTGAGCTGCTCCTGCTCCATTCTGCCTGCTGCGCGGTGTTTTACATGCATATTTGATGGGGCAGTGGGGTTTTCGGGGGCTACAAAACGGCCATGTGCATGCAATGCTTTTTTAACGCGCTTTCATGGTTAGCTGCATTCAAGTGGGGTTCTCTCTAACCACTCGTATATCCCCTTTTTCGGGGCGTTTTAATTGTCAGGCAGCACTCGGGGATTCGTTGGCAATTGAAAAGGATTTGGGCTTGGTCCAAAAAGAGGATTTCAGAATTTTCAGCAGGATTAGTTGACCAAACTATGCCATAAATGGTGCTTTAAAAAAATGTATTGAAAAATTATCATGGAAATATTCGCAATCAAAACTCATTGAATCCAAGCCAAAGATGGGTTCACTTTATTATTTTTCAACCTGCACATAGACAATAATCCACTCCACCAAGTTGAAATGATTCATAGTCGCATCAAAACTTTTTGCAAAACAAAAAATTGGCGGAAAATCCCACAGCAATCCGAAGAGCTAAGTAAGCGTACAGAAAAAGAGTTTAAAACAAACAATGACTAAACTAAAATGGGTAAAGCAAAAGCTAACAAAGAGGCAGACAAACTCCGACTACGTCGAAAATGCGACCTTTCCATTGTTACCTTGGCCGCCTGGCCCGGAATATCCTGGCCACAAGGAGCGCGCAACGCTGCGTATGAGTGATGCGGGCATTTTTAAATTATGCACGAGTTTTTTCTGCTCCGCCCGCCGTCTCATGTGAGCAAGCAAATTTTCCACACAATAAAATTGTTCACACTTTTTATGCACAAAGGGGCGACAGGTGGAATGCCGAAAGGGTAGTGCCTTTGTCCCACATCTAAAATACACTAGAATGCCTGAAAATTGAAAATTCAAGCTTTTAATTAAGGCTAGGCTACAGGCCAATTGCCTTGATACATTATGAAAATGCAGCTAACGAAGCATGTGGAACCTTGACATTTTGCGGAGACCAAAACCAACATTATTCTGTTCGGTCGCCTGTCTGTCAGTGGCACTTTGATAAGCAAAATATGCCAGCACACATCATCATCAGCAACGACACAAAGAAACGCCCTCGAATGCATATTGAAAATATATGCAAACGTGCTTACTACAGACTGGGGCGTAAGCTTAAACCAATTTCTGTTGAAAGTGAATTAATCAGCCAGATTTAAACTCAACTTCTTGGAATGCTGTTAATAAGATTTGAATTATCAATGTACTTTCAGCGATAAGTATGGTTTTAAAATATTAATATAAAATATTAAATATTGAATTGATTAAATACATTTTTAAAATAAAAAACTAGTAAGTATGGTAGTAAATTACCAGATTTTATTTTAAAAACCTTTTGACAAAATGTCAAATTTCTGCCTAATGTGTCTAAGTTATAAAAGTGATGATAAATAAATAAATGTACCTATAAATTACATAATTAAAATTAAATAAACTTTGATTAATATTAATAAAAACGAACTTTCTTAAAAATAGTTCATGAAATCCTTTAGACACCACAGTACACATTTGTCTATACAAGATAACCTATAATTTCAAGAGACAAAGAGCTGTTAGCTTTAAGTTAGAGCTTCTAGACGTGGAACTCTGATTGTGTACGCTTTAAGCCTCCTTTGTCTCCGGCCCTTGGAAATGGTAACAAAGATGGCGGATAGTATGCAACCATAAATGACAAAGCTAATGCGCTTTCAACGCTCCGGCAAACGCACCACGGAAATGCTTTGGAAATGCCATCGCAATGCCACTCAGGGATGGCAAGGCATTTGCCTGCTGCCGGCGGCATCTGGTGCCATAAATGTCTGCACATTGTTGCAGGTGCAGGTGAAAGTGCCTGGTGCTGGGCAAATCTGCGGGAAGTGCGGGAAAAGGGCCGACACGAGACGTGAGCCAAGCTGAAAGTCGCCTGCAGCTTGAGCTTGACATTTGCCTGACAATCGGTCGACACATTCAGCCACACTACCATTCACTGCCCTCGGCGTCGCGGATTTTTCCGCTGCTCTGATTTTGAATAGCTCACTTACCTAATAAATGCCCGAGCAACGCTATGCTTTTTTTGGATTCCCCCAGTCCTTGCTAATGCTGTGCAAATTCAAGTTCGCATTCTTGAGGATTTTGTTTTACGACCCTCGCTTAAATTAGATCATAATGCATAGCGTGAAATAAGTCACTGCTTAAAGTAGCTCATGAAAAATAAGTGCAATGTCAGGGGACTAAATTGAAAATGGATTTTAAGTGAATACTCTTGTAGTAGAGTTAAAGTCTACATCAAAATTGAATAAAGTTTTCATAGAATTTTCATTATAAAGTTTTTTTATTTCTTACGAATTTTTAGATTTTTGAAAATACTTGCAGATATAAAATTGAAATATATTTTAGAAAAATATTTAATATTGCAGAGTAGGGATCCTAAAACTTCTTATATTTTACCACAATTTCTTTGATTAAGAATTGTAAGGCCTGTGAAAAAGTCTCCGCTTACTCTCATTTATCTAGTTAAATTCTTGAAATTTATTTCGCTTGCCCCAGTAAAGCACACTTAACTTCATGGCCCCGCCCTCGATCAAGTGTTGTTTATTACGGCACCAGTATTTCCCAGATCTTTCGCCGGAGAGAGCTTGCCGACACAAATCTACCTTGAGAAAGCAACAATCAGTCCCCCAAGGCCGCAACAACGAGGAAAAAAGTTGGCAAGTAAATTTATTTATTGAGTCACTTACTTGGCAAGGAATCTCTCTCGCCCCCTGACAGTGAATGTGTGTATGGCTTGAATTTATGTGTGTTTTGGCTGCTGACTTTTACTTGGCTTTCCACACATTCGCCTGGTAATTGTATTAAATTTCAATTAATGAAATATGTGGTTACGAGATAACGGAGAGCGAATTTAAAAGGAATATGGTATAGTACTTTTTGAGTAAAACTTGATCAAATCATCATATTTAATAATTATAATTAAATAAACAATAATAATAAATCCCGACCCTTTTGATATAATCTAATATTACTAGTTAAATAATATAAATGAAAATTCGATTTTTCAAATAATTAAAACTAATTTTCTAAAGCTAAGATTACATATATATTAGGAATATTCCTAAATATTTTTTTAGTTACTTAACTGTATGTATGTGTATATGTAAGCCCTCGATAGGTACTTTTCATCGAAGGCGTTGGTCGTGAAGGTCCCTACGAATTTGTTTTTATTTTTTATGGCAATCGAAGTGAACTCTGTTTTGGCTTTATTGTTGCCGCTGTTGTTTTGGGGCATATTCCAATTTTGTTGGTCATAAATTTTAGCGAGACGGGCAAATGAAAAGCACAGCGTAAAAGAAAATATTTAAATTTCCTCGGTCTCCCATTTTATTTTTTTTTTTGGCAGCCCTTTTTTCCAGTTCGGTTGAAGGGAGCGGGAGTTTTGGAGAAAAAATCTGCTTAAATGTACTTCCGTCATAAAATAACGGTAATGCAGAGCAATGTGCGTCCGTGTTTGTTGTGGGTGGGTGTGTGTGTGTGTGGCTCACGTAGCAGGACGAGCAAGAAAAACCTTTTTATAAATGTTGGTTCGCAGCTTCCGCAAAATAATAAAACAAAGAGGCAGCTGCCAGGACATCGCCCATGCAAAGGCAACCGACAAAGAATGCTTTTAAATTTGACACACACCCCACACACACTCTGCGGAAAAAATTAATAAATTTTGTGCAACAAAGTTGCCTTTAAGGCACCGAAACGCAACCGACCCATGAAGCCACTTCCCCACATTGCTCACTTTGTTTATTTAAATTTTTTTTTCGGTTTTCATCCTTTTTTTTGTGTTTGTTTTGATGGCCAAAAACTCTGTGCGGCGACATTTGTTTGAAGTTTATTTTGCATATGTTTATTTCTGGTTATGCAATAAAATTCCCAATTGTGCTTTGTTGTCCTTTTTTTTGTGTTTGCTGCAGTGTCAATGCGACAATTTATGACAACTTTGTTTATTTCAGAAGGGTAATTAGGAAAGATACAATTTATTTTTATAACAATTAAATATTTTAATTGGCTCATAATTATTATTAAAAAAATTCAATAAAAAGTGGTGGAAGGAATTTCCTCAGGTATTTAAAAATCTAAAATCATTAAAATTAACATAAAGAAAAGATCCTACCTAAAATAAATAAAAACTAATGACTTTTAAAATAATATACTTCCAAAACCACTTTCATAATGGCACTTAACTCCGTTTATAACACCATAACACCTATTAATCGATGCACATAATGGTTTATTCATTGATTCACAATTTGCATTTTGTTCGCTCATATCAAAAACTAATTAAAATTAGCCAACAAGAAATCAAATTATCAGCATAAAATGCACTCATCTAAAAATAATAGATATTTGCTAATGCCTCGAAACGATTTTGCTCTGAAATTATGTAAATTTTTTCGAGCCAATGCAATAAACATCAAAATGAACCCATTAGCACTGCGGTCAGTGTTGATTAAACCCAGATTTTCAGAATTGCATTAAAGACAATAGTGTGGGCATATAATAAAGAGAAATATTCGACATACCTTAAAAAGGCCTGACTTTCGCGCTCACACTCTTCTTTTATCGAGAGGGTTCAGAGGCCTCTGGCTGTGGCAATTGACCACTTCACTTGTTTTTATACTTGTAGGTGGGTTTTTATTATTTCCCTTGTAGATACGCCCACAGCACACGTCAATTAACCTACTTTCGTGCTGGCAGGGGGGCTGGGCAAAAAACCAAACATAATAACCACTAGAACAATACTCGCAATATAACGAATGGGCCAAGTTAATTTGCTTAGGCTTTTGCTTCGCTTTGGGTTTCGTTCTTTCTTTCTTGCGTTTCGATTGCTCAAAGTATTTCCGGCAACACACGCACACACACCCGCGAGGGACACTTTAGCCGGCTTTTCTGGCCTTCTTGCGCCAAAATCCAATAAAACAGTCTTAGGGCAACCAAGTAATATTGCTCATACGCCGCGTGTGCCGTCCAGCACGCACGAGTGACAAATACGAACTGAAACTGAGGACGGAGGACTGAAATTAAATCGGAGTCTAAGTTGGCCGGCAAACGGCGCATGCGTCACTTTTAGTCAATGAAAAGCTTCGTGCCACAGGACATTTGCCGCCAACTGGAGTCCGAAAATGGCTTCGTTTTTCGGAGAAGTCTGTTGCTAATGCTGCTGGTGTTGCTGTTGCTGATGTTGCTGGTGTTTCTTGTGTTGCTGCTGTTGCTGCTGTTCCTTTACTTGTTTTCGTTGTTGTCGTTTTCAGCGGCAACATAATCATCGGCGCGTGTTGCTCACTTCGCTGGGAGACCGAAAACACAGAACACAGCACACAGAACGCACAACAATCCTGGCCCACAATTCGCGCAACGTCATGTCAACGAGACAGTCGAGACAAATGCCGCAGATCCCCAGCCAGAAAGACCCCCTTTTAACCATTCTCAGGCCCAGAAAAAAGCCCACCCATTGTCAATTGTCTTGCGGGCTTAACTTTCCTTTATTTCTGTGTTTTTTCTTCTTTTTTTATACGTTGTCTGCTTAATTTCTTTTATCAACAAGCTGAGGTCTACGGGCCTCAGTCCTTCCTACTCGTCCTCCTTGTTATCCTTTCAATTGTCATTTGCTTGTTGCGTCGCCTCCACTCGATTGGTTATCGTATATCCGAGAATGTGTATATGTCGGTCGGATACGCGTCGAAAGCCCTTTGTAATCGCCAGTTAATTTGATGCATTGGTCTCGCTTCTGGTTACCGAAATCTGCTTAAGTTAATTGGGACTTAAAGATTTTCTTCACGAGAGTTGTTTCAGGGAGTAAATTGTCAGCGATTTTACTAATACTATGTAAATGGGAGGATTAGTGGCTCATTAGAGCTAATTTGACTAACATTATGGAGGTGTGAAATAGTATGGTATTATCATCATTTAAGATAATTTAATCTTAATTAGAGCTTCTACTGATTTCTAACCTTTTTATACAGAAACTGCTTTTAATAAAATTAAAAAAATTTCCTATAAAATGTATTTTTCAATTTGTTAATTTTTAATAAATTCTTGTATTTTTAGTTAAAATTTAATTTCAAAATTTTAAAGTAATTAAACCCAAGTTGAGGACTCCCCTTTAACTCCGATGACCTTTGCAATGGTCTTCAGCCACGTATCTGGTCAGGTAAAGCCCTTGTAATCGCCTGTTAACTTGACATGACGATGCTTAACTGATTTATCTGTCTCATGGCTAAGACCCAGGCATTGATAGACATGATGGATGGACGAATCGATGAATAGACGAAGACAAGGCGGAGCAGGAAGCGATGATCCTAGGACGATGAAAGATTGGGCCAGCTTTTTGCCACTTTCCAAATTAAATCGCTTAGTCGAGCGTTTTAATTTAATATGTATATTCGAGCTGCTTTAGCTTTCTACGTTGTTAGTTTATTTGCACACCATCATCCGACTGCACTCTATCTGCATCTTTACTTAGCCAAATTGCATCTTGGCCTATGGACCAATGCCCGGCGTCAATACTGGCGCATAAATTGCGGTCTTTTGTGCAGAACATTTTTGATTTAACAGACAAACAAGATAAATTATGCTAAAATAAACACCGAGTCGGCAGAAAGATGGCCACTTGTTGAGAATTTCATGTCGGTTTGAGTCAATACAAAGCCTACATTTTGACATTATACAATGGCATTATGCCTGATTATGCTCGTGTAAGACCCGTTATTTATTATGAAAATCTGCTAGCTCAGAATTTCATTTAAAAGTTTTGGGTTCATGGCTTGGGGTCCTCCACGGCTCGGGCTCAGGCTCAGGCAAATACAATTTGCAATTTCACAAATTTTACAAGGGAACAAATCTTAAATACACCGCAAAGTGTGCCGTATTTTGACCATGGCCAACAGGAGTGGCAGTTTTAGGAGGCGAGTGGCGTCAGGAGCCGCTTAAGCCTCGGGCCGGGCCATTTTAATCCCTTTTAAATTGATATTGTAATTGGTTTCTGTATGTAGTTATGAATTTCAATATGTCGGCCGGGCTTTGCCTCTAGTTTCTCCATGTTTTCTGTTTGTCTTTCCCGTGTGCTCATGTGTGTCCTGTATGTTATGTATGAATTATGCGATTTTGGTGGCCTTAGTTGTTGGTACCGTTGGGCTGGTGTGGATTATGTAAGGCAATTCATATTTGCTTTGTGGTGAGTTTCAAGTTGATATTTGAGTAGTAGGTACTGGGTATATCTGGAATTTATGGGGATATCAGGTTTTAATGTGCGTAACGTAGATAAGAATGTTTAATAATACTTTTTTTTTAATATTTATTAAGATCGGTAAATAAAGTGACCTATTTTATTTATAGCACAAAAGAGCTAATAAATTTAAAAAAATTTTGGTATGGAATAAATCACCAATTACAAGCAATTTATTTTATTTCTGACAGACATTTTCCGAGAAACAATTTAAAAACAAAAAGCAAGAAATTTTTGTACACATCAAAAATAGTACACCGAAAATGTCCAATGCTTTTAAGAAGGAATATACGATATACAAGTATACGACACATTAAATCTGTCATTAAATATTTTACTTTATAACTTCGGTCATACCAATTAAAATATAAAACTGACTAATATTAATCTCATTCATATTGTTTATTCTTAACTCTTCAGACTTCGAATACCTTCAAGCTCCAACCGTAAACTAATTAAATTTGTGCAATTAAAAACTTTAAAGCTTCATTTTATTTATAAAGTTTAAAACACAAGCTAATCGCCTCCTAAAAACAAGCTTTCACATAGCTGAAACTATCAAAAACTTTTGACTTTAATAAGCCATAAGAACTTTGTGCGGAATCCAAAATCTAAGACAAGGCAATAGCGTTAAATTTATGAGAAAAGTATTTCAGAACTCCACTCCACTTTGGCCACTTAATAAATATTTCACGACCCACTAAAGATGTCGGCAGACTTGACATCGCCACGCCGCTTAAGTAATTATGAATATGGAAGCAATGCCAAGGCGACAAGTTCCCATCTTCACCTCCAAAAAACAAAACAAATGTGACTGACAAGAATATTTTGATTGCGCTTTGGGGACACATTTAAAGGTGCAAATTTTACAGCCTACCATCGTCCTTCTCCTTCATCTTTCCCAGATCGGGAGTAAAGGGATTCTGTCCCTCTAGTTTTTCTTGATGGGGCTTCAGCCACGCACAGGTTGCCCATTACGTGGTATTTGTCCTTATTTACCGTTAGAGGCCACCCACCTGGATGCTTGGTTTATAAAGCACCTGCTTAACCCTAAAAGCGTAACCCACAACAAAAAATAAGTAGGAAGAAAAGACACGGAAAAAAATATTGAAAAAATGTTTGAACAAACGAACTAAAGAAACTTCTCGCTATAATATCAATAAAAAACACTTTACAATTTTGAAATATTTGTTATTTAAAATAATTTCAATATTATACACAAAAATAATGTTTTAAATATTTTTACACTTGTTCTTTAAATGAAAAATAAATTATTTGAATTTACAAAAATATATATTTCTTTAACCGAAAACTATTTTTCTTGCCCATATTTTTTCTCAGTGCCCAGAAGTGGGCAACAGGAAGCTGTGGCAATAAAAGCAAATCCGTATTCAAGGTGCACAAGCCGACTGAAATCTTTTGGGAACCAGAAAGCTGCAACGTCGACGGGTTCTCTTTGGGCCAGCCAGCAGATTATGTATTTACAGTCAGATAACTCCCGTTATGGCCAAAGTTTCTCCTTCCACTCTATTTCCCTTCACTGTTGTTGTAATAAGGTAACTGCCTAGATGATTGCCGGCAATTGTTGACCATGGCCCAAAGGCTTTCGGTCGTATCCGAGCCCATGTGTGTGAGGGCACAACTTAAGGCTGAGTCGGCAAAAATCGGGTGGCGCCCATTTTGTTTATCTGCATAATAAACTCACCTCAAATTATTGAAGCCCGCATTTTGGACACGTTCGTGTCGTCAGCAGGTGAAACTCCCAATTCCCCAAAGGGACGACGCCTTCGGGACTTTTGTTTGTTCAACATAGAAAGAGACTTGGACAGAACAAAGCAAACTTCTCAAATTTCATATCTAAGTGCTTTTCTTGAGCGTTTCTTATAAATTTACTAAACTATCAAATTGCTGATGAATATTAGGACTAATGGAAAGGTATTTGCAACCCTAATGTCAGACAAATGTAAAGAAAAATGCGTGACTATTTCAATAAAAATAAAAGAATATTATTCCTCAACCATTTATTTAAAAGTATAAATCATAATTAAATTGGAGTACTAACATTTTCGAAGACATTAATTTTTCATCTATTAAAGATAATAAATAAATCAAGAAAACTTAGAGATTTGGACCAATGGACCTCACAAAATTATTGTTGCATATATTTCGAATGCCACATTTTTTTTCATTTTCATACCAGTGGGAGGGGATTTATCACCCAAATCCTTCGCGCACAGCTTAGTTTTCACTAAGATATATATGTTTGTAAGGGAAAGAGTTAAGCAGTCAAAGCCAACGGAAGTTCAAAAGCTTCATCTACTAATGACCTCTAATAGAATGCTTTTATAATGCAAAAGAAAAAGTAAAGTAAGGAACTCATTTGAAACCCTACCTAACAATTCTAAAACTGGGTCTAGGCTGCCAGATGTAATCAAACTCATGAAGAGGTGCTGCCAAAGCGCCACAAAGTATGCAACTATTTGTGCACATGCTTAATGCTGAATGCAGAGGTTGCCAAAAGCTGGCAGGGAATTTTAGTTTGCTTAAAAAATTAAATACCCCTCGTGTTGCATAATTCTGCACATGACATCTATGTCTGCCTGTCTGTCGGTCTGCCATTCAGTGAAGTTGCCATGGTGCGGCTTTTTTGGGATTCCCAGTCAGAAATGTCACGGGCCATGATGATGACGCCGCCCACCGCCTCTCCAGCGTAAAATATTATTTAATGCCCTCTGACAGTTGAGTGAAGCAATATCGTTTACATGCATTACCTATATGCATATCGCTATGTGAGAGCAGATATATGGCGGCTCAGTAGGTGGTATGGGCACTCAGACAGATTGCCATAATGGCGGGGCATGGGATGGAAGGACTAAAATCACTTTTAAGCCAACATTTTCCCGCTAGCGCCCCTGGTAAGTTTGAAAACCAAGGGAAATCGGTAGCGCGGAGGCTGCGAATGAGTGCCAGAAAATAGCTGGCATTTATGCTCGCGAATATTTTCGGTGGTGTCTGTCTGTTCACGTATTTATATGTATATTTCATTCGAATTGGTGTGGGTCCTTAATTAAATTGCAACGGAGTTTAAATAAAGAGCTGCAAAGGATTTGGAGTTGGTATTTTTACTCATATGACCTATCAAGTAAAGAGTAGTATGCATTTCGCTTCAAGTTTGAAACCTTAGAAAAAATTAGTTAAGTTATTATTTAAGTCTTAATTAAACGTTCTAAAAAAACGTTTAATAAGTTTATCACTTCAGCTTAACCTTTAATTATGGTCTACATTTATTATTTATTTGCTGTTGGGCAGCAATTAAAAACATTTCGTAATCACTTCAGTTATTTGAAAGCTGATCGTTTTTTTTCACAGAATGTGTTCTTCCATTTTTTAACTCAGGCCTATTTTTTTTTTTAGAAATAAATAACAAATCTGGAATGTCAACATAAAAAAAATTACATGACTGACAATTTTTATATTTAACAATGTTGTTTTAATAAAAGTTTACTTCCTTATTAACATTTGTTCCCAATGCGAAAATATTTTTAAAGCGTGTGCCTTTTGTTATTGAATAACCGTATACCATTAGGTAAATATTTTAACTGTACAAATATAATTCAAGCAATTATGTGATTGTCTCTAAAAAAAGTTAATAAAAATGTCAAATCTGCATACATATATGCTGCAATAAACACGATTTTTTATGTGCTTTGATGTCGATGGCATAGAGAACTATACAAAAATATTACAACTTTAATTGAAATGAAAAAAGTACAAAACAAGAAAATAAGAAAACAAGTGGAACACAAATATATGCATATATGAATGGCGTATATTTAAACAATTTGATCAATTAAAAGCAATTTTACCCAGAAAAAGGCAGCAAATCCTCGAACAGAATATAAAAAGCATTTCTCTGGCTGAAAAATGCAATGAAAAAGGATATATAAAACAAAACGCTTTTCGACATATTTTTTGGGGCCATACACTGTTTCGCACACACAAATTGCCCACCAATGGCCGTGAGTTGGTAACTGAGGTGTGGCCAACGGGGGGTTATGGCCATATAGCCTCTACCCTTGCCGATTGAATGAAATTTCACGCTGAAAATCACATTGTTTACCAGCGAAACAATTGCGAGACGATGGGGATGCAAAAAAAAGAACGACATCTCGCACACAAAATGCGAAAAAAATAAAGTAGAAAATCGGATAGAGAAGGCAAAAGCAACATGAAAATAACTGACATTTGTTGCTGCTGCTCGTTTTCGCTGTTGCATGTTGATTTTCACTCCTGATGCAGCCGACGTTGTTGTTGTCGCCGCTTTTCCGGCTTTTGTTGTTGTGTTTTTCCCTTCCTTTTGTTTTGGCACGCGTTTGGTACATGGAAACATTCGTTGTCGCTGATTGCAGACACGCATAAAGAGCTCAAAGCCCCAAGGGAGAGGTTAAAATTTTGCTTTAGTCGACTTGGGATTGCCCTAATTTTGTGAAGAAAAATGTATTTTTTAAATGACTAATGCACATACTTCCAAAACTGATTATAGACAATCGCATGGGAAGCATGGAAGCATGGGAAAAATTTGAATAATGAACCTGCTCGCATGACGCAAAATCTCGGTTAGTTAACTGAACTACTCGGACCACAAAAAAGCTTAACGGACAGAGGGGCCAATGCAGTTGGCAGCTTCCGTTTTCGATTACGGCCCCCATTCCCCCAATCTGGCCAACAGATGCACCGGCCATCGGACAACGACCATTGACCACGTGGCCGGCCACAGGAGCGTCGGTATTTAATGGTCTCATTGCGGACAATGCCGGAACTCCCTCCCGAATCGATTGGATTCTGTGTGTGTGTGCCGCAAATTTATGATTTCCTTTCGATTGTTTTCAATGCATTTATTGGGTGCTCAAAATGGACAGCAGGCGGTGACGATTTTGTTGACCTCGTAGCACTGTCCATCGGGAGTACAGATCAGTTGGGTGCGGGAACTGCTACTTCTGCCAAATCCTGCTCTGCTCCAGCTGTGGTAGATATCCGTGGCACTGATTCCATAACCATCCATCAGCCAGTTCTGCAGATCCGCCGGAAAAGTCTCATACACCGGCACACTCTGGAATCAAAGACAGCAAGATTATTATTAGAGATTTCCGTTGACGACTGCAAGTAGGAAAAAAATTGTTGATTGTGTAATGGATAAAGCCATAAACAAGTACACAGTAAAACATTATTGTGCTATTTAATATATTTATTCTTGTAAAATATGTAAAATGTACATATATTTTGTTTTAACACAATACAAATCATTGTGTGATTTATAAATCCTTATAGATTAAGAAAAGGTTCATTTAATTTAAAAAAAATAATCTAGTAAAATATTATAATGAATGAAAACTATAATATTCTTACTACATTAAATTACTTTAAAAAAACCTTTTACCAACAAATAAATAATATTTTTCACTGTACAGTTATCCTATCTCCTACTTTATGACCCTGCTGGTCATGACATTGTTAAGGAATCAGCCCGACAGTCCGTTTTGTTCTTGTTCCTTCTCCTTCTTGCGAAAGCGCACGGAAATTAATTTCCGGTGCAACACTGCGTATGAGCGATGCGATGCGATATATACTGGCAATTACAAGTGCAAAATGAAATTAATAAGGGAGTGGCGTCCAAAAGGGGATGTGCAAACAGGGGCGAGTTAGCAAAGGTACAACGTACAAGCGGCGATAAAAATGTGCAAGTTTGTCAACTAATTAAAAAGGGAAGCAGCTACGTGGATGAGTTGCAGTTTGGAGAACAGGGAAATTGTCGGCAGAGGGACATTGGCAACTTAATTGAAAACTGCAGTAAACAGCGCCAAAGCAGTTTAGCCATGTTATATATTTGATGGCGAAAGGGGGCCGCTGGAAGAGTTTGTCTTTCTGATTTATAAACTATATATACCAATAAATAAGCAAGAAAAAAATATTTGAGATGGTAAAAAATATTAGTTAAAAAACATTTTTAGTAGCAAATGTATAAAATAGAAAGTATCATTTTATTAAGGTGTTTATAGTAAACGAATTTATACAGGGTTGTCACAGAAACCGGCGGCTGACTCTGATTTTAGGAACATTTGCTTCAAGGCCTACTATTCGGTTGGTTTAAAATCGTGTACTTGATTTTCAAACGGTTTCTGTGGCGCCGAGATTTGCTTTTGGAAATTTGGTTGGAAGAGATTTCTGTGACACCCCCGATTATATTCCATTTACGGTCCTTTAAGGAACACACAAAAAAAACACGCCGGGATCAAATCGATATGCGCATGGTAAATTTCTGGTATTTATACGCATTTATACTGACTTTTGAGAGATGCCGCATATCAAGTCAATATTGATCAAATAATATTAAATTTGATCCTAGTTTCATAACAATTTGTTTTGGGTATAGGGAAAATTAATATATTTGACAGTAATTCATTTAAAAAGTTCCTCTTTCAGAATTTCAAACTTTTCTTAATCCCATAATAAAACATTTACACCTTAAACTTTAGTAACGAACCCCTTTGACTGGCCTCAGTTGACTGGGGGCTGGTGGCGCAAAATCAGGGCGTGGCACACCGGCCGAGGGTGTTGCATTTCCGTTAACGTCAGAGTTAAAGCGAAAGGTAAACTAAAGTTCCGTTTGCGAACTAAGGACGAAAGGCAGAGTTGCCGCAGGAGCGGCAGTCTATTAAATGTTAGCCAGCTAGCCGAAATCTGGGAGCGTGCTTATTAAATTTCGAGCAGAAAATGGAATTTCACACTGCAGCAAGAAGGAACCGAACAAAATACAAACAGGTGACCAGTGGCCGGCTAATTAAATTTACCAATTAGACAGACAAACACTTGAGACACAAAATACCGAGCCGCTCCAAAAACACAGACTGAAAACGGAGAGTCCTTGGGCCTGCTCCAGACAAAGTTGAGTGTTGCTTTTGATTAAGTTAATTTGACTGGCTGCAAGGCCCAGTAAGCATTTGCCGAATCAACATCAAAGTTAATTAAAAATACATAAAACCCATAAACATAAGTGCCGAGTTATCATCATGCGAGGGGGCGTGGCAGCGTCATTAAGTCACCATGTCGACTTAATTACGAAAACTGTCACCGAATTCGTGCTGAGAGTCGTTGAAAAATGTCGCTGTGAAAAATGCGAGATAATTATTGTCACAATTTATCTCGACTCAACGCGAGGAGACCAAAAATGAAAAAAAAACACAGAATCTAAAATAACATAATTATTTATGACGAAGGAGGAGGCGACATGCGAGAGAGGAAGCAATAAAATGTAGGGAAAGTGATAAATATGCGCCAGTTTCTCTCCACCCCATGCGTAATCACAGAATCCTTGAAGGATCTTTTGGGGAGAAAAAAGCGGAAGTCCTTTGTTGCTTTTTTGGGCGGGTTTAAAGCAAGCGCATAAATAAGCAGCAAATTATTGAACGTAAAAGTTGCCCAATCAGCAGTTGGGGCAAAGGTTCTAAAAGCTAGAGAGCACTGGGAAAAATACGCATCCTCTGTTCCAGATATATATAAGTTCTTTAAAAAAAAATATGTCATTTTTTTTTTTGAATATTTTTTTTTAATTTACAAAATATGTTTTTGGTTCAGATTTGTCATTAAAAATTTGGAAATTTCAAAAAAAAAATTTTTTTAATAAGTATTTATATTAATAATGTCATATCCCTATTAATTATGATTTTGGTTGAGCTACATGAATCATATATTTATACAACCTAAAAATATTTTTAAGACAATTTTTTTACAGTGCACAAGTATATGGCCTTGCCTTTAGGCATACCAAACAAAACACTTTTCAATTAAGCAACTTGTCAGACCAGAGGCCACTGCCAAGGCGGCTGCTCTGTTGGCTCATGCCCACCGCCCACGGCTTCCCAAAAGGCGAAAAGGTTTAACACCGACAAACACATACACACACCCACCGAGGAGGACACACAAACACATACACTTCTTTGCAGACACAGATGCGCAAGGGAAGTCGCCTAAAGGAATATGGAAAACAAATTGATGGAGGTAGCTTCCGAGAAATTTAAGCCAAAGGATACCCTTTGGGGTAAAAGCATATAAAAGCTACGAAAAACAGAAGATTGAGAAGTTAAGGCCAAATCATTCAAAGTACATAACCATTAAAAATGCTTAATAAATAAGTTTAATACAAAAATTAAATTTAGGCTTTCATATATAGTCAATTTTTTAGTGTACTTTTTTTTAAAGATATATTAAATAAAGAAATTGATATTTTACTCTAGTCTTTGAATTTGGTTGCGATTAATAAACTTTAAAATTAATCATTGAAAATGTAATCATTAAATAGAAATGATGTTTTAATGAAACTATTTATGACTAGGTAATTGTCAAAATAACTTATTTGACTGAAAAACATGTATATTTATTTTAATTGTTATCCTCACTTTTAATTAATTAAAATTGTATTTTATATGTTTAAAATAAAACAGTTAATAATTTATAATCAATTTAAGTACATCAAGTTTTCTAAATATACTGCGGAATTACTCACTTAAAAAAACTCCTTTTTACCTCTTTACATTTCCAACATTTCTATTTGAACACTCAATACTCCTCGGCCACCAAAGCGCAATCCTTAACACCCCTTAAAAATCAATTAACCTCCAATATGGTGACCCGCTGGCTGTTACAAACCCAGTCCCCAACCCTGGCACAACCGATCAGAATGCCTGCAGGGTATGGTCCTTAAAAACGTGGAAAGGACGAAAAGAAATGCCTGGCATACTTTTCGGCGCAAGCATATTTACGTTGCATGTATTGCTAACGAGCTGTAGAATTATGACTCCATTAGGTGAGCAGGGGGACTTTGGGGGTTCTTCGGATGCTTAGAGAGTCCCCCGCATAGTTAGCCTTAAAGTTCCCGGCCATTTGCTCGTTGTTTTTTTCCTAAGAGAGCCTCGACTAAGGAAGTGACGCCATTTTGTGCAGATTACGCTTTGATGAACTCACTGGAAATGGTAAAAATAGGTGGCTGAAGAGATGGCAGGGACCCGGGGAGGAAGGTGCCAAGTGAAGGCCCAGGGCCTCCGACAAACAGCTGAGCCAGACATCGGCGTAATGACAACGTCAACAAGACACCAAGAGATTGAATTTACAGAACAAACAATTTTCATTTGCAGTTGAATTAAGCAAAGTAATCCCCAGTGGACATTTTCCTTGTGTTTTTCTCTTGTCCCCAGAAGCTAACGGAGGGCTGTGGATGCACTCGAATTGGATGGTGGGCTTCGGCTTCCAACAGCCTAATGAACAGCGGTTTTGGCTCCACAAAAGTATCCAAGTGAATCCCTGCTTGGCCAAAAATAATGAAGTCTCTCTCGGATTCGTAAATTCGTTGAACCTAAAGCTTTCGGTGTTAGATGTATGAACAGAATGGTAAATACAAAGAAGATTCCAGGCCGGTTTAGGAAAACATTTCAAGGACACACTTTAATATTGATCAGTAGACCTCGGATTTTGGTGTATATGAAAAATAAATATTTAATTTTAGCCGCTAAATATTATAGTTTGAGTAAAAAATTTAAAACTTAAAATTTTTTAACAAATTGAAAATATTTAAAAATGTAAGCTACTAATAGCTAATAGTTACGTAACTATCCGTATAGGTAAATTTTACCAATACAATTTTTTTGTGTGTACATAACTTTAGTTTAAATAGTTTAAACTTCAAACTCAACATTTTGTAACAAATTGAAAATAATTAGGAATCTAAGCTACATAACTTTAGATTAAGGCATTAAAATCTTTCAAATTTAAAAAAAAATTGTATGACTGTGATATAAAAATAAAATAACATGTTAAATTTAAAGTAGGGAAAAACCTTGAAATCCTGTGAGAATTCTGAGTTTAAAGCCTACTTTAACTTTAACATGCGGACGAGAAAAGGGCCGTTAGTAAAGTAAGCGATTTAGTTAAAAAATGTTGAATCATATGGTTGTTTCTTACCAATTTCATAATATTTAATACCAAGCAACCGAGCAAGGCGCTTATCAGTACAACTAAATAAAACCTAAACAAACTCTCCTGCTCTGCAGCACCCCACCATATATCTTCCACTATCAGTGTCGTTTGTTTTGCATAAAATTTGCATTTATTTGTGCGAGACAATCTGCGAAATTGAAAGCAGATGTCTCAAAGCGAGCCAACCAGCCAGAACAGAAGCCACACCAGTAGCAACATTGCAAAATGCAATACTAAAAAATTTGGAGATGGGGTAACAAAAATCGACAACGCCCACCACCAAGTTCCCTGGGGGCGGAAAAGCAAATATTTAAATTTTTGACCAAAACCCTCGAAAGAAAACCCTGGGGAAGAAAATAGACCGTAGCTAGCCAGTACATAGATATTGTGGCCATCCTTTCCAAGAGATACCATCTCTTTATGCAAGTGCTAATGAGAAACTTTCGATGCATGCCTTAATCCTGGCTTTTTTCGGCCTTAGCTGCAATCTCGGCCACTGAAATTGGTTTTGCTTTGAGGCAATTTCAGACAAGTTGATGATGTGATTATAACGGGAAAATGTGAATTTTCAATCAAACTGCTGCAATAGAGTTCCAACGAAATATCGTTCAAGCCATGGAAGTTTTTCGGGAAAATCAACAAGGATTTTAAGGTTTCTAAATTTAAAATGGTTTTCACGGCTTTGAAAGCTATTTCAATGCGTTATTACAAAGTAACCAATAGAAAGGCGAATGCTATATACTAAAATGTATAACGGCAACAATTCGTTTCAGCTTTATTATTACATCACAAAAGATTAATCCTTTTAAAATGATCAGTTCTCTTTCTAAATTTTTCCTATTAAAAAACAATATTGGGAACTCTTTTATTACAAAAAAAATTTTTTTTAACGCATTCCCTTATTTTTTAATAATACTTTTAAAATAATTGTTGTTCTCCTAGCTTGAGAATATTAAAATTTATTTTATTTATTCAAAACTCATATAAATATATGACTAAGTAATGTTACAATGATCTTTGTAAATTAAAATCATTTAAGTTTCACCAAACAAAGACAAGTAGATTAAAAGATTATTAAATTTTTACACAATATCCTGATTAATCACCTTATCTTGATGTTTTAAGAAACCAAAAGCCATTAGTGGCCATACAAATCATTTTCAAATTGAATTTTCACTGCCCGTCAAGATGTATAATCTCGTGCAATTATTTGGAGTGGGTGCAATCCCAAACGGGATCCCAAATGATAAACTTGGTTCGGGGCTTAATCGGTTATTGCCCTTCGGTTCGATGGCAGTCGAAGGCACTGATAAATCTTTAGCTGCCGCCTGATTGTTTTCAATCCAGGGAAGCGACGTGGCGTGCCTGCTGGCTGTAAATGAAATCCGGCGGCACTGGAGCGTGACCACCATGCGGTCACGTGCCTGGAGATGCTCCTCCAAAATTCTACACAATTCCCCTCTGTCCAAAAAACCGCCCTTTACCAAAATGCAGACAAGCTCTGACAGATATCCGGCGCCAAGTTAAAAAAAAAACCTCCAAAAAGTTAAGCAGCAACAACAGCGTGATTTATGTTGGCAGGAGTTATCTGGCTTACCGATTTCGGGACCAAGGCTAAGAGCCTGCTCACCTGAAACTCATTGGCCATGGCGGCCAGCCAGTTGGGATCCGGGTTCGCCAGCAGGAACTGCTCCTGGTTCTCCACCACATCGACCACCTCCACTTCCTGCAGCGTCGGCGATTCCAGGCCGGCGGCTGAATTTATGGCCAAGGCTAATTGGTACAGCAAAAAACTCGTGCGTCCTGCAATCACAAAAAAAAAACATGCTTTGAAACGATACTCAAAAAAATAATATGCATTAATATCTAAATATTAAACTTACGAATAATTAAGTCACCTTAGAAATATTGCAATGGATAATTATCAAAAGGTAGTTCAAAGAAGTGCAGTCCATTTTTCATAGAAAACATTTACTTTATGTTCCAGTCAAAAATTGCAGTCTTTCTCTTCGTTTCAGAAATTGATTTAATAATCAATGATTAAATTTCTTCAAACATAATACAATAAAAACTTTTAGTATGAAACCCTACATAAATGTTAAATATTTTATATGAAATTTATTTTTTTGTTTCATTTTATTATTAACAACTTTAAATATATAAACTGCCCTGTTTTCTTTACAGTGTCAGTCTGGCTAAGGAAGAAATTTAATTTTAAAACACTCCACATCGCCCAGCCCACAACCGAAAAACCCCAAAGTACTCGAGTATCTGAAGCCTCCTCGAGTGCTGTTTTGTTCTCAGATTGTGCGGTAAGCATTTTGTTTGAGTTCAACTAGCTACTTACTGTCAGTTAAGTGCAATCGCCACAGAAAACAAGAAAATGGCAAAGGAAATGGGAAGAGTGGCCGGGGGAAATGCGATCCGCTCTGCAGGTGATTGGCAAATGCGCACATGAATCTTTGATAAGCGTCTCGAATTGCAGTCATTAGACAATTTCTGGGGCTCGAATGGCATTATGTCGATGGCAGCTGGCAATCAATTGAACATTTACGAGAACAGTTCTTCTGTCCAATCATCGAGCCAAACGAACAAAATCAAATTGTTTAGCAATCACCTGGGAGAATGAAGGAAAAGGCCGATGATTGACAAAAGTGCTTAAAAGGGGTCCCTTTTTTATTGAGGTAATCCCATTCAGCTTTGAATGACTCACTAATTTCCGTTTCAATGGGTTGGTACAAATAATGCAGCTATAGAAAATAATTCAAAAAGGGAAACAGAATTAGATTTATGATGTATCTTAGCAGGACCTTTGCTTTAAGGCCTGAGATGCCTTTTAACTAACTTTGGAATTAATAAATTAAAATCCGCAAATACCATCAATTACTCCAAGAGGTCGCCTTTATAAACTTATCACTCCTTTTTATCCTTGGGATTAATTTTAAAATCGTTTTCCACCTCCGTTCGCTTTGCGATTGCAAACTTATTTAATTAACTTGTGTACGAATTATGCGCCTGTCACTCGAAACTAATTTCCAACTGCAGTTC
Organism: Drosophila lutescens; assembly: GCA_037075285.1. Lineage (NCBI taxonomy): Eukaryota > Metazoa > Arthropoda > Insecta > Diptera > Drosophilidae > Drosophila > Drosophila lutescens. The sequence continues at coordinate 351,722 of JBAMCF010000815.1, read as the reverse complement.
AGAATCGCTTTGGCCAAGAACTTTTCGTTTCGTTTCGTTTCGTTTTTCCGCAGCTTTGAGCTGTCGCTAAGTGCTGCTGCCATTTCCCCCAGAATTGCGCGTTACGCATACGCCGCGTTGACGTTAATCATACGCCATGTTTAACGCACCGCAAAAAACTTCGATGCTGCATCTCGGCAATAAATCACACATTTTAAAGTTGAAAGTTGGCCGAAAAGCAGGGGCGAAAAAAAAGGAAAACAGCGGGCGGAAAACAAATGCGACAACTGACCCAAAATGTCAGATGGCCAAATGGAAAGCGGCGAAATGGGCGAAACGGAAGAGAAGAGGCCAAAACAAAGTGAGGCCAGCGATTTTCTTTCTTTTTTATAAAAGCGAAAGTCGCCGATGATGCAGTGGCTGCTGTTGAGTTAGTGTCAGTCGCTTGTTCTCGCCTGTTCGCGGCCTGTTTGTTTTCGTCGTGTGTTTATGTGGGCCAAGTTGAACTGCAGCATCATCACGTGACCACTAGAAATTTGCATTTTAATGGCTTCCCCGGCATTTGGCACTACTTATCCTCAATTGCGCGGAGTGGCAGCGGAAAAAGGAAGAGGTCGAGCAGACGGTGTCAAGGAGGAGCACGGCCAGTGGATGGCAACAATATGTGTTAAGTGTTGTCGGCGCTTAATGATGCCAAGAATAAACTTGGCATAACACACGCTCGGACTGTAAAAAAACTAAAAAGATATTTTAAAAAGTTTTTAACAATCAATAAAATATTTAAAATATTTTTAGTTGTACTTTTCTTAAAAAAACCTTGTTTTATTTTAAATTGAGTACTTTAAGTTTTTTATTTATATTTTTGGTATTATATTCAGATGCCTTTACTATACAGTATTAATGGAAGCATGCTACAAAAAGAAGGGCTTGAGTAAAATATGCGCAGTGTGACCATGCCACAAAAAGTAAGTCCAAAATAGATATTAAGAGATGATTAATCATAAAGGTATTTTTGGTTTAAAAATAAAAATAGTGAGTAATTTGCGTGATATATATTTCGTTGAGTGTATGCCTGTGTATCCGAGTTGACAACAAGAGACGAGCAACAACAGCAGCAACAAGAAGCAACGCATCGGTAAACAAACAAACGACGGCAGCGACAACGCGTGACAAATGACACCAGCGACATCAAATTCAGCTTGCAACGCTTGCTGCAACGGAAACGTTTCAGGCGGTAAGGATTCGCTGGGGGCGCAATGATGGTGCGGCAAGGAATATAGGATGCGGGCTAGGAATGGGGGCTATGTGAGGTCTAAAGGGAACTGGAACAGGCAACAAGCGGATATAGCGATTGTCGACTAGCAGCAGCGGAAAAAACAAGAAGAAAATAGTAGAATGACGAGAAAGTATAGAAGAAGAAGTGGTATAATAGTGTCTCACAAAACGCTCAGCAAGTGATAAAGCTACAGAACTAGCTGGCTAAAAGGAACAACAAATAAGAACCAATTTAAGTGAGTGAAATAAAATTGGTTATATCCAAGCACTTGTCACAAAAACCTGCAGAGTTTTGAAATCACTTCAGAAGCTATATGAAAGTATGCAATAAAAAATTCGGCATTTGTCCTTAGAACTTTCTGACTCAAAATATACAGTAGCATACTTTTGGACACCTTTTTAAAATTGAGAAGTCTCCGAATAGTTTGATTTGTGTTCTTATATTTGAGTTATTTCCTACTTAGCCAGAGTCCACATTTCGGTGGCATTCATGGTCGGTTGAGTGCCTACGTTGCGCTGCAGCTGCTCTTGACTGTTTCGCCGCCTCCAAAACCCTTCTTAACCCTTCTTGTTGCCCCTTTTCCGCTTCCCGTTGCTTAGTTCTCAGCTTCTTGAAGAGTCGTGGTAAGCTTAGAGCCAGCGACACTTGAGTTATTTTCGGGCTCTCGGCGGAATAGGAATGGGAATTGGAAAAGGCGCAGATTGCGAACGGGCGCAACTAAGTGATGGTGGAAAACGAAATACCAATTAAGAATGCGTTGACATTCCCACTCGGCAGACTGCCCACCCATGAAGTCCCACTCCACCTGACACTCCAGCGGAGACCACAGTGCGTATGCGTGATAAACAAAGCTAATTGGAAAACTAAGAGTGGAATGGAGTCACAAAAAGATCACAGTGTTGCCAAGATCAAAAGTATTAAAAGTATTATTTTGAAATCACTTTTAAATGTCAACATAGGTGACTAAAAGCATGGAACAATATACATATTTTAATCCAAAAATGATCTGAATTCAGGAATACGGAAGACGACTTTCATTTATTCACTTTATACTTTTAGACACAAATGTCAACATTTTTTATTTTTATTTTAAATTAAATTAATTAAATTAAATAACATTAAAGGTTTTGTAATTTCGAAATAAACAAATAAAGTTTTTTTAACTAACCAATTTATTCTAATTTATTTTTCCCTCAAAGTATATATTTATTGTCTTCAAAAATTTAAGAATTTAACTGTAAATGTAAATATTATTAAAATAAGTACCTACTGTTGTAAAAGGGGAGAACAATGTGATTTTTAAATAATCTTTTTATGATTCAATGCCGCTTAAAAAATATTAAATTGAATTTCTGGAAAGAATAGCCAAGTGGGCAACACTGATGACTAACGACGACTCTTACCTGACGCGGGCACAGCAGCCAGGACTCTCTGGCCCGGCGATAGTCCTAGAACATCCATCCTTGATTCACCTCCTGCTGCTCCTCCCAGTTCTGCCGGTAATGAAGCAAACACCGATGCCAGCAGGCCCAAGAATATATATAGCTGCAGTCGCGGCTGAGAACTCCTTCTGATTTCTGCCATCCTGGGCTGCAACGAAGGATTAGAAAATTGTGCTTTCAACTCGGGCGGCATCAAGTTATTAATACAATGGAAAGGGTCTTCTTGGAGAGACCATTGTGTGAAGAAGCACGATCCCGGTCGGAGGGAAATGCAATTGTCTGGCGCATAAACTACAAAACAAAAGGATCGAGTGGGCCAACAGTTTCCATGACTTGGGCTTTGCCTGGCTGGCCTTTATTCCATCAATTTATTTGAAAGACAAGTCAAAAGGTGGATTTCAACGTTTTCTGGTTACTCTCATTTAGCCATTTATTTAAATTAAATTTTAAAATTATTTTATTTAAAATATTTAATATGACTAATAGTCATTGACTATAAGAAATTAATTATAAAAAACTGTTTGCATGCAGGTAATTTATTAGTAAGTTCAATATCTTTTCGAAACCAATAATTATAACGGATAATTTTTGACTTTCAATCAATTTCATTTGCTCTTCTCATTTTATTAGCACTTTGTATAAGCATCATAGTCCGTAATAGTGCTTATGATACTTTACTTTCTAATATCCGTGCAAAAAAATGTTTAGTTTGCTTTAAAATATGGCTATGCCATTTTAATTTAAAAAGCATATTGTTAAGATCACTCCAATCTGCTATGTCTAACCCCGCATGCCAATTTTTCCGAGACGAGACTGACAGCTAGCATAGATTGCATGCCATGGGTACACGTTGTTCTTGTTATTGCCGGGCTTATTAACGCTCCAGCGAGTCAAACTCTTCGTCTATGTATCCCGCTCCATTTCACCCGCCAAACAGACAGACAAGCACAATGGAAAAATGGGGAAATCCTTTGGCCTCGGCCATCAGAAGCGGCATCGCATCGACAGCCATTGTTGGGCGCCATCAATTGAGCAATTTGAATGGCGGCGGCTAAAGATTTATGAGCCGCACAAGCTTCAAGTTGCCCCAAGTATTTGGATCAAGAGTTAGAGACTCCACTTTCTGTACATAGAAAGAAACTTTTTGGAATTTTTGGGCTCAATGAAATAAAACTTAATTAACATATTTATTTTCCTATTTTTTTATAATATTGGAAAATATATTCTTTAAGAATATACCAAATAAAAATTATAATGGGGGAAAATTGTTTAAATTAATTATAATTATTTATTGAAAAGAACTGTTTTAAATTGTATTATTTCAATTAAAAACAAAGTTAGTATTCTTGGAGTGCAGAAAACACTCCGAGTATTTGGCAACAATTAAGCCGCTTAAAGTGCATTACCGCCATTCACTTTTGCTCTCTTCTCGCCATTTAATGAGTGTGGGGGGAAAACGGAATGAAAAGGAGCGACTGTGAAAAGGATGTGTGGCAGGGAAAACGAGCATAAATGCACAGACAAAACAAGTTAAACATTCCGAAAGGAAACCCTCTCTTGTTGCATTCGTTCACTTCCTCTTTTTGAACCCACCCTCGATTGTCTATCTGCAACTGCTGTTTTGTCTTTGTGTCTCGCAAAAACAAACAGAGTAGAAAAGGAAAAAAGGATACTTTTCAGAGGAAACAGGAGCATCAACAAACAGGAAAAGATAATGAGCTCGAATAGGTGGACAAAGCTCGAGAGGAACACACTTCAAGTGCTTGATCCTGTCAATTAATTTCGAAATCTAGCAATTTCACAACAATTTTTCACATTCAAATAAGATTGATTTGAAGTAACAAACAGACAAATTTAAACTAAATAAAATGATAAAAAATACATACACAATTGTAAATTAACTGGAAGAAATTAAATTTTAAATGTACTAAAACAGATGTTTCTTCAGGCTCACATAATAAATACTCCAAATAAATAGTACTTAGTATAGCATACTAAATGTACAGTATAGTAGTAGTATACATTTAAAAATATATATTTTTTAACTGTTTAGTCAAGGATATGTGAATTAAGAAGCCGATTTTGTTATCAAATTTTTCTAATAGTTATGACGACGTTAATAATCAAGATTATTTGTTTATACATACATATAACATTTTTGATACGCGTCACAAGTTTTTATACCCGTTACTCGTAGAGTAAAAGGGTATATTGTATTCGTGCAAAAGTATGTAACAGCTAGAAGGAAGCGTTTCCGACCCCATAAAGTATATATATTCTTGATCAGGATCACTAGCCGAGTCGATCTAGCCATGTCCGTCTGTCTGTCCGTCTGTCTGTCCGTCTGTCTGTCCGTCTGTCTGTCCGTCTGTCTGTCCGTCTGTCTGTCCGTCTGTCTGTCCGTCTGTCTGTCCGTCTGTCTGTCCGTCTGTCTGTCCGTCTGTCTGTCCGTCTGTCTGTCCGTCTGTCTGTCCGTCTGTCTGTCTGTCTGTATGAACGCTGAGATCTCGGAAACTATAAAAGCTAGAAGGTTGAGATTTCACACACATATTCTTGGGCTTCCTACGCAGCGCAAGTTTGTTTCATCGAGGTGCCACGCCCCCCCTAACGGCCACAATCGCCATAAACGATTTTCAAATGTGTCTGGAGGCCACATCTTTTAAGATTTTAAAAATATATAAACGCAATTTTATAGTGTTTATTAATACCTATCGAAATGTAGAAGACATTTTTCAAATCGGACCATTCATTAAAAAGTTATACGCAATCAAAATTGTTTATATATCTATCTCCCTCGCACTCCCTTTAGCCCCAATAGATAGTCGGGACACCAACCCGAGTACAGCGTTCGCACTCCCTTTAGCTGAGTGACGGGTATTAGATAGTCGGGACACCAACCCGACTATAGCGTTCTCTCTTGTTTAATAACATTTTCGTTGAACAAAATTTTACTTTTTCTTATTCACAACAAATCAAAAAAAATTAAAAAATTAAATTCATAGAAAATTACATTTATATCCAGTAAATGAACTAAATTTAAATCCAATAAATGAAGTAAATTTAAAATATTAACAGGTATAAATAAATAAGATTTTTATTTAGATTTCCTTTCCAATCAGTCACTTGACAACACCACTTGAAGTCTTAGGAAATCCCAAGCTTTAAAAATCGAAAATAAATCCAATGAAAGCTCACCAATCAGCACAAAAAAAATACAAATAAATACACACAAATAACCCACTCAACTTTGCATTATTTAAAGAACGTGAATAAATAGAAAAGGTAAATAAGACCAATAAATTCTTGCCCATTTAAATCGAATGCTAAATATTTTTGGCAATTAAATTGCCATTCGACAGAAACAATTGTATTTTACTCCCGTGTCAGTTGCAGATTTCCCTGTTTCCAATTTCGTCCATTAGTATTTGTTTGCCGGCTATCTTTGGAATAAAATTTAATTTCACAGCTGGCTATCTTTTTATTACACGTTCAGCTCAGGATATACACTCTATATATATATATAGTACCGTTAAACGCTGTTCCAATCGGTCGTTGGTTTTAATTGTTACCGCTGCCGAAAAATGCAAACGTTCGACTGAAACACTCAAAATTCAAAACGTAGAAGTGACGCGAGCTGAAAAAAGTAACGTCGATTGAGGTGTAAGAAATCAATACCTTGAATATTGCCATATAATGTCAAGTACCTCTCCATGCGGGGGCGATGAAGTGATATTAGATGATAACAAAACAGCGAATAGCTGATAATTTCGACTGTGCCGCAGGGTTCAAAGGTCGGTAAAGTGAAACGAAGAGCTGGCGTAGTTGAAAATTAATATGCGTTAAATGTGGAGAGCTGTTTGTCTAATTAAACAGTATCACTCTTTGCGATTGCGATTGTTCAGAAAGCGAAAATAAAACTGATAATGATTGCTGAAGAGCAGGGCAACTAGAGTTACCGTGAAATAGCCATTAACAAATTGAAAGCGTGTAATTGGAGAGTCTTGTATAATTTCATTATATACATTTAATTTAATTGAAGTTAATTTGAAGTAAGTGTACTGTTTTCCGAAAAATAAATTGGAAAATGGAAATACATTTTTATTTAAAAATAAAATAGTAAAAAAAAAGTTAGCCCCGCTCTAGATATTAATCAGGATTTTCAGTTCGCAAATTGAAAAGAATGCAAAGCAAAATAAATACATTATTTCTATTTAGATTGTGATTCACTGCTTTTTAAAGACCCCTTTCCTCGAGTTTAATTCTAATTAAGTGCCTAAGTTCATTTAAAGAGCTTAGCCACTATTTACTGTCATGCAACTTGCTGTAGGAAAATATTTTCACAAGAAGCCCAAAGAAAAAATCGGCTTAGGCCCACCCACTTGCGCCCACTAATTCATTTCAATAATTGAGCACCTTTTCGTGGTTGTTTTTCATGGTGGAAATATGCTGGTAAGGGGGCTCTATTAGTTTTGACATTCATTTGACAGTTTGATGAATGAATTAAGCACACAAAGGGCGCAAATATTTATGAAAGAAATTGGAATAAATGCAGGAAAAGCGATGAAGAAAGAGTCATAATAGAGAAGTTTAAGGAACAAGGAAACAGGCAAAGGAAGGGGCAAATATTCTGAAAGGAATTGGAAGAAAAAGGGGCCAAATATTCGGAGAGATTTCTATCGCTTGCACACAATTTACCTAGCACTCTTTTTTCAAACTTCTTGTCCCTCTTCTTGGCCCTCTTTTTTATTTCCCCATTTCCTTGTCGGCCCTTAAATGTCTTCGTAACCCCGAGGCCGCCAATTTGCCTCCAATTCCTGCTTCAAGTGCCTGCGAAAAACGAAAATTTTCGCCATTCGCGGGAAAGAGAGAAAGAACTAGGCAGATTCGTATCGTGGAAAACAATTTTAAATGGCGCACACAAAATGCCGGAAACCAGACACAAAATGTTAACGGAAAGGGACCCAGTCGGAAGTTTTGGAGTGGTCGGCGTTTCGGAATGCTTCCGGAACGCATCTTTGTCCACAGAAAAAATGCGATACAATGTTGGACAGCATCCAGAATGCATGCTAGATGCATTCCCAAGTCATCACTCCCCTATAGCTTTTTTAGAAGGCAAAACGGGAGCGATCCGTGCAATCGTAGCTTCTCGTACGTCGCAGCCGAACCCTTGCCGAAACCCGAACGCTGGCCGATCGTTCGTTTTTTTTTTCAATCGGTGCAATCATAGCTTCCATCGGAATGCATCCGGAATGCATCCATTGGCATGGAAAATATGAAATGATAATCTTAAACGGTGGTCTTGAAAAACAAATGAAAAGAACAAAAGAGACATTGCAAGAACGCGCGCGGTTTTTTCGTTTCTTATGCATTTCTTCTCACTTGCTTTTTGGAATCTGACCAGTTAAGTGTTATTGATTTTTCGGTTAAACAATTTTAATCGTTTTATTTGTTTATAGTTCTTTAAATCAAACATTTGTGCTTTTCTGTGCCAAGTAAGTATAGTGCGGTGATAAGTGGAAATAAAAAATAAAAAATAATACCTCTTAACGAGGTAAAATAACCATAACAAATAAAAGTGTATTTAATTTTTTATACCAAACAAAAATAATTGGGTGTGTGTTGAATAAACAGAGTGCTTTTAAAATAATTCTTATTCGGCCACTGCATCGCGTTGTTTAAGGTTTTTACCTATGCACAGTGTTTGTACATACAGTGAACCCCACGCATAGTCGGACGCCCATTTTTTTCTTATAATAATACTGCCCTAAAATCATACAAAAAAAGTGAAACACAAATTTTTGGATCTTTTTAATATTTAGTGTTATCCATTAATAGCCTCCATATTTAAAACACAACTCACAACAATCATAAAAATAAAATAAACAATCAATTAAAATCAGTTATGAGTTGTGTTTTAAATATGCAGGCTTTTTGTTTTTGTTAAAATATTTAGAGCTGTCAGTGGAAGCTTAAAATAAAGCAGTTTTATGATAGAAAAAAATGGGTGTCCGTTCACTGTTGGGTTCACTGTACCTGCTGTGTGCCGAATAAGAATTGTTCACAACATTATACTAACTAATTATTGTTTTTATTTTTTGCATGACCTCTTGGACGGATTTTTGACAACGGAAGAACAACAACATCAAAACCTGTAAGTATTAAATTTAATTGTAATTTCTGTGTAACAAAAGTGCCGTTTTGTTTTCATTCTTGGTTTCATGTGTTCCCTTTTTGTTTTCGCTAGCAAAAGAAAGGCGACGACGAGCAAAGACAAAGGACCGGACAAGGACAACGATTTGGACATCGATATTGAGGATGATGGGGAAGACGTGGTAACTTAAATTAGTTTAATATGTGTGAAAAGAAAAACAATGAAATAATAAAAAGTGAAGTTAATAAAAAACGTATTTTTAAATTGAGTAGAAATAATTTTTTTCAGAAGCACTCTAAAAGATGCGTTCCAGAACGCATTTTTTTGAACGCAACCAAAAGCACCATTAAAGATGCGTTCCAGTACGCATTTTTTGAACGCAACCAGAAGCACTCCAAAAGATGCGATCCGGAACGCATCTTTTGGAACGCATCCACAAGCATTCCAAAAAATGCGTTCTGGATCGCATCTTTTGGAAGGAAAAATGGAAACCAATCCCGAGCGTTTCCGAAGTTTCCAGCCAAGCTCGATGCGTGAAAAGGGAGCGCTCCAGGAGGGCTCCAGGAGCGATGAATCGGAATGCATCTTTTTTGTCCCGCTTTGCTGTAAAAAGGAAGTGAGAAGTGCATCGATTCGGCATGCATGCATCGGTGCTTCGGATGCTATCCATCATCCCTTCTGGATGCGTTCCACTTCCGACTGGGGAAACAGACGTTTACACACACAGACACAGGCAGCCGCACGCACACATGCACACGAAGGCCATTTGTGTGTTAGTTGATGCAATTTAAACGCTGAAAATGGGAATCCAAATCTAAATTTTGAATGATTTATTTTAGCTTCTGATGGGCATATGAAATTGCGTTGGGTTTCATCTGATTGCTCCTTAATTTTTACACATTAAATGTTGTAGTTAACCCCAAAAAATATTACCATCCGTCGCCGCGTATTCTTCATAGAATGCTAGAAAACATGTATGTTTCTTTATGAATATTGTTCATTCATTCCTTCTAGACGTTGCCATGACTTAAGTGATTTATTGGAATAAAAAATCCCATTAAATACAACAAAATTAAAGCACACAGTAAACCGTAGAATTCATGAACAATGAAAAATTAGTTGCATTTAAGATTTAATTTTTAGAATTGGTTTTCTATCAGAGAAATCGTGAAAGTTTAGGGACTTTCAACTTTGTCGTCGAATTTCAAAGACATGGCCCATGGTTCACAATGGGGACTATTTTTAAGAAATGCTTTGATGTATTAAAGTAAGATTCAAGTAGCCACTAATTAATTTAAGGTATAGTTGCTATTGATATGACTGGCATGAATTTAATTTAAATTGTACGAAGTGGAATATAAGAAATCTTGTAATGTGCACTTTTAGTTATTGGAGCAACCGGGCAAATTTTCCATGATAACTCGGGTATGGTTCGTGGGACAGAATACTTGCGTATAGCCCACTACGTAATGTAAATAATATGATATTTTAAGTTTGTTAAAAAGAATGTAATATGCAGAAATGGAAACGCTATGCGCAACTAAAGCAATTTACAAGAGCAGAATATCAGCTATAGTCAGGTATATGTGTCTAGACTATCTAAAAACGTCACTCAGCTAAAGGGAGTGCGAGGGAGATAGATATATAACATTTTTTGATTGCGAATAATTATTTTAATGAATGGTCCGATTTGAAAAATGTCTTCTACATTTCGATGGGTATAAATATACACAACAAAATTGCATTTATACTTCTCGGAAATCTTTAAAGGTGTGGGCGCCAGACACATTTTAAAATCGTTAATGGGGGATTGTGGGCGTTAGAGGGGGCGTGGCACCTTTTTGAAATAATCTTGCGCTGCGTAGGAAGCCCAAGAATATGTGTGGGAAATCTCAACCTTCTAGCTTTTGTAGTTTCCGAGATCTCAGCGTTCATACGGACAGACAGACAGACGGACAGATTATGAATATATATACTTTATAGGGTCGCAAACGCTTCCTTCTAGCTGTTTCATACTTTTGCACGAATACAATATACCTTTTTACTCTACGAGTAACGGGTATAATAAAAAACAAAGCAGTGCATCGAACAAGATTTGCCAGATTGTTACCACTAATTTGAGCGAGAACATAAACCATTTTAGCAGGAACACCCACCATTTATCGGATATCTGACCAGTGCTGCCATATTGTTTAATTTGATTTAGCTAGTGCAACGACCAAATATCGGCTGTGGTTTCATCCCTAGAACAAATGGCAAAGATAGCATCACAATGTGTAAGGCGTTTAACAATTCAACAAAACAGTAAACAACGTAAACAACAGAATGAGCGGCGAGAAGGCCGAAAAGGCCAAGATCAGTGCCCAAATTAAGCACGTGCCGAAGGACGCACAGGTGATCATGTCCATCCTGAAGGAGCTGAACGTCCAGGAGTACGAGCCGCGCGTGGTCAACCAGATGCTGGAGTTCACCTTCCGTAAGAATTCTTCAATGTCCAGTTAAATGAATGCACTTAATAATATTCGCACTCGATTACACAGGCTACGTCACCTGCATCCTGGACGACGCCAAGGTGTATGCCAACCATGCGCGCAAGAAGACCATCGACATGGACGACGTGCGTTTGGCCACCGAGATGACGCTGGATAAGAGCTTCACCGGTCCGCCGGCGCGTCATGTTCTGGCCAAGGTAGCCGACGTGCGAAACGCCATGCCGCTGCCGCCCATCAAGCCCCACTGCGGTCTCCGCCTGCCCCCAGATCGCTACTGCCTCACTGGGGTCAACTACAAGCTGCGGGCCACCAATCAGCCCAAGAAGATGACCAAGTCGGCGGTGGAGGGACGACCCCTGAAGACCGTCGTCAAGCCGGTCTCCAGTGCCAATGGCCCAAAGAGAGCCCACTCCGTGGTGTCCAAGCAGCAGGTGGTGACCATTCCCAAGCCCGTCATTAAGTTCACCACAACGACGACCACGAGACCGGTGGCCAGCTCCAGCGGATCAGGTGGCGGCGGAGGTCTGCAGGTGAAGAGCGAGCCCAGTGGCGTCGGGGGAGGAGACCTCAAGATGGAGGTGGACGGCGATGCGGCGGCCGTGGGCAGCATCGCCAGCGGATCGGGATCAGGAGCGGGAAATGCCATCGGGGTAGGAGGATCCTCCTCCGGCGTGGGAGTGGCCGTCAAGCGGGAGCGCGAGGAGGAGTTTGAGTTTGTGGCCAATTAGCAAATCGAACAGAGTAACCTAAAATATATTTTTATTAATATGAGAAAGATTTTTTTGGTCTGGTACAAAAATTGGTCTGGATACCGTTAATTGGGTGCTGCCAGATTGTCAAATTTCACATTACTTAGCGAAGACACCCTCCCCATCAACGGACTAAAAGCAAGGTCGCTCACAGATAATTTAATCCATATTTGTTGGAATATTTACATTAGTGTTAAGTATTGCATTAATACTTAATGATTGCAGTTGAATAACGTTCATATTGATCATTATCTTATTTGCTTCTAATTAATTTATAACAACTCATTTGGTTATAACTTTCTCCAATTAGATTTTATTTAAATAAAGTTGTGAATTGTTATATCGGCTAAATAGTCTCCTCACTATCGATATACTGGGGGCCCGCAGCCCTGGCCGGAATTTTCGGTATATTTTAGTAAGTAAAAGTGGTATTTTCGTTGCACAGGGTGATTGCTGCCAAGCGATAATAAACGCCTGCTGATATCGAAGAACGATAGGCACCGATAGGAAAATATGAGAAAAAGTGGAAAATAACAAAACAAACGTGCGAAAAACGTTGAAAAACGCGACGCGCAATTGCAGAACGAGTGCACGACAAGCGGGCGATTTAAACAGCGTGCTCGGAAAAGCGGAAAAACCACGGAACAAATCGAAAAAAGTGGGGAGCAGAGCCATCACAGCGAAGATGAGCGAAGAAGAAGAAGCGAGGCAGCAGCAGCAGCAGCTACAGCACCAATAATAAGTTGTTCTCTGTGCGAGTGAGAGAGTGCAGCAGAGCAAAATAGGGGCATAAAAAACGCGAAATAAACGAAAATAAGAATACGAGATTGCTGCGAAGTGAGTGTGCACAACGGTAAAAGTCCCGTTGCCCGCAAAAATCTACCGCCCCGCGTGCCTGTGTGTGAGTGCTCGTGTATTAGTGAGATCCCCCATTTGTGTGCGAAAAACAAAAGCCCAAAAATCGGAGCAAAGAATATATAGAAATCAAGGAAATGCAATATAGAATCGGCCGACGCCGCCGCTTTTGCGTGCTGTAATCCCAATTGGACTCCCAATTGGAGGCACACTCGCCCGCAGAGGTGTGTGTGTGTGTGTGTGTCCGTGTGAAAAGAGGTCAAAGGCGCAACAAAAGTTTTTCACTTTTCATGCGGTAACCAAAAAAAAAAATAGCGCAAAAAAAGTGCCAACCAGCTGAGAGCGCAAAATACAAAAAAAAACAACGTCGCAGTTTTGCGTTAAAACAATAAACCTCTCCCAGTGTGCGTGCGCGTGCGGCAGTGTGTGTGTGTGTAAGAGCGAGGCGAAATAACGAAAAAAGTTGTTAAAATAATCCCCCAACAAACCGATTTTCGGATTTAACAACTCTCGGCTCGCAAACAACTCAAAATCAAATCTGGTTTTATCAGGCGACGCAAAAAAAAAAACAACGCAAAAGGCCATAACAATAACCAAAAAAAGCGCCAAAAAATTAAATTCTTCTTTATGAGATTTTAATCAAGCAAGAATCCAATTTGCATAGCACAAGAGCGATAGAGAGAGCAAGAGATCCAATTGGAGTTAGCGGCGAACGAGAGACTGTAAGTAACGCCTCCGCCCCCGTCCCCTCATTACCGTTCGTTTTGTTTTTGCCGCCTCTTCGCTTTGCACACTTTTCTGCAAATGTTTTTTCCCCCTCCTCTTTCATTTTTCCTTTCAACTGTTGCGGTTGCGCCGCGCGATAAATAAACAAACATCGGAAATTATTCAAAAATTAAGCCATTCCCAGGAGTCAAAAGCGAGAAATGGAGCGAAGGAGGAAAGAGAGAGAGAAGGATAAACGGGGAGAAAGAGGGAAGGAGAAAAAGAGAACAACATAAAAATAGGCCATTCACACTCAAATACATTGAAAGAAAAATGTTTGTTTTTATATATGTATGTAATTTTGATTTAGAACTTAGAGATTTTATTTATAAATGTTGTGTAAACTTTTTGACTGTGATAGCATTATAATTACCTTTCCTAAATTTCCACCTTATTAAAATAACAAATTCTTTGCTTTTTTTCTGTGTAGTAAACCATTTTTATCGGCGACAGTATTAAATAATTATTAAATGTCATTATCGATTCGTGGGAATATTTCCGCTTTGCCCAACACCTGCCCTCCCCTTAAATACCTACCCGTCTAAAAAAACCCAGTCCGTCCCAAAAAGTAATATCTACCTTTGTTTAGTTTGAGGCGTGCTCGTCCATTTTTATGGCCACAATTGCCGCCCCAACCAAAAGTGTGAGCCGCATTCGAAATCTCTTCGCTCCTGCATCGCGTTTAAGCCAAAATGGGCCTTACACTTCCGATATTTGCCAATATTAGTCATCTACTCATCCTAGAGAGATAGATGGTCACGAAGTGGGACTCATTTGAATGTGAATAAGAATCCTCATTTGGATATTGATAGGCAAAAACTATAGGTAAATTCTTCACTACATAAGGACAATATTATTTTTGCATATTTTCAACGATATATTGTATTTTATAGGCAAATCATGCAACATTCACATCATGTTTTCTTAATTTTGTCGATAATCCCGATAGAGTCTCGGTATTCAGGATGTAATTTTATGACATTTTATAATGTATAGGTAATTTTAGTAACCATCTATATTTTTTATATTTATATTTCCTGAGTATATTACTTAGCGATGTTTTCACACCGTGCATTAAGAAAAATAAACTTACCATATCTAAATTGAGTCAGCATTTAGCTAGAATTAACACGTCCCACAACAACCTATCAACCTATAGTCATTTTTTATACCAAACATTTTAAGTCCAACGTTAGTTCCAAGAAACTCCCAGGCAAATAAATCAAAATGATAAATTGGAATGAAATGAACCCAAGGCGGGGGAAAATTATGCATTAGAAACAGCTGAGAAATTGAGGTTTCGTCAAAAGAAATTACCTTAATCGATTTAATTGAGCTATTCTTTTCTTCACCTGAATAAGAAATCGATAAGGTTAAATTAGCTAATGGTTGAAATTATTGACGGTTTGAACTAGGGGTTGGGTTAAATAAGTACCTCGGAAGTTGAGGGTCTTATTTAGTTTGCGTTTGAAAATTTCTTGGGTAAAATTTTGTTCCATAAGTATGCATTTTGCAGGCTAAACAAGTTGCAATCAGTTTCATTCATTCATCATCGTGGTTTTATAATATTTATAGACTTCCGAGCAGTCTACATATATTTTTAGATGAGTAATACCAGTCAAATTAAGTAGTTATATACACTGTATATAGTAGGGTTATTTTGAATGAAAAAATAAACTTATTTAAGAAATATATGTGGTGAAATATGTATATTATGAGTAATACTTGAAATGTATTTCAAATATAAAGGCGCTTCAAGGCTTTTTCGTTCAATTTAAACTTTGTATATTATTTTTTAAATTTTATATCGAACGGACAAATATTAACATTTGTTCAAGGTAATTATCGGATTTTTTATTTTCATTTACTATCATGCATGGCAACCACTATTTTTTCGGTGTACTATGTGTAGGTACATAAGTTTGCCATTTGATAAGAACGTGAACCCATCTGAGAGCCCACATTTTTATGTCTTTGCGAAAGATAAAGAGCAATTTTTGATTTTAGCTTGCTTAGATTGTTTTTCGAGCGGTTATTGGTCACCACTTCAGGCTTTTGTCAACGCATCAGACGGGTATCATCATCATCATCGATCGAAGCTCATCGAAAAGTTGTCAAAAGCTGTGGAACTGGTTTATGGTTTTAGTCTATAGGAAGCTACAAATATTTGGAGCATAATCCCCGAGCAACGTTTTTCTGATTTTGGGAAAGCGTGGCAAAAAGTTGTTTTTACTAAATGCCCTTCATGTCTGAGCAAAAAAAAAAGCAAAAACAATGAGCTAAAAGCTTCAACTTTGCACTGCCGCGGAACCGGAATAAATTAATGCAAAAACAAAAAAAAAAAAGATTATTTCGTTTGCTACGCAATTCGCGACATTTGCATAATGCAGCTGCAGGTGGCGACGAAAGGCAGCCCCCGATAAACCCTCCTCCCAAGACTTCTACTACTTGTACCCAAACCCAAAACACAGTCGCTTTCAAAGAACTATAAAAACTTGTTGTTTGCCCTGCTCGTCGCTTTTTCCCGCCCTTTTTGAACACTCGGCAGATATACATATATCGCATATGTACACACATGTTCGTACATATGACACTCGTTATGCAATGGCATTGAAATCGAGTGAAGAGAGGAGAACAGAGGGCCAGAGACCCGAGCCCCGAGACCGGGACAACCGGGCAAACATTACTACGCATGGCGTGGACCTGAATCCGAGTCCGAACCCGAATCGGAATCCGAAAGCGAATGCGAATTCCGACTGGGACTCGGACAAGCGGCGACTGTTTTGTATCTGTATCTGGCTTATCAGCAAGTCGCTCGACTGACAAATTGATAAAACAAGAATGGGGAGGGTGTGGGGTGGTTACTTTACGGCTGGATGCCGCCCCCCTGTCAAAACATTTCCATGCCCTTCGCCGGCAGATACAAAGGGGGATAAAGGTGTGTGCACTCAGGGAGCGGAAATGCCTTGAGATGGATAAGCTAGCTTACGGCAACAGATTGGAGACTACACCTTTTCACGTTTTCCGAACAGAGTGAGAGAAAGATGTGCCAATTTTAAGGTTTATTCGCCAATTTTTATTTAAGATGTTTAGTTATTTTTTACAAAATGAAAGTACTCCAGATGTCTAAATCCAAACTTATCAACAAATAGTTGAAATCACTTGCTAATTAAATTAGATACTATAGATCATTAAGTTACCAATTTCAAATATTTCCTCTAAAACTTTGAGCAAAAGCAAAACAAACACAAAACTCTAAATCCCTGATATTTAATATTAAATTATGATTTATTTTAAAACAGATTTTTCACTGAAGACAAATCCTCTAAAATGGCCAATCCGCGCAAGTTCAGCGAAAAGATCGCGCTGCAGAAGCAAAAGCAGGCGGAGGGCACGGCGGAATTTGAGCGGATCATGAAGGAGGTGTACGCCACAAAGAGGGACGAACCGCCGGTTAATCAAAATCCAAATCAGAAGATCCTGGAGAACCTGGTCGGCGGACAGGAGGTGAGCCAATCCTCGCCAGGAGCTGGCAATGGGTCGGGCGGCGGTGGCAGTGGTTCCGGCAGTGGAGCCAGCGGGGGAGGAGCCTCGCCGGACGGCTTGGGAGGCGGCGGTGGTTCCCCGACGGCGTACCGCGAGTCCCGGGGACGCAGCGTGGGCGTGGGACCCATGCGGAGACCCTCGGAGCGCAAGCAGGATCGTTCGCCCTACGGCAGCAGCAGCAGCACGCAACAAACCCTTGACAATGGCCAACTTAATCCGCATCTTCTCGGTCCGCCCACGGCGGAGAGCTTGTGGCGACGCTCCAGTTCTGATTCTGCCCTCCACCAAAGCGCCCTAGTTGCGGGCTTTAATGCCGATGTTAATTCGATGGGCGGCAACTATCAGCAGCAGCAACATCAGCAACAGCAATCTGGCCAGACAAGATCTCACTCGCCGCACCATGGGATAAACCGGACCCTGAGTCCGCAGGCGCAACGCAGGAAGTCGCCGCTGCTGCAGCCCCATCAGCTGCAACTGCAGCAGCTCCAACAGCAGCAGCAACAGATGCAACAGCAGCACCAGCACCACCAACTGCATCAGCAGCTCCAGATGCAACAGCTGCAACAGCACCAGCAGCAACACCAACAGCAGCATCAACAGCAACAGACCACGCCATACAACAACGCCAAATTCGCGAACCCTGTGTTCCGGCCGCTGCAGGATCAGGTCAACTTTGCCAACACCGGCTCCCTGCCCGATCTCACGGCCCTGCAGAACTATGGACCCCAGCAGCAGCAACAGCAATCCCAGCAGACGCAGCCGCAGCAACAGCAGCAGCAATTGCAGCAAACCCTTTCGCCGGTCATGTCGCCGCACAATCACCGCCGCGATCGGGATCAGTCGCCCAGTCCGTTTAGTCCGGCGGGCGGAGGGGGTGGAGCAGGTCCCGGCTCACCCTATCAGCAACAGCAGCACTCGCCCACCGGCAACACGCAACAGCAGCAGCAACAACAACAACCCAGCAGCTCGCCGCACCTGTCCTTCACCAATCTGGCGACCACGCAGGCAGCTGTCTCCACATTTAACCCCCTCCCAACGTTGGGACCGCACAATGCCACCGACTACCGCCAGCCACCGAATCCTCCGAGTCCACGCTCTTCGCCCGGTTTGCTGAGCAGCGTGTCGGCCACGGATCTGCACTCCAGTGCTCCGGCCAGTCCAATACGCCAGCAGCAACAGGTCCAGCAACAGCAGCAGCAGCAACAACAACAGCAGCAGCAACAACAGCAGGGTCACCAGCAACAGCAACAGTTTGATAACTCCTACAACAGTCTGAATACCTCGTTTCACAATCAGTTTGAGATTTTCTCGCTGGGCGACAGCAATTCCTCACCGGAACAGCAGGGTTTCGCCAATAACTTTGTGGCCCTGGACTTTGACGACCTGAGTGGGGGCGGAGGAGGTGGAAGCAATGGAGGAGGTCTGACCAATGGCTACAATAACAAGCAGGAGATGTTGGACTTTAGTGAGCTGAGCGGCAGTCCGGAGGCGAGTGGGAACAACAACCACATGCGACGGGGAGTGAGCAACCTGAACAACAACGGGTTGAGCAATGGTGTGGGATCCACGCACAATGGCAGCACAAATCTAAATGGAGCGGGGAACAACAATGGCAGCAGTGGAGGTGGTGGTTCCGCACAGGATCCTTTGGGTATAACCGCTTCACCAGTGCCCTCGCCCTTGGGCTGTCCCAGTTCACCGCTACCGATACCCATGTCGGCACAGGCCTCCCCACAACACCAACACCACCACCATCATCAGCAGCAGCAACAGCATCATCAGCAGCAGCAGCACCATCAGCAGCAGCAATTATCGCTATCTCTGCACCATTCGCCGCATCATTCACCGATGCATTCGCCGCACCATGGGAATTCACCGCTTTCGAGCAGTTCGCCAGTGAGTCACAATGCCTGCTCCAACTCCAATGTCGTGATGAACCACATCCAGCAGCAGCAGCAGCAACATCAGCAACACCAGCCACACCTTCATCAGGGATCCTCGCAAAGTCACACGCCGACCACCGCGAATATACCCTCGATAATCTTTAGCGATTACTCCTCCAATGCGGATTTCTCCAGGGAGATCTTCGACACACTCGACCTGGATCTGGGCCAGATGGACGTGGCCGGATTGCAGATGCTGTCCGACCAGAACCCAATCATGATCGCTGATCCCAACATCGAGGATAGTTTTCGGCGCGACCTCAACTGATACTATGAGGAGGCTGTTGCGGCCATCGAAAGCGGAGTGCTGCTGGAGGAGGACTACCAGGCGCTGCTGGGATCGGAGGCGCTGGCGGATGAGCAGGAGGACGTCGCAGCAGCAGCAGCAGCATCTGTAACAGTTGAAGAGGCAGCCGCAGTTAGCGACAAGGACAAAAAGGATTTGGAAGTGGTGGAGCTGCTGGTGTCTGGTGTGATGAATGACCTGGTGGACTCCAGTGACTTGGATGAGGAAGTGCGCAACTTCTTCTTCTAGGATGCCAGCCTTTTTATTTAGATTTTGTCCTCATCACACAACTGTTAGGACTTTCATTTTCAACCGCAATATGAGGAAGTGAATTGAGTTTTTTTAAATACTTTCAATTACATTTTCCCGATTAAATGCCATATTACTTAAGCACTATGATTCACAAGCTTAATGTGAACTAAATTAAATTTCGAAAATGTTGACGAGGGTGATTGTAAGGTTTATAAAGTTATAAAAATGCACTTCCGCAAATTCATGATGAAACTGAAAGTTTTCTAACAGGCCTCAATATTGTTATCTCGTTATCGTCCGTGCTTTCGTAGCTAGCTCTTACAAAAAAGTCAAAAAAATGAAATGAATCGATAACCCTAAAGTGTACTTGAGTGTCTTTTTACACCCTCTTTCCTCAAAAATCCCTAGCACCCCTGAAAAAGCGAAACATATTTTACAGCGAGTCTCAGATTTTACTTAACTACGCACATAAGTCACTATACAATTTACACACTTAAGCTCTAATTTCTGTATATAATACAATACCTAAAGGGAAGAAGGCGAAAAGGATTGAAACCAAAAAGTGTCTTAGACCAACGACCAAAATTATATTCTCTACACGAAAATAAAGAAAGCTGGGAAGAGGACGGATATAGAAAAGCCCCTCTAAGCGAATTAATTCCTGAAAACTATCTATTCGGATATGCCATCTAGCCCGGTTCCGTTCGTTTGTTTGATCCAAAAAATATAGCTAGCTAATTACGCATATACATATATGCATCTGTAAAACCCTACCTATATTATAATCCCAATGTGCCGTCGAAGCAATTACTAGAGTTTAAGATGCCGATATCGAAACCGATCCCTTCAGTGCTGTAAAGTCTTCACATTTCCCCCCGCGAAAACTTTCGAATACAAAACGATAGATAGATGTATGTATATTCGAGATCCTTCTTCATAAACGCAGTATCACAAACTAAACGAGTATATAACCATGCAAGCATATAGGAAAATATATATACTGATATAAAATTGATAGTCCAGGCACAATTGTAGCTCACAATCGGAATCCAGTTCCAGTGTCCTGCTCCGACAAATTTTACGAAACCAACAAGAATCAAAAGCGAACTCAAAACAAAAAAAGAAACTAAAAAAAATAATGGAATTTTTTACAAGTCTTTAACAAATAGTAGATAGGTTTTTTCAAAAAACTTTTTCCGAACGATAATTATCGAGCATGAGAACTACGACTATTACCATAATATCCAAACCAACTTAAATCCGTTGTTATTTCAAGTCATTTTATTACGAAAGTAAACAAATATTTAAGAGTCAAATCAAAGAAAGCTTTATGGCCCGCAACCAACAATAAAGAGAATGGAACAGCTAGGATAAGGCGATCCTCAACCCTGAATAATACACACTGTTTATAAATAATACGACCCCCGTAAAACATACACATAATTCATTGAGTCTAAATCTACTTAATAAATGTAACAAAAACTTACAAATGGGATAGAAAAACAACTAAAAAGCTTCAAAAGTGCAAAGAGAAAATTTTTCATTTAATTCGAGTACCAGAACTTCTTATACATATGCATAACTATACACAATAATGGTTAATATTAGTAACAGAAATGTTTTTGCTAATATAGCCCCAACAAAAAGATTTCCTTTTTCTAATTATCGATGTAAAACTCTAGTTATAAACTAAACTAAAATAAGACGAGGTAAAAACGCGAAAAACTTTACAAGCGACACACAAAAAAACGACGAAAAAAGAAAAATACATATATAAATGTAATTTAAAAATGTAATTTATGTGGGAAGCGCGCAAAAATATATATAGATCGATAACATTTGTCTCTGCTGTTTTGTGTTAAAATATACACGTAAATAAATTGAAAATCTTGAAGAATTATAATAATACTAGATAAGTGAGAGAGAAATGCTAATTATAAATTATACTATTATTATTATACGATATGTACTAAGTAATTGTGTATGTAATATATAATTACATTTATAAAAATAACGGTACATCAAGAACAGCAACAAAAACCGCAAAAACCGAGGAGAATAAGCCATAAGATTATATTCAATGTAATAACACAGTTATTTGTTTCAAATAAATCTTAAATTTGATTTTAAAGTCCAGAAAACCATACCATTTGTTGAAAAACTTGTTTTTATTTGAAGCTCGAGGTAAATATATATTTATAATGGCCAATCTAAATAAAAAGTTTTGATGTTTC
This sequence comes from Drosophila lutescens, assembly GCA_037075285.1. Taxonomy (NCBI): domain Eukaryota; kingdom Metazoa; phylum Arthropoda; class Insecta; order Diptera; family Drosophilidae; genus Drosophila; species Drosophila lutescens. The sequence goes on along the minus strand of JBAMCF010000815.1, from coordinate 329,752 downwards.
CAGAAACTACCTATGTGCATATGTACGTATGTATATTATTTTCGCAAGACATAATTTTTTATTTTGTCTGTGCATTAAACAACCAAACCACCTGTTGGTCTAAAATTCCGTTAACGTGGCCGACTGCATTTCTAGGTGTTCCAATAATGGCACGTAAAATTATGTAAATTATAGAAAAAATAGTAATCAAGCACATTTATTAAGTGCTCACCCGCTCTCAAAAAGGTATGTGTGAGTGAGTAGTTTGTGTCTTTGTTAATAAGCGCGACGCAGTTTGTGTTTTGTGTGTGCTAAATTTAGTAGTCAAAGTTCAATGCGGAATATTGAATAACTGGAGGAAGCACTACTGCTAAATACTCCTCTTTCGAATTCTACTACTTTCCAGACAGCTTGGTACATATTTGCACATGTGCCGCGATAGAGAGCGACGGATGAGGAGAGCCGGAGAGCAAACAATAAATAAAATATGCACATAAATGCGTAAGACGTCCGCTTGGTTTAATAAATAAAACAAGCAAGAAAATAAAACAAGCTGATCGTAATTCGAAAATCAAGTTTTCGATCTTAACAGCCAGAAACTTATAAACAAGAAAGAGAGCCAAAGCTAGAAACTAATAAGCCACACGGAAAGAAAAAATGTATCAATACAAGAAATTAGCATGTGTTTATTTCAACTGGATATCACCTGGTACCTGGTGAGTGCAACACTAATCTTGATTCAAATATTTGATTTTTTTTTTAGCTTTACGGAATTTTTATACCCAATAATGAATCTTTTGATACACAAACCTTTTTTAATCCATGTTATATTTTAAATGTTTTTTTTTTATAAAAATGTAACCATTTTAAAAAACTCTTAAATTTGTACATCCAATATTCTTAATTATACAAAAAAATTTGTTCGATTTGATTAATTTTACTAGACAGTTGAATTAGATCATATCATATCATATGATTGATCTTAAAATTTATATATGCCATTTTTTTCTCTGTTGAATGAGGTGGCCGATCGGAGAGAGAAACGACAGAGTTCGCGTGGGAGAACTGATATCAGCGGTATAACGGTAAAGGGCTAGCCCCACATGTAGTAAACCAAAAACAAACTGCCAATACAGTCAAGCCTCTTTGCCAAATATCAATATTATAGCAAAAATCGAAGCATTTTAATTGAAATGTTTTCGTTGGATTTTATTGCTGTTTATGTTTACTTTTCACACTCGAATGTTTAATTATAATGTTAACAGCGGTTGAGCGGCCCCAAACATCTATCGGGGGGTACGACTGTACTAACTAAAGCGCCAAAACCAAACGGAAAACGTTAGAGCCAGATAGCACGCTGTTTATTATTATTTCGTGTTCATGTTAGACCTTAATTAAGTGTTAAAATGGCATGAAATTAAATCTGCGAGTGTGAGTTAGCTGGAAGTGATGACGCTGTGACGATAACGTCATTATCGTTATCACCCCCAAGCCACTCGAAAGGCGCAAATGTTATCAGCACTCGCACGAGAGAAACAACAACAACAGATTCCAGTCCGCAATCCATACCCAGAATCGGCCGACATTATTCAGCTTCAGCATGGGGCTTCAGCACACGGCATCCGCCCATGCTCACGCTCCAATCTCTCCACTTCCCGGGGGGCCTCTGGGGACATTGCCATTGCTGTCGCTATAATGCTACATAGATTGCTATTGCTATTGCTACAGCCAGCTGGCTCTATTCGACTAACTTTCTTACGACGGTAGCGGTCAAATAAATAGTAATAAAACAATTTTTAAAACAAGAAAGGAAGCTAGGTTCGGAAAGCCGAAGTTTATATACCCTATACCAGATCGTTGCAGATAAAAATAAAATTTACACTATGTAACATCAAAAATCTTATTCGCTTTGACTCACCATTTTTAAGTGCGTTCACGAAAAGACTCTCCTACTTTTCAACTCTCCTATTTTTCCAATGTTGGAAAAATTCAGTTTTTTAGCAGGCGAATGGATTCTGGTTTTTTAAGCAATTAAAACAATTAAAAGTGTAACACTTTATCTTTCAAACCCCAAACTCTAAATATTTTGTTTACTTTTTTAAACGGAATAATAAACAAAATAAGACATATACTTTGTATACTTAATAATACTTTGCATAAAAATAAGGACATCTCTACGTTCGCTTATAATTCCGTTAAAAAAAACCCTCAAATTATTTCAAGTATGGGGTTTGAAAGATGAAAGGTTGCATTTTTAAAATGTTTTGACTGCATAACAAAACTAGAATCCGTTGGCCTGTAATACCCTCTGAAAGCTGGCAAATTACAGAGTTTTATCAACTTTGAGGTTCTTTTTTTTTCAGAGTTTTGGCGTCGGGGAATTTTTTTTTAATCGACGTGTAAAATAGGGATATGTCAACCATTAAGTTAAATAAATAAAGTTCTCAAAAGCATTAGAACAATTTTACATTTCGATTTACTTGCGTAAAGATATTTTTGTTATAATTTAACATAAGCTTTTTATCTTTTCTACACAGAGAAAATTATACAACGTTTTAGAAGCCGTTTTCATATAAAAACGTTTTAAAAATAAAAATGAAAATGTTTTAAAAATGCAAAGTAAAATACAATTTGTATGAAGCGGTTTACTTTTAAAAATGTTTCACCCCTTATTGTGCACCTAAAACTTTTGATAATTTTCTCTGTGTATGGAAGATGTATCCTGCCATTTGGTCATTTCCCAATGAAACTCCACGTGTTAGGTACCTATCGTTTTTTTTCTTTCGGGAAGAATAAACAAATTTTTTTTAATGCCGTTTTAATAAAAATAGGTTTGGAAGTTGGTACACTTTTAAAAGCCAATTAAACTTACCCAAACAGCTCTCTAAACTGAGGCAAAACCAGAGGCCCGCGTTCCACGTTCAAAGTGTCCCATGGGACAGAGTGCACTCTTACAAATGGTAATGGTAATGGAAAATATATTGTTTGCTTTTTAATAACTTTTGTGTTAAACATTTTTCGAATTCAGTAAAATCACGATATTGAATTTCTATAGAATCATGAAAAAACTAAAAACAAGATTTATGGTAAAAAAGACCGTCACAGCTTATATCTGGTTTGGTCTTACCTAAACTTATTGATCCAAAAACACCTGGTACCATTAAAAATATGAATGACTGAATCTTATGATTTGTGAGCGTGATAGTGGAAGCAGCTAACTTTTTTTTAGACCTCCTTTTCATTTGCAATAGCGTAAAGTCTATACCCTTTTATATAAGTCTTAGTAAGTCAACCAATTTTTATAATTTATTTTTATATTCTGTAAGTACAAGACTTGACATACATTTTATTTATTTTTTTAATATTCTGTGAACTTTTTATTTTAATTTGGAATGGTGAGCGATTGAATGTCTGTAAAAATGGTTGATATATCGTAGTTTTTGCAACACAGGCCAGGCCAGTTGAATGCACCCCAGTTGCTTATATGGCACACAATTGATAAGAACGCAAGAGATTCTCGGATTCCAATTGTAATGCGTACATCGGTGTGTGTGCGTGCGCAGAAGTAATCATAATAGCAAATAATTAGTATTGATTACAGCGGCCCCCCACTGATTGATAACCCTATTAAAATCAGAAAATGCTAATTTTTGGCTAGAACGTCTATACCCTAGCAATTACAATTACCTCAGTTTTTAAAAGTTGGTTATTGGGATATTGTTATTTTTAAATGATTTTTGATTTTAATATTTTTTTAATTAATTACAATCCAATCATATACTACACATTTATATTATTTCAATTGTTTACTATGAACGTATGTAAAAGTGTATTTGTAGGTTAGTATATTAGGGCGGGGCACGTGTCTTAAGTACGTACATTTAGGAGTACATTGTCCCTGTATATATATTTATATTGAACGATTGGGCCTGCGTGTGATAGGAGCAGCTAAAAATAATCCATGTGCATCAGAGGGGCCCAGCATTGACGTTAGAGATTGGATTGGATTGTGATGGCACATGTATTAGGTTGGTTGGTTGCATTGCCTTCAAGGGCAATGTCGATTAAGGGTCCATCACAGTAGCGCATAAGACCTGAAGTATTCTATAAAATATTATTTGGGGAGGAGATAGTCCCCTTCGAACCACTGTGAAACGGCGACTTTGATTACAACAATAGACAACAAGGACAGCAAATAAGAAATACTAATATAAATATGCATTGTAATGAAACGTAAACAGGCGATAGTGCACAGAGCTTATAAACAATTTTATTTGCTCTTTTCTCTCTGCCGATTGCAGTGCAGCATATTTCGATGCTGTAATCAGTTGTAGGAGAATCGTATAGTTTTAAAACCATTATTTAAAAAGAAAATACTTTTTATTATTTGTTATGCCCTTGCGAGTGTAGTAAAACTTCACTTTGAAGTTTGTAACGATGTGAATGAGACCCACTATTCTATATTCTTGACCGCATCCAACAGCATCGTATAACTGAATAAATTTATATTTTTTGAAGAGTCAGATCGGACAACTTTATTATACAGCTAACAAAGCCACGTTCGGATATACGTTTAAACTCATTAGAGTAAAAGGGTATATTTTATTCGTGCAAAAGTACATATGTAAATGGTAGAAGGAAGCATTTGCGACCCTATAAAGTATATTTATTCTTGATCAGGATCACTAGCTGAGTCGATCTTAGCCATGACCGTCCATCCGTCTGTCCGTTCATATGAACGCTGAGTTCTCGGAAACTATAAAAACTAGAAAGTTGGGATAAATAATGCAAATTCCTTGGGTTCCTGCGCAGAGCAAGTTTGTTTCATCAAGGGGCCACGCCCTCCCCCTAACGCCCACAATCGCCTTATACGACCTTATGTATAAAAACATTTTTAAAGTGTTTATTAATATCTATCGAAAAGTAGAAGTAATTTTTCAAATCGGTACATTCACTAAAAAGCTATGAGCAATCAAAGTTTTATATCTCCATCTCCCTCGCACTGCTAGCTGAGTGACGGGTATCAGATAGTCGGGGAACCCGACATCTGAGTAATATTCATATTAATTCTAATTTAATCTATTATATTTCTGTTTACATTTTTGAATGCAAATCAGTCACGAAACAATTAGCTGTTTTTATCGATCTGAAAACGTAATAAATAATAAAAAACAAGAAAGAAAGCTAGCTTCGGCCAGCCGAAGCTTATATACCCTTGCCGATCATTCCTATTAATTTACAATTCGCAAAAATGTTAAATTTCGTATTTATTTGCTATAATTTATTTTTAATTATGTACCCATTAATTGTCTGATCGTTCCTATGGCTATGGCTGAATGATATAGTCGTCCGATTTTTTTTAAATTTAATCTTAAATTCAGAAATATAAAAAAAAAATATTCCTAAGAGAAGAAGGTAAAATATCAAAAAACACCGAAGCTTTGTTTTTTTTTATTATTTTTCCGATTATTCTTATTGGAGCTAGAGGATATAGTTGTCCGATACGGCTGGTTCCGACTTATATACTACCTGCAATAGAAAAAAGAACGTTTTGGGCCGATAGCTTTACAACTGAGAGACTAGTTTGCGTAGAAACGGACAGACGGACGGACAGACGGACATGGCTAAGATCGACTCGTTTAGTGGTGCTGCATAATATGTATATACCGCGTTGCAAACTTCTGACTGAAATCCCCCTGCAAGGGTAGGTTAGGTTAGGTATAAAAACATTTTTTTTTATGTTTTTAAACTTGACAAAAAAAATATTCTTTAAGCCAAATAATAATGTAATTTTAAATATGCAATAATACCTAAATATCTGTTTAATTATTGCTCAACAAAAGAATTCAAACTATTTGAGAAAATTAAAAAAAAAAAACATTAATTTGAACATTCGAAGACAAATATGTTTAAGAAAAGAGTTCACAATTAATATTGTTAACTAGGGAACTGTTTGCTCATGCGCAATATCCGGATAATAAAAAGACTAAGAGAGCGGAAAGAGGGCTGTCAAGGCTGCGTCACACATCGGAAATAGACATCAGCTACGATTTTGGCGGGCATAAATATGATATTTGCTGTTTCAGTTACCACAATTGCTCCAACAAGCTGATCAAATATTGGTAGACCTGAGGACCCCCGACCATGTGAGCCCACTACGTCACTGCTGTCGGTCCGCAAAGGGGGTGGTGATCTGTTGTTTTGCCGGGGGGAAGTACATAACATTGTGATGTCTTTGCGATAAGAATTCCGACCACAATGACCAGACTTTGTTGCCTCCGGGAACTTTCCTTTCCCATCGATAACAAGATAACAAATAAAATGATTTAATTTATATTTATGAATCAAAAATTCTCACCTGAGGCGCCGGCGTCGCATTGCAGTAGTTACCCTTCCCAGCGGCTCTCAAACTGTTTTTAAACCGTTTAAATCGGTGGCGCGCAAAAAAAAGCTCAGACAAACATATTTTGATATGGTTATTTCCAGGAAAAAGTCATTTTAACTATTTAGATTAAAAAAATTTGTTTTTTTTATGAAAAAAAATGCTAATCGGTAGGTAGCTTAAATGGAACCTACTTTTATTCATCCAACTGACCTTTAAACAGCTTTATTAATCATTTTGTAATGCAATGTATTTGTAGCTTTTGTAATGTCGTTCCTTTTCTCATAACCAGTGCGTTTCATGGCACTTATGGGACATTATTTGTTTCTTTTTTTTTAGCAAATCACTAGAAATACTCATTCTTAATAAATCAAAAAAGTTAGAACATTCAAAAGTTGAAAACAGAATGAAAATATTGCAATGGTGATATTTTTTCCAGAAACAAACCTCCTTAATCTCTTTTAAAAATCTTCTGAAAACATAGAAATATGTTGGAAAAAGGAAATAATTGATATTAAATGATTAGTTCTCAAATTTGTCATTTGCTTATCCCTTCTATGAAACTATCCTGATTTTTATGCCTTAAGCTTTATACACACTTCCGTCAAAAACAATTTTAAAGAGCTAAATATTATATGGGTTTTTTATAAAAGTAAGCATCAGGGCTATAAAATAAACTAACATTTTGATGAAATTGAATTGAAAACTATTATCATCCCAAGGTAAGGAATCGAAAAAATAGAAAATCTTTTCGTTTATCTTCGATTTTACTTAACTTGAAATACATAAGTGAGAGATGAAGTTCAAGTTTTATAACTTCTACTGAACTGAATTTATTAATCTACTGTTTTGGGAATGATAATTTCAGATCCTATTGGTACGCAGATAATCCTCTTCGTCGTCTCCGTCGGCATCCTCCACCACGCTGTAAGAACTCTTGCCAGCACCATCCTTGGCCAGATGCGTTTCGAAGAACTCCTCTACGGTGTCCGTGTTCCATTTGGTGATGGAAAGGGTCTCCTGAACCTTACCACTGGCATCTAGGAGCTTGACCACAGGATCCAAGCCCCTTACGTATTTGATCTGCAAGTTGGGGAATTTGGCGGGCCGGCCGCTTTGGATAAAGGCCTGAATCTGGGGATAGGCCCGGAATTTGCAGGTGCAAACCTCCAGAATGGCCTTGGCATATGTTCGCTGGGCCGCCGGCTGTTGATCTAAAGTGCAGCATTGCTTGCAATGGGGTCTGAAATATTACAAAATTGTTTAGTTGTGAAAGAAGGTTGTTTTTAAAAGTCCAAGTTTAAAATAAATGCAAAGAAAATATACGATCACGTTTTTCTTTAACCCAATAACACTACTAGCAATTCTTCGAATTTCTATCTAAATAGAAATCATTGAAATAACCTATTGTAAGTAAATTGCAGATCCTCTAAAATCCAAACTAGTTTAATTCTTCACGTTAAGAGAAAGTGGCAAACATTCACTAACTAACTTTTCTACTTCCCGAGATCTGGACGTTCATACGGACATGTCCTGATAAATATGTATACTTTATAAGGCCATCTACTTAGGTAAATACTTTTTAACAAATACAATATACATAGCCATATAATCTTTTTTGTTTTTCAGGTCTCTTCTAGAAAACCGAGATCCTTCCTATCATGTTAAGGTTTATACATATGTATAAATATACGAGCAATGGAATAAGACAAACAGCGCGTAATCCGGAAGGTCCCAACATCGTTTTACAGTTTCGTGTATGTACATAGAATACTTTAGGATCAGAAATATACCCCCAACAAATGTGTGTAATATTATTAAACCCACTTGATGGTGTCCAGTCCAAAATCATCTAGTTTGTCACAACTAGAACACATTAACTGGGCCTTAATGAATCCCAATTCCCGGCAGTCGGCGGCCGTCAATTCGGCGTGGATTTGCTGGCACTGGAAAGGATAATTTAGACATTTTTCACGTGCTTTAGATAGTGCATTAACTTACGCATAGGGCCAGCAGCAAAACGACCACAAATTGTCGCATATTTTGGGATAATTTCTAATTAAATTTACTACGTCCACGTCGTTGTTTACAAAATGTTCTTGGCTTAGTGGTGGTAAATAGGGCCTAGCGTATCGTTTATCGCTTTTATCGATTGTTATCTGCGATTCAGCAATAAAAATTTAAAACTATTAAAAGTACATATTTTTTATGCAGTCTTTTTCAATATCTTGTATTACTTTATTTAGTTTTATGATCCTAGTTTTTGACCATTCAACAGTTTAATTTTACCCTGCGATGTTCCCTCACGCTCCCATCCCTACTATCGATAGCGACTGCGCAGCACTTGGCCGTGACCACTGGCCACCTCTAGCTCAGAAATCGAAGATTTATTCCTGGTGCATTTGTTTTTTTCGCTTCGCTCGCGAAGTGAGCCAGTTTTAAATTAGTTTAATTGCGTACAGTGAAGCCACTCGAGGGCGAATCGTCGACTGTCGCTGTGCAGCCAAAAAACCAACAGTATTAGCTGTGTGCGTGTTTGGCCAAAACAAAATTTCGAACAAAATCAATAAAACGGAAACGTGAGAGAGCTCTGCGCAAAGAGAAAAGCGAACGCAATCGCAATCGACCAACGCATAGAAGAAAACAAGGTGAATAAATAGAACATGGCACAGAAAAGGAGAAATAGAATCAAATCGAATTAAAATCGAGGACAGAAATAGAAAAGAAAAGAAAAGGCAAGGCAAGGGAAGCAAATAACCGTTACAGGAGCGCTCCAGGAGAGTCAAGGCTCTCCCCTCTCGCTCACCCACACCTTGTGCGTGTGTTCGTGTGTGTGTACATGTGTTTATGTTTTGTTTAGCAAATTAATAATCTTAACTCTGCTGGGATTTCGCCACTCAGGTGCTAAAAAAGTGCACACTCTGATAAGTCTGCCCATGTGTCGGTGTACTTGTTTATTTAATTCATATTTACAGAAGTAAATTAATTCATTTGCCCTTGTACAATAACAACAAGCGCCGTTTGCTTGGAAACTTGTTCTCGTAGTTGTTCTCCCCTCCCCTCCCCTCGCCGACCATCTCGTATTCTTTTTCTCTATTCCATTGCAATACCAATGCAGTTGCTGGTGCTTGTGTTTTTCATTCAATCCAGGAAACTGCCCCTTGAGAGACCTTCCATTCAGACAGCCTCCATCTGCATCTTTCCATCTTCCTCTTTTTCTTCCGCTTGCATCTTGAGCCTCTCTTTTGTGCTCCTGGTCCCGTTTAACTGGTTTACTTCTACTCTATCCCAGCAACACACCTCTCTCCCTCTTGCACACCTGCTGCTCGGCAGCTGTCCACGCGCTTAAATTTCTTATCAACGAACGAAACGAACTCCGGCTGAAATCCAAAACCTGGCCCAAACTGCGTTGTTACTTTTCCACAGCGATTCGCTAATTTCCAACGCCTTTTGTCACGGCCCTGTTGCTTTCTCCCTCTCAACTTCTCCGTACTCCCTCCGCCCTCTCCTTTATTTTGCACACGCAAAGTTACAGTACAACTTCGAAAAGTGGAATTTTCCTTCCTATTGCACACGCAAAACTAAAGTACAACATTTTACACAACTAAACAATACAGATAAAAACAGCAAATTAATATTGAATGGGAAAATATTGAAATGTGGCATTTTTTAAAATTAGATAATTAAACTTAATAAATAAACGAAAAGCTGAAAGTGTCAATATGCACTTTTTTTAACAGTAAGGATGCTATAAACCATAAACATATATTTTTGATTGCATTAAACTACTAGTCTCAGAAAATTGAATATAAACTTAGTATTAGTCTAGGTCAATATAAATTATTTTTACATTATTCAATTTCAATTAAATTTAATCAAATGCGACCTTAGGAACATGTAATTTGTAGGCGTACATGACCTCAATCATTGTTGGTTACTTAGTACATTTTGATAAGACTGAGCGGACTCAATTCACATTTTACTTGCAAATAAAAAGTGTTTAAAATCAGATACATCTGGCCAAAATTAAAATGAAGTATAAGCACAATGAAATTAAATAATCGCAATCTTATGGTGCCAACAAAGAAAAGTTAAAACAATATTGTACATTTTTGTATAACTATTTGTTATTTGAAGTCGACGGTCTCGTTTTCAAAATTTCCCAAAAAGTAAGACGGCAAATGATAACTTTTTTTAAGGTATAACATTTTAAAAGATGACTCCGAGAAGTACGACTGTACAATATACAATCTTTCTCGCTTTCGTGCAATTTTGCAATATTTCAAATGCCCGCACATCTGACTCATCCGCAGGTAACTGTAATTACCGCCTAGCATCCACTTGCGTTCCGCACTTGTGGATGGTATTTGTCACCTTATCAATACCGCTCACCTTTCTGTTGTTGGTGTTCCTGATGTTTCAGCACTAATCATCACACAGAAAAAAATTGATATCAATTTGATAAAGATTATAATGAAAACATATAAATTTTTTTCGTAATTTTTTTTTGAAATTTTAATTTAACTTTTTTTTTGAATGCAAATCTGATTGTAATATCAAATAATCAAATTGGTTAACATTTCATATCAATTTTTTTTTATGTGCGCCCTTTTGTTTTGAGGCCATTTTTTGATAAGCCCCCAGGTGCTTATTTTGCTCGTTGGCGTCTATTAGCTCATTATTCAAGCTTACGTCCGGCTCACCCACACACATATGTAACTAACTATTAAAAAACCTAATAGAAACATATGCATACACCATCAGAAATTAGGCACATCTTAGGCCCACTCACGCAATTCTTTATTGGCTTGAACTATTTAATTTTTGCTTGTTCAGCTGAATTTACATTTCAATTGACCGAAAGGTCACCCTAATTGCATTTATATCTTGTTTCCATCGGACTGTCTCATTCGCACTCTCACTCCTCTCCTGTCATTTCAACTGTCAACTTTCACTCGTACGCATTGTTTTTTTTTATTTTTAGACTTATATAGGTGTGTGCCTGTGTTGCGCAGTAAAGGGAAATATCTATGTACATACATGAGGCTTTAAATTAAGAGAGTTTTTATGGAGCGATTGATAACTGCTTAATTCTATAAGTATTCTGTTTATATGTTTTAAGGTTTTAGTATTTTATTATATTTTTTTCGTAGTAAACATATGTACAATGTACATATATGTATATTTTTTTATTTTTACATTTTCTCATTGTATCTAAAGCTAAATAATTCTAATAAAATATATAATCTATAAAATTCATATTATATGGTTAAATTCCATTGACTTAATTTTCTTAATATATGGTGATAGACGGTTTCATTAGCATCGTTAACATCGATTAACTAATTTTATTCCAATTCGTTTGATCGATTAGAACAGTTAACAAGAAGTTGATAACTTAATTAAGATAAACTTTTAGGACCAACGTTGTTTTTATTTTTAGTCTAGATCATAATTCTTTCAAACAGCATTTTTATCTATCCGTTAAATTCAGTTTTGCTGACTAAGGCCTTGTTATTATGGGCTTACTGATTGCCAAAGCTAAATCACCGCAAAGTCGGAAACTAATTTGTTTATTTGAATGCCCACTCAAATGGTAGCGATTTACCTTAAACAACAATGAAATTGTTTGATTCAGCGAAAAGGCTGTAAATCCATTTTGTATATATAAACAGAACGAAATCTGAGTAGAACTATTGGTAAATAAACGGATGGGGGATCAATTACATTCGATTGAATCAAATGAAATAAGATACTTTACGTCGGCTAACTTGAAAATATTGAAAATATTCTTTTCAAGATCAGCTACCAATACATTTATATAAGTCGTAAATAACCAAGTTTAGCGAAGCTTCGCCTCGTTAGCACCTTAAGGTTAAGTTATTTTTTTCTAAATTTAAATAAATTAAACAAACAGTTTTTATATATTGAAGTGTCTGAAGTGAACGTAATGTTAAGTGAGAGTGTAACCAGTAAAAAATACTCGATAATGAATGCAAACTGTGCAAATACAACAGCCGCTTGGGTTCCGCCCGCGATTCCGGCCAGGTAAATAAACGATGACATTTTTTTGTTAAAAATTTATGAAATTCGATTTTCTGTTTCTCGTCCTCACTTAGGTCGAGGAGCATAGGTTGTAATTGTGAGAAGGAGGCGGCTGGCGGTGCTAGGCAGGCAATTAACCCACACAAACCCGATACGAGTTTACATTTTTGAGTTGATTTTAATTGCCCTTCGTTTTTGTTTTGCAGCCGCCTGCCAGCCAAAGCCAAGAATTCCACATTACAAAACACCTCACACTGCATTGCCACATTCCCAAGTAAAGCTGCCATGAGTTAAGATCAAGATGCGAGTCCAGGACCTGCCGCTTGCCATCGCTTTAATCGGCGCTTGTTTGCCGCTAACCGCCGCCTGCTCATCGCGTGCCATAGCCAAGCCGCGGCCCACAGCTGCACCGATCCTGCCGCCGGACAATGTTGAGATATCCACAACGCCAAGGCCAAATGTTACCTTTCCGATCTTCGCCTGTCCACCCACATATGCCGCCTGGTATTGCCTAAACGATGCCACCTGCTTTACGGTGGAGATTCATAACGAAATCCTGTACAACTGCGAGTGCGCCTTGGGTTTTATGGGCCCCCGGTGCGAGTACAAGGAAATAGATGGCTCCTACCTGCCGACTAGGAATCGTGTGATGCTGGAGAAGGCCAGCATTGTGAGCGGAGCCACGCTGGCCCTTCTGTTAATGGCCATGTGCTGTGTGGTTTTGTACCTGCGCCACGAGAAGCTGCAGAAACAGAAGCTGCACGACAGCACCACAACCACAACGACCGATGGTGGTTGTCAGAACGAGGGAATGGACGAGGTGGATGGCTTGCGAACCCTGCGCCCAGTGAGACGTCCCTTTGGCCCCTGCCGCATCCTATCATTGGAGGAGGCCCACCTCCAGGCGGTTGCCTCCAATCGCCCCAGGCACTGCAACTAACACTCCCGCTAATTAATAAGCCAGGCTGCTAATTTGTTTTTGAATGTCTAACATGTCCAACTGTTTATTTTAACTGCTTCAACAAAACTATTCTTTTAACCATCAAATTGAGATGGCGAATGCTCTAGTTTTAAGTGCCTACTGACGTGCCTCTAAAAATTTAGATCAAGTATTAAAAAAAAACGAAAACTAATTGCTCAGAGAGAGATAAAATGAAATCTAGATATAGTGCAATGCAATTTTGGCAGCTAGCCGCCCATTTATTTATTATACACCTAATATTATTTAACGCCGAGTGAACTATTAACGTTAATAAAAGCGAGAACTAAACAACAAGCTATACTTTTAATTTACATATGACAAATTTCAAAAAGTCGTCAACTCAAGGAATTGTGAAAGAATTGAATTAGAATTTTTGTATATTTAACCTATTTCGATTCTGTCAAATTCTTCTTAAATTGAATTATAAACCATTCGCTCTAAATTCAGCATGTATTTCTTTATATTGATAGTCGCAATGCATGAAAAAGTCAGGTGGTTAAACTGGGCTACTGTAAGTTACATGGATAAATTATATAACTAAGGTGGACGAAAATATTAAATTTCAATTTATTGATAAATAATTTTTAATTTAGTTTAATTTAAAAGTTTTTTCAATACCAATTATGGAAATGGATAATTCAATTTAATTTTAGGTGGACATGTTCATCGTTGAAACATTTCAATTTAGCCTCTAATTTATCTGACTTGAGCTGTCAAAAAAGGCAACTAATATATTGTAACCCCAGAAGCACTTCATTAACTAATCTTATCGATTTTTGTATGCCAATTTTCAGTCATGCCGCACAACAACCAGCCATCGCCAGGGGACGATCAATTGGGACCGCCAAAGGCGGATTTCAGTGCCCCACCTCCGTACGAGGCGAACGTGGGCCATGGCCAGCAGGTTGCACTGCCGGCTCAGATGTCAACGCTGGCCCTAGCTACACCCGATCCCGGCCAGATGCAGATGCAGATTCCGATGCAGGTGCAGCTGCCGGGCCAGGCGGACCTAATGAATGCACAACTGCCGCCGGAGATACACGGGAAGCTGCCCACCTACGAGGAGGTGCAAATGGAAAAGTCGCTAAACGGAGAGCTGCCGCCCGCCTTTTTGACGCTGCCCTCCTCGCAGCAGCTTCCACCTCCGCCGAATCCGCTGCTGCCGCCAAATCCGCTGCGCGATGGAGCCGCTGCTGTCCGATCCGCTCAGCCGGCACTCACTTTTATCGCCATCGATGCCAGTGATCCGGAAAACAGCCTGTCGACCACGGATAACTTGCTCGGCACAGACATAATGTTCATCACGGCCTTCATTGTTGCGTTTCTTTTCAACTGGATCGGCTTCCTGATGCTCACCTGTTTCTGTCACACAATCGCCGCCCGATACGGAGCACTGTCGGGATTCGGACTGTCTTTGGCCAAATGGACGCTGATCGTAAAACACTCGACGGACCTGGCCTCGCACGAGAACTCCTGGCTTTGGTGGCTGATCTGCGCCTTTGGCTTCCTGATCAGCATACGCGCTTTAATTCAGTATGTGAGCATCAAGCGATCGTGGCGCCTGCTCTCCGCCTCCGCCCAAGAACGGCTGCTGTTTTTCTACTAGGTGCGCCGGGTGGCTTTCAATTGGCTACCATGTAAATACGTTGTGGGTGGCTAGGAAGCTCGAATCTTACCCGTTCCCAACACACCCAATTCCCCAGAACCGGCACACAAAAACCAAACAAAATCAATGCGAACTTATTTCGGAGAGTTCACGAAATCTCTGAGGGTTTGAAAGTATGCCATTAAATGTATTAGTCCTGTCCTACTTCAATATAAATCGAAGTAATAAGAATGTACAAATGTATCCTTTCATGAAACTTCTTCATTTTGGGGCGAAATCCCTGTACTTTAATGTCAGAGACCTTAATTGGATTGCTGGCAAGTCCAAAACTATATTAGAATCCTACAAATGTTCTTTTGGAAACAAAATGTATTGCATACTTTAAGACACCCCCAGCTAGTTGTATACGGTGCAGCGCCAGCCTGTACGATATCAAAATCATTTCGGCATTGCAAAAAGGATGCTACACCGTTTACAAAAACCTCTAGAATTTGTACTAACCTTTCTAGAGATTTCGTGAGCACCCTGAGTCGTGGGTTAGTGTTTTCTCTAGTTTCTATGTTAAATAGCGCAACTTAGTCCACGGACCCGGCAACTGTAGCATAATGACGTTAACTATGTGTGTTGAATGGTGAAAGGCGAATGCTTCTTCGCCTGCACCCCCCCAATCGATTATAATTGTATATGTATGTGAAATGTGTATGGATATATCAACCTTAATAGATCCTCTCCACACCTTTACCAAATTCCCCTTAGGCCATTTAGTGGCGCCCATGCACTTCAAACAAAGACACAAAACAAACCAAAAAAAAGAAATGAAATGAAAGGTCGAAGCGGAAAATATGCCACACATATTTTTTTGTTGAACCTACTTTACGCTGTGGTACTTAATTAATTAACTACACAAGAGCCAGCAGTAATAAGAATGCTAAACACACAAAAAACAACTATTGCTAGTACATATGATTATTGCCTATTATAACGTTTACAATTAATATGTTTAATCCCTTTGTATGTAAATCAAACGATGCATATGCATTGCAAGGGCGCGGAGTAGCAGGATCTGCGCCAGTTTTATGCAAATTCAATAAAATCGAATGTCGTCATTCAAATAATGGACTTGTATTTTTTATTGTAGTTTGTGATGTGTCTAGTGCATTTTCTTGGAATTTAGAAAAGAACACAAAAATCTCTAGTAGAACCTAATAAATAGTAAGGAAAAGATTAGAAAAGATTTCTGGGACACCTCCAATAAAAGGCAATTTCTTAAAGGTAACAAAAGATCTAGTTACACATATGTTCCTGCTTAGAGTTTTTTTCCAAAGCTGTTTTCAATTTTATAAAAAATCAATGCTTATTTCGAATTTATTTTTTATATTTTCTTTAGCGGTTTTCGCACAAAGTAATGTTTTCCGATCAAGCTCGACAACCAGACTGACTCTGTGCAACAATCTCAGCTCATATTGAAGGATCAGTTAGTCAAAGCATACTAGGACCACATTCGGTCAAGGCGATTATCGATTATATAAACCCGACCCATTTTTATGTATTTTCAAATAGTAGGCTTTGCTTCTCATATTCAACACTTACATTAAGTTTTGTTTGTCAATTTTCATTCATTTTCCTCATCTCAACCTCTAAGGCTCGATACATTCGCTTTCCAAAACTGTTTTCGAACAATCGTGTAACGCTTCGGCAAAAAAGTTGTGAATTTTACTCTAACGCTCGACTACATTCGCTTTGCAAAACTGTCTCCGAGCGACGTCAAAGAAAATTGTGAATTTCGTCGTCAAAGTACAGAAGTCCAGTAGTCCTCGAGTAAAGAAGTTCATAGTGCTTAGCAGGATGGCTCAGAACGTTCAGGAAATTCCCACATTCAAGTGCGTGCTCGTCGGCGATGGCGGTACCGGAAAGACATCTTTCGTGAAGCGCCACATGACCGGCGAGTTTGAGAAGAGGTACGTGGCCACGATGGGCGTGGAGGTCCATCCGTTGGTCTTCCACACCAACCGAGGCGCCATTCGATATAATGTGTGGGACACCGCCGGCCAGGAGAAGTTCGGCGGACTGCGTGACGGCTACTACGTCCAGGGCCAGTGCGCCGTCATAATGTTCGACGTTACCTCGCGAGTTACCTACAAGAACGTGCCCAACTGGCATCGTGATCTGGTCCGCGTCTGCGAGAACATCCCGATCGTCCTCTGCGGCAATAAAGTGGACGTCAAGGCTCGCAAGGTGAAAGCGAAGAGCATCGTCTTCCACCGGAAGAAGAACTTGCAGGTAAGTGTTCTTTAGATTGACAGGCCTGTCCTGGATTTTCAGCGCAGACCTATTAATATGTTTTGAATGAACCAATATAAAACATACGCAAATACTGTAGAACCACGGCCACGGTTTGTGACCCTCAAAATCACGTCTAGTTATGAAGGTGAATTGCAAAAAATTTCATCAGAATGGCAGAGGATTCGATTTTTAGGAGTTCCAATGCATTTTGATCTACCTTTTCGAGATTGCAATACTAAAATGATCACATCTTTTTCTGCAGTATTACGACATCTCTGCCAAATCGAACTACAACTTCGAGAAACCATTCCTTTGGCTGGCGCGCAAGCTGATTGGTGACCCCAACCTAGAGTTCGTTGCCATGCCAGCCCTGCTGCCGCCCGAGGTCAAGATGGACAAGGATTGGCAGGCGCAGATCGAGCGGGACCTTCAAGAGGCTCAGGCGACCGCCCTGCCAGACGAAGACGAAGACGATCTATAATCATATTTATAGTTAGTTGGCTTGGAACAGGATAAAAGGCAAACGTGGAGGATTAGAGCAGAGCAGTCACCAGCAGCAAAAACTACAGAGTAGGAGCACCAGCATACGATCGAGCTTAACACTTCACCAGCAAATATATTTTTGGATCCTCGTTATAATTTTTTTTTTGAAACTTAAAATTTTCTTAATGATAGAGAAACAATAAAAAACATAAAGCCTTCCAAAATATTTAAGCATTTTTTTTATATCACATTTACAAAATTTGAGAAAGTTGTTCAACCTACCTATTTTTATATCCCTAATATATCCTTTATATCCTTAATAACTGTTGCTATAATTCTTGCAAGGTATTTTGCCATGCTCACCGCCGAAACTTTTTGTTAGGCCTTTTTCCAGTCTTTTTCATAAGCTTTTTTATTGCAAGGATAATACCAAGCTTTTTGACAGGCTTTTTATGCTTTTTGCAAAATTTTCACCACTCGTTTTACTATGCTTTTCTCTAGACTTTATTCATTTTTTAGACTTCCTGATATGCTATTGATATGTTTTTGGTGAGCTGTCAAGTTGTTTGTTGGCTTTAGCCAGACTACACCAATCTTTTTGCTAGGCTGAAGCCAGACTATTTGCTAATACTTTTTCCAAGTTCCTCTGTAGTTGCAATGGCGTCTACAGTTATAACTAGACATCGTATTATTAAATAAAATGTATTAAATAAAATGTTGATTGGGCATAAATACGGTTTACTCACAAATAATACGATTTAGTACATGTTGTTTTTGATTATTCGACATATCCTGCATATCAAAAACATATCAAGCATATTTTACCGTATCAGCACCAATAGCCGAGTCCATCTAGCCATGTCCGTCTGTTTCTATGCGATCTAGTCTCACAGTTTTAAAGCGATGAAACTTTCCCAAAAGTCTTCTTCCTCTTGCAGGTAGTACATATGTCGGATCGGACCACTATATCTGAAGGCTCCCATAGGAATAATCAAACAAATATAAGAAAATTCATTTTAACTTTGTAGGATTTAGTCGTTTTGATTTTTGACTGAAAGACTTTCACGGTTCACATCAATACAAAAGAACAAAAAAACAATTTTTTAATTGATCATCAATAATCTAAGTGATCAGCATATTCACATTATAGTATTATGAAAAGCTTAATTCACCGTCATTTCCTTCCTACACCACCAGCTGAATATCTTAAAATTTGTTATTACAGTAAACTTAAATTAACAACACATTTTTCGCCGTTTCTTTAATATTGGTAACGTGACAAAAACATCGATCGTCGCCAAAAAACATCGATGTTTTCTAAAAAAAATTGTAAAACATCGATGCATCGATGTCTCTACCTCTAGCTCACTCGATAGTATCGAAAGTACCATCGATGCTGTCCCAGCTCTACCTAAGTGACACCTCTAGTCAACGCATACGTCATTCGATTTTTTTTCGTCGTTCGGGTCGGTGCGAAGTATTCAGGTATCTTACTTTTTCACGCAGGCGGCCATCTTGCTGAAGTGAGGAAAACTGTAGTAATAGCTGAGTAATTGACAAATCGCCGTTGCAATACGTAAGTTTCCCAATACATTTGGCGTTTCCTAGTTCCTTTGTGCTTTGCTTGTGTACTGGTGAGGACTAACGAAAATTGTGTGTGTGTATCTGTTGGGCAAGTTTTTTCTTTCGATCCCCGGGCATCTGAAAATAGTAATTATTGATTTTCCTGGGGCGCCTTGCATGTATTTGTGGATAAAGTAATGAGATAATCGGGTAATTGCTTATTTACGAGGGCCTTGAGTGTTTTTCTGTGTCGTGATGTGATTCGATTGGGGGTCTCAAATTGTATTGGGGCTGTACATTTGCATATTTGTCGAGGTTTAATAATGCATTCAGTTCAATTTATTAGTGCGAAAGCTTGTTTTTATTGCTGGGAAATGGGGCTTCATTTCTTTATTTTCTGTATTTATCTCTGTCGCCCTCTCTTTTGCACCCACATGGCCGGCCGGCTTTCCGACTGAATCAATTACTTATACACACGCACTGTCTGGGCCGCCATCTTTTTTCCACTCTGAGAACTCATTCCAGGGTTTTTTTTACCTCTTTACCTGGCCAAAAGCAAGGGCATTAATGTGTTGTTGTCGCACAAACCAGTTTTAATAGTTATTAATGTAAACTGCTGACTAGCGCCAAAATTGTTCCCATTTCTTTTTAATTTCCCCATTTCTTTTCATTCTTTGTTTGTCGGGTTGATGGTGTGTGTATACGCACGCTGGGTTGTATCCGGTGTTTTTGGGGTTCAAGAACTACCCGCAGAAAAAAACCATGATCAGGGCTTACTAACCAAAAAAATTAATATCCCCGCTTGCATCTCAATATTTGTTTCGTTCTTTGTTTGTGCCGTTTTACTTTCAGCTTGTTTTAAGTAATTTGCTCGCTTAAATACAAATCCTACATTACACATCCCATAAACTCTCCCTCAAAACCAAAACCCATCAAAATTATGGTCAGGTATGCTGCACATCAACCCCGAAAATCCCAAATTATTTATGTATCTCCTGTTCCCAGACTCGAACCGATATCCCCTTGTAAAATTGTATTTTTCCAGGAAACTATTAGGATATTCAAGAAATGTTTCATAAAGTAGAGAAAATTATTTTTAAGTATTTCTTTTCTTGACGTTTTTGAACGTTTGTAATTAACTATTTTCATATACATACATGTTTAAAATATACCGATTAAAATGATTCCATTTTAGATTCTACATAGTTTAATGTACAAAAACAGTAAATTCAAAACATTGCTTAAAGACCTGGAAAAGTACAAATTTTTTGATCAACATTTCCCCAATATAACCAAATCGGAAAGTCATACTAATGAGCTTTTCCTTTTTTTTTTGCAGCGTAAAGGTCAACGGAAATCCACAGAATCGCATAGGAAATAATAACCCAAAGGTCAACGGCAACATGGCATTCCGTGGTAACCAGAACCGCAATCGCAATTTCGGAGGCGGCAACAACAACTATGGCGGACCCATGGGCACCAACCGAATGGGCGGTATGAACATGTCGCCTTGGGAATCGCAGAATCCCGGTGGCGGACAATTTGGCAACAACATGCGCCAGGGCGGCGGTCAGATGAACGCCCAGGCCATCAACCTGGCCAATAATCTGCTGAACAACCTGTTCAGGAACCAGAATCCACCATCGCTTCTCGATTTGCCCCGCGGCGGCGGAGGCATGGGAAATCGCAATCAACGCGGCGGCCCGGTATGTACAAAAGTCCAATTTTCCCCCAACTAAGTTGACAATGCCAACCGAATGAATTGTTATATTTATCTATGTTATTATATTTTCACGATTCGTGTAGTGCGAATCGGACTTCTGTGGTGGAGATGTTAAGAAAAACGAAAGTTCCTTTATTAAATTGTACAATACTTAACTCCTAGGTTGGAATTATTTTAAGAGAAGAGAAAGCTTGAAAATATATTTGCTTACATATTTTTTCTATGTCAAGATAGTTTGTGTTTGCATTTTAAAATATAACAAAGTGTATACAATTAAAAAACATATTTTCCGTCTGTTTAAAAAAATCATATTAGACAACATTCAAAATCACTACTTTCAATAAATCTATGCACTTTTTAAATTGGATATAACTCGCACTCCACAACAGAACCCTTTATTTTGTGTTTATTTACCTTTAGTTAGATTGTTATATTGCCAAAAGTAGCTAATGCTTTTCCTTTAAGAGATAATCTACAAAGATCCAAAATCTAATCGTAGCTTGTAGTTTACTAAACCAACAACAGAAAAGACACAAATTAGCAAAAAGAATATTGTAAAAATATAATGAGAACTTTGTGCAGTGTAGTCAGGGTTGTAAGAGGAGGATGGATGTGGTAGACGAAGGTTTTCATTATAAAAACGCATTTATTCCATTTAAAATGCAATACTTTTTTAGTTCCGTAGAAACTGCACAAAAGGAAAAAAACCTGATTATTAAACAGAAAAAAAGAAACGAAATTGATATAATACACACGCATTGATAACGAAATGTACCTATAAAAACATGTACCGCCAACACTTGTTCCACTTAACGATGAAAAGAGTATGATGATGATCTCTATATGTCAAGATTGAATCATAAGTAATTTATATGCAATAATTCTATTACTAGATGTACTTAAGCATTTAATTACCTTTTTACCATATTTATAATTCGATTATTATCCGAAAATCCATTGCCAAGTCAACCAAACATTTCTTGGCTGGACTCTATTTCCCACAACGCTTTTCTAATTTATCCATTATCTATTTTTATTCTCTCTTCCAAAACCAAAAACAAAATATGCCAAACTCAAAAATTCGATGCTTTTCAATACACCTCAAATATCGAATATCGAAAACGCATCGTCTTGTATATTTCGAATGATGCATTCCATATTGTTGTTGCTGCTCCGGCATATGTACTTGCTGTTATTGTTGTTGTTGCTGCTGTCGTTGTTGTTGCTGTTGTCGTTGTTGCTGTTGCGTGTTGTTGTTGCCGTTGATGTTGCCTTTTCCCATTTGCAATTGCTATTTCTATTGCAATCGACGAAAATCAATTTCCCAACAAAAAATGAATTCCATTAACGGCCAACAATATTTTCGAAAAACAAAATAAAATTGAAAAATATAAAATGCAACGCACACACACTCAACACACACACGCGATGCACACACAATGTGGCCAATATGGGAATCTCCACCAACGATGCGATACTCTATACTATATGATGCTTCCCGTGCGACGCCACTGATTGATTGACCGATTGCTCGATCGATTGATATATTGATCGCAATGCAATCTTCTAATCTGCTCTGCTCTGAAACCGAAACTGATCCGATCTGGTACTGGTACTGCTTGATGGTGCAACATAATTACATCCAAAAAACCATGCAAAATATGTAATATCTATTAATATCTAATGTCTAATGCAAATTCATCGCCAATTCTTCTTCGACGTTCCTGCCTCTGAAACTCAAAAATCAAAAATCCGATTTCCATTTTCAAATGCCACCCGCCGCCACACGCCAACGAATAAATATATATGCAATATATATCCAACTATCCCCGTCGACTGATTGGCCGCCGCAACTGCCCCGCCGATCTGACCAAAATAAATATATACCCATGTGCTCTATGTGCCACTATATTTATATATATTTAACTATATATCAACGATTGTCAAACATCTCTGTAACGATTTATTCTATCCCCGCAATTATCAATTATCTGTTCAATTTGATTGCTCCGCCCCTCACAAAACATTGTAAATGGCCAACCGCGCCATATTGTCTCTGATATTTCGGAAATATGCTCTATGAATATTGCCTCTGTTTGTAAATCAAAACAAAATCAATTCACATATGCCCCATGTGTGCATTCGTGCATTCGGAATTGTGCTAAAATGTTATTGTTAATCCTAAATGATAAACTAAACAATATAGATGGTCAGTCGCGGCGGCGGTGCCGGCAATCGTCTCAATAACCGTCGTGGCCAGGGAGGTGGCTTCCAAAATCGTGGCGCCACTGGTAGTGGACCCAAGCCCCCGCAAAAGCAGGGCGGCGGCGGTATTCGCAAGCAAAATGCTTTTGATCGTGCCAAGAAACTTTTGGCTAAAAATGCCAACCAAAATAAAAAGAAGGAACCCACTCCTGGCGAAAAGAAAATCGAGAGGTAAGACTTACTACAACTTTTCCAAACAAACCAAAAACCACAACAAAAAGAATACATTTTTTTGCTGCCCACCAATCGAAAGGATTGATTTCTTTCACTAAAACCAAAACAAAACAAAAAAACGAACTCAGCAGCGCAAATATATTATATAAACCGTTTTACTACTTAAGTACTTAGGCATTCCAATTCTCTAATTGCGTTTCCTCATACATCTCTAAAAAGTATTTTTAACTAGAATTAGTCCTTCATTAGGGATATTACCTTTTTTGATGCTGTTTATATTTCTGTGTGTATGTGGTTAATGTGGGCCGCCCATTTGGGTAGGGAATCGAAAATCTATAGTTGTAAATATTACCCAAATCTATACTATTTTTTTACATATCATTTTATTTAAAACAAAATTAGATTTTAATATGTAAGATTGGGCTTTACTATTTTGCGATTTGTGTACACTCCAAAAATATTTTTAAAGTTTTTGAAGTTAAAAAGGAGAGAAGCAATGGACTATTATGATAATTCTTCTTAAAAAATTGTCCAAGAATTATACGTATTGTATTCTCGATTAATCTAATATCGTCTGAATACAAAACTACAATTTGTAATACCATTTTTTAGTATCTCTTCTTTTTAATTTCTAAATATGTCATCAACTCATCTTTTAAATTACCTAAAGAAACTATAATCAAGAATTTAAGGTATCAATACAGAAAGAAGTATGCTGTAAATATTTTGAAATATTTTTATAGTAGGTTAAATAAAAAGATTAATAAATTCTTCAAATATTTGAGTTTAATACGTGACATCTTTTGTCACTACGTTAAATTTATGGCATATTTCTTTTTGGCAAAGCATTCATATTCACTTTCAAAACGCATCAAATTCATAGCTAAAGACATCCACTATTGTATGACTCACCTATCGCCACCTGTAATGTACGTATCATAAGTATAAATTGCAGCGAGAATCATTCTCCTCTACCTCTCTAATATTGTATTTTCTTCCCTAGAGCCAGACCAGACGAAACCCCGTCTATACATTTTATATTTCACAACTAATGAATTAACCTTTCTTTATTCCTTCCCCCAAAAAACCAATGATCTCTGATCAAATTCTATAGCCCCACCAAGGAGTCGCCCTACGCTAGTGTGCCGAACGACATGTTTTACTGTCATCTGTGCAAGAAGCACATGTGGGACGCCAACTCGTTCGAGAACCACATCAAGGGACGCACCCATCTGATGATGCGCGAGGGTATTGAGGAGAGCTATCGCCTCAAGGCCAACATGATCCGCCAGGAAGCCAAGATCGCCGAGCAGCTCAAGTCGATCGAGTTCGACCGTCTGAAGCGTATGGGAAAGAGCAAGCAGCGCCAATTGGACTACTGCACCATGTGCGACTTGAACTTCCATGGTCACATCTCGACCCATCGCAAGTCGGAGGGGCATTTGCAGTTGAAGAAGTTTCTGCATCCCAAGTGCATTGAGTGCAACAAGGAGTTCGCCACGCGCATTGACTACGACACACATCTGCTGTCCGCCGAGCACCTGAAGAAGGCTGCCGAGAGCAACACCAAGGTGGGTGAGCGCAAGCGCCAGACCTTGCCCATCAGCACCGAGGAGGAGGAGACCCGCGATCTCCGCCTGCCCCAGAAGCGCAAGAAGAAGCCAGCTAAGAAGGAGGGCGAAGCTGCCGATGGCGAGGCCAAGAAGGAGGGAGCCGGCGATGGTGAGGCAGCCGAGGGTGATGAAGCCGAGGGTGATGAGGCCAAGGAGGGCGAGGAAGCCGCCGACGAGACCAAGGAGGGCGAGGAGCTCAACGAGAGCCAGGAGGAGGAGGAGGTGGCCCTGCCTGTGGATCCCGAGGATTGCATCCTTGACTTCGCCGACGGTGACGAGATTCCCAGCGAGGTGGACACTCGCCTGCCCAAGTACAACTGGCAGCGGGCTGTTGGACCTGGCCTGATCTCCAAGCTGGAGTGCTACGAGTGCTCGGTGTGCAGCAAGTTCTTCGACACCGAGGTTACCGCCGAGATTCACTCACGCACGGCCACCCATCACCGAAACTTCTTGAAGTTCATTAACGAGAAGTCGAGCGACACCAAGATTGCCCAAAAGCGCGCTGCAGCTGCTCTGGAGGAGAATGAGCGCAAGAAGCGCAAGGTGGAGGAGTCAGAGGCTCCGGCCACTGAGGGCGCCGCCGAGGAAGCCACTGAGGGAGCCGAGGGTGAGCTGTACGATCCATCGGAAGCCACCGGCGACGACGACGATGTAGAGATGGTGGACGACAATGCCGAGGGAGAGGGCGAGGCCGAGGGCGACGAGGAGGTCGAGGGTGAGGGCGAAGAAGAAGGCGCCGGCCAGGATAACGGGGAGGAGGAGATGGAGGCCCAGGATGAGGAACAGGAGGCTGAGCCAGAGCCCGAACCGGAGCCATCTCCAGCCAAAGCTCCCGTTGAAGCAGCTCCCGTTGCCAAGACCCCAGCCAAGACTCCGGCCAAGACAGCTGCTCCGGCTGCTGCTGCAACGCCCGCTGCTGCGGCGGCGACGCCGGATGCCTCGCCATCACCAGCTAAGAAGGCAACTCCCGCTCGCGCTGCCGCCGGACCCAAGGCCACACCGCAGCGTCAACGCGCTCGTGGTCGCTACAACCGCTATTAAGTAGACGTCGGAAGAATTCGTAATTTAATATAACATAAACGTTAACTCTACACAAGAAAATATATACATTCACGCCCAGGAGGAGGATGAAGAACAGATCAAATCGATCTCTTCCCGCAATTTGACATTTGCATCCCAATTTGCATAAAAACTGAATGAGAGGAAACTGAGAAGAAGACGACAAGCAACTTTGCGTTGAAACAGTTGAACACATTGTAACTGAAGACGGAACTTCTTGATATACTGTGACGAGGGAGAATACAAACAACTTGATTGAATCGATTTAAATTTGAACTATACCCAATTCCCCCTACCAGCACTGCATACCATACCAGCCAACCAACCATTCAACTTATGTAATCATAAAAATTTTAAAATAAACAAAGAAACAAAATAGTTGTAAAACAAATGCGATTCCTGATTGTTTTGGTCGAGGGAAATGGAAATTAGCTTTCGGTCTGTTGGGCAATGATGTGCAGAAGCCGAATTCCGGAGGCTGCACGGATTGAGAATATAATTACTCGGAAAAATAAAGATATGTACATTTACATTACTGTCGAAGTCCCATTTGATGGATGGTGTGGCCTAATAAAGGATGTACTTTATTAGCTGTACAATGTTTTTATTTTTAAAAGGTCGTATAGAATCAGTTGCTAAACATTTCCTGGTAGTAAAAAAGTTAAAATGGTATATTGTATTCGTCTTGTCGGAAGATCAGGATCAATATCATTGTCGATCTACCATGTGCGTATTAACGTTGATATCACGTAAATTATAACAGCTAGAAGGTTGACATTTCTCATGCAAGTTCTAGAGTTATCTGTGCAGCTTAAATTTGTTTCATCACAATGCTATGCCCACAATATTCCGAAAAGACCCAAGAAAGTGTCTCACGACAACATGTTTCAAAATTAATCCAATTCCGGCACCCCTTAAATCGAAATATATATTATACATTCACACACAAGCGGTATATTTTATTCCACAAATCGCTTATCGATTTTGAGATTATATGCGCTGAGCATACATATAAGGAAAGCCTTGATATGGGATGATACAAAGTAGAGTATATTATTTACAGCTTACGAAACTACGAGGCGCTACTCCTTAGAGACTTTTTAGGGAGGCGTAAACGATAGTTGAGTGAGACCCCATTGAGCCGGGACATGGGACTAAGTACTTGGGTGCAATATGAGGATCGGTCGGAGTCAGTTAAACTCCAGAGTATTCGCCTCCGTCATCGTGGTGCGCATACGGCTCTGATCGCTCTGGGATCGGCGAAGTCCACCCGGGCGCCATCCGCTCCTCCACCGCTTGATGCAGCCCAGCAACGACCAGTTGATGGACTTGGAACGACTCAGCACATAGACATACGGATCCGAGGTAAAGTGCAAGGCCGTCAGCACGTCGGCAATGAGGAAGAATTTATTCGTGGCGGGCACCCGATCTGGGGCTATAGCCAATGGGATAGCAATCTTTAAAAAATGATACAAAAATATTAAAATTTTTAAGGAAATAATACGGTTGTATCAAGAACTTAAACACATAAGAAATGTTTTTTTTCTTTTTGGCGTCTGTTTGTCTTTTCACAATAATAATAATCCGATTGATATGAAATTTGGTATGTGGGTAGAAAATATAAAGACCCATGGTATTCACCCTGGACTCACCATCTGGGGCATCCAGCAGATTACGAAAGAGATGCTGAGGAAAGCCATCAACTTGGCGAACTTGATCTCCACCGGAGAGGAATCAGTGGCCGCCATCGTAACGCTAACGCTGTGCCGGAATTGCCTCGTCGGTTGGACACTGCGATGGCTACCACCGCTTCCGGAGCTTAGCTGCGTCTGGTAGAGAGTGGTGCCGCTGCTGCTCTCCGGATCGATGCTAATGGCACTGTTCTTATCGCCCGAGACCAAATCGTAGTGCATGTGCCTCTTGGCCGTTCGAGTCCTTCCGATAACGCAGAGCAAAGTGTGGGCGACGAAAAGGTTGCAGGCCACGATCACAATGCATAGAAGGGTACCTAGAGTAGAATTAGTAACAATATATAATATCAGGTACCGGTCGGACATTACCGAAGACCATAAAGAGCACCGCGTACGACTTGTTCCAAACTCCCTGGGCATCGCGATATCGCATGCACTTAAGCTTTTCCGGATTCGATTCATCCATGTACGCGCCAAACCCAACCAATGGCAGGAACGTGATGACTACGGCCACAATCAGTATGCTATTGATGCTTTTACGGATCAGCTCGTAGGTGATGTGCTTTGAGAAAGATTTATAACGATTAGATGAATGGATGTGTACGTTTTGTGACTTTTTAATTAAAAGTGAATTTTATAAATGATTTATAAAAATATCAAATAGTGTTATCTTTAGCTTTAAACCAACTCTTAAAAAAAATATAAAAAGAATATAAAAATCGTTTGTTATTTTGATATATACATTTGGGAAAGGTCTGTCAGTTAATGGTTTTTACGTTTACTATTAGTAAAAGAATCATAATATTAGCTGTGACAGTCTTTTAACATTAAATCTAAATAAAATTAAAATCGTGCTTAAATTAAATTGGAAGAAGGTCACAAACATAAGATAAGATAAAATTTCTAGCAATATCGAAAAAATTGTTAATATAAAAGTTGAAATAAAAGTTATTTATTTATTCCTTAAAATACCAATAATGTGTAATAGTTGGTATAAGTAATAAAACAAGGACTTAACTGATTCAATTAAAGAAATGAAATAATTTATAAGTGTGACAACTTACAGAGTCTGTAAGTAATACAGTCTGTAATACAGACCTATTTTTCAAACATGCCTTTTTAAGCTAAAAGATTTATCTTTAGCAAAAGTACAGAAAAAAAGTGTCCCCCCATCCTACAGACATTTCTTAATGCACCGAACATACTTTGTTACTACTTATTTCTAGATTACACGTAAAATAGGTTTTAATTATTTTAAAATAATGTTATGAACCTTGTGATAAATGAAGGGCCTTGCAAGGGCCATCCACCTTTCCGCTGCCATGACTGCCGCAATGCAACCGGAGCTAAGGCCGAAGAAACGCCACACCACGAGTCCCACACAGTCCAGTCGAATAAAGGAATAAAGGACTTCCTTCGAAAGGTACATTTTCAGTAGCGATGTGGTCAGCATCCCCAGAAGAGCCAACAGATTGTTGGTGGCCAGGCATCTGAAATAGTTAGGGACTTTCATAAATTAGGGATAGCTTAGCTATATGGCAATTCAAAGTTCGTAAATGGGATAATAAACAATTTCCACCCCATTAACGCTAATGTGCCAACAAACCATTGGGTTCAATAATAATAAACCACGAATATAAGAAGCCGGAACGATAATTTGTAATAGCGAAGTGTTTTTAATTAATTGCCAATTTGATAAGGCGAAACTTTCAATCAAGATTCCTCAAAGTTGCCCCATATGGTTGTATAACTACTGATTTTGGTTGCCTAAGACGTGACTTGATCTTTAAACGAAAGTCGGCATATTTATAAAAGTAATTTATATTGTATTGCATAAATTACACAAAAAGCCATCAGAAAAATAATATGGATATATATTTTTTTTAAATATAAGGCGGTATTATGTCTTAGCATAGACCAGATATTTTTATCATTTATGTATTGTTTATCCTGATATCCATTTATTTCTATAGAGGGTGAACAAATTTAAGTTTTCATTTGAATTTTGAATAAAAATATAATATATTATAAATATATATAATGTCGATAACGAAAAAACCACTTATGTTTTTTTTTATTTTGAGATTTTTATATAAAACAAAATGTATTTGTAACTATTTTTTTATCGTCTAATATACAAAGTGAACAATTAGCTAATATACCGATTAACTAGTCGATAAAATATGTGTCTGTCAATAGTGAGTTTGATTAAGTATTTCCCTTTTATTGAGATCAAAAAGTATGACATTTGGGTGTATTTCTTTCCGACTACTTTTGGGGCGTCGTTGACACAGGAAAGACATTTGTCTCCGGGTGAGATGAAAATATATATTTAGATGTAGGGCTTTTTCAATGGAAATGAATCAAAGCGTCTGCTTGGAATATATTTAAATATTGAGGCTGGGCTAATCGTCGGGCATTAAAATGACTTTATTCATTTATATTACTTGCTTGTATACCCATTATACCTGTTTTTTGCGCAGAAACTACTAAAATTCAATTTATGGTGCGTTGTAAAAGTTTCAAGCAAAAACGCCGAAACTGTTCATTACAGGGCGAAAATATCTAAATTTTCGATTTGCAACGAGAAATGCATGATGGTTGTTGGCTTGTAATAGCAAACTCATTGTTTATTTTTGCAATGGGGAAATACACATTTCCCCAACCATTCCGGTTCTCTTTCAGAGGCAAAAAGCAATAAGGGTGATGCCATTTGGGATACCCTGATTTATCGACACTGTTCAAGTGCCAATCACCGGGTTCATTCAATCAATCAAATTACAGATCAAAGGCTCTGCCAAAAGGAGGCTCATGTCTGGAGTGGAATGCGCCTTAATTTCAAATTGCTGGCGACAGCAATTTGCGCATATTACGCATACGCACTGTCGTCTCAGCATAAAATGTAGGGAAAGGAGCAAATTGGAATAAAGCTCACTGAATCTGCTAAACGGGCCAATGCTGATAAATGACGTATAAATTGTGACAAATATTAGGCAAATAAACTACAAGAATTTCATGTGTGTCATGAATAAAATTTCATCACTTGATAAGGTTGCACTTGATATCATTGCACACCCTTTTGGATTGTGGATTTTTTATGTCTAATTTTAAGAAATAATGACTCAAAATAAGTTGTGTTATTAAGAAGTTGCCTTACATATTTAAAAACATGATGCAAACAGTTATAAAATACTCTGTGTTTTTAAAGTAATAATGTAAGCAATTGAACAATTTTTTCATTCAAAATATAGCAAAGGCTATAAAAATATAATAAAATCTCACCTTCTTAATTTTTAGAATGGAATTCCTTATATACATATGCCAATCTGGCAAGCTCTGATCTCTGTGTTCGGTTACACCATTAAGCTTTTAATGCATTCGCAATTGCTGCATTCCCATGTCGCCGATAAGATTGTCCGAAACAGACTGGTATATGGCAAAATCTCACCGCCAAAACACATGGCCAACGAACTAATTCCGCCATTTGATAAGATATGCAGAAAGCCAAAAACAAAGCCCCGGCCAAACAAAACAGTTCATAGTATGCAAATCAGACCCGCATAGGCATATAATCAATCGAACACTATAGTGGCCGCAGTTGAGAGCAGGTTGAATAAACTTACAAAGCCATGAACTGGCCGCAAACAGTCACAAACATTATGTGCATAAAATGAGTAGCTACACTAAAAGAAAATATGCTAAAACTTCTACACTTTGTTAGTCATTTCAAATTTTTAGTCGTTTAAAATAATTTTAGCTGGACAGCTTTTTGGAAACCATTAAAGTTTTCTTTGTAATTGTCATATCAATAACAACTATTTCAAACAAATGTACATATGTACAATTTTTTTCATATTTGGTTTTATGCACTTACCGCAACATGAGCGTGTATTTGCTGTTTTTGTTGAGTTTTTTGCGCGCCAAAATAAAGAGGGCCAGCGAATTGCCAAAAACTCCTAGAACCATGACAATGATACCGATGATCAAATTCTTTTTGTTCGCATAGAGGGCTTTCGGAGTGGCCGCAGTAGTTGAACTCTCCAGCATCAAGAGCTCCAGCACAGGTGTTGTGGATTCCATGTTGCCGGTATGATTGTGATAATTGCGCTCGATTGCAATTCAGGTGAAAATCAGAGCTGACCGCAAACGATTTTTCTTTTCACAAATGAGCCTGCCGCAAAAACATAGTCGCTCGCACATGCAGTAGATGGAAACCAGTTTCGATAGCCAAATTGGAATTATTTTCTTAAGACACTTAATTAATGATTAGAGCGAGCGACACTTGATTAACCGACCAATTCGATGGCGGTTCGATCCGAGGAGTGCGTCTGCAGCCGGCAAGGCGTCGATTTAGAATGACTTGCTCGACGAGCGCGCACTCGTCGGCTGCTGCCCATAGCTCCCAGCTATATATGTAAGTGGGTGGTTGGGCAGATCGGACCGCAGTGGGGTTTCTAGGGGGCATGGTTCCTTGCTCAACAGTTGGCAAACATTCGGCCTCGGCTCTGGATCGGCTTTGCTTCGGCTGGCGCCGTCGGTGGTCGGATCGGATATAGCGTATGGCATATGGACACCCCAAAGCACAAGCCCAATCCGCACCCACTGGCAAACCACCCCATCGAAAATGCACAGCTCGTGCCAGCGCCTTTGGACGTGTGCGAACGGTCAATATAGCACGACAAATTTTATTGTTTCTCTTCATACCCTATCAAATTGCGGCTCACTAAGAATATCAATTTCAATTGCAAATTATAAAATCCTCTTTTTGTATCGCTTTTATTAAAATAAGTAATTTTAATTTGATTTGTTAAGAAATAATCTTAGTTCTTTTTTAAATTAAGTAATGTAAATTAATAATATAAATAATCAAATAATTTAATTAGAATTTATTTTTTTAATAATCGAATTATTATTAATTAATAACACAAGTATAAAATTCCATTCCAAAAAACAAAACAAAAACGTAGAGATCACTCCATGATTAATAATGTCTTTGGTTTCTGGTTTGATACAATATTTAAACAATATAAATGCACGGTTACTCATTTAAAATAAAATAATAGTAAAATAATAAATTCCTAACCATTCACTAACAGTTGCCTCTTTTAATCTCCCTTGCCTGTTAGTAAAAATAATATACATTTCCAAAAAAATTACATGGTACATTTTTTTGCACCATCTGTAAGAAATTATTTCATATCCATTACAACTTCCTTTGTCTGCTTTACAATTTTATTTTAAGTCTTATGGGCTTTTTAGAAAGTTCCAATGATGAATACTTATGACTTTACTTTTTAAGAAATTATAATCTATATTCACTGCACAGATAAA
The DNA here is from genome assembly GCA_037075285.1 of Drosophila lutescens. Lineage (NCBI taxonomy): Eukaryota > Metazoa > Arthropoda > Insecta > Diptera > Drosophilidae > Drosophila > Drosophila lutescens. The sequence goes on along the minus strand of JBAMCF010000815.1, from coordinate 296,573 downwards.
AATGGAAATGGCATTTAGTATGAGTTGACAATGTAGTCATATCCAATATTTTAGCCCTATCTTGTATAACTGCAAACTGCTTGCTTAAATTTAACGGAAGTTTACTCGGTAATAAAATTTGTACTGCATTATTAAAGCTGCCCAGGAAAATTGACGTTGTCATTACATAAGCTGAATTAAAAATGTTACTATTCCAAGTTTAAAAGATAAAAGAAAATAAAATTGTATTTAATTTTTTATTTATGGTTTTCCCAATTATAATTAATAAATATCTCTACATCATTTTAATATTCCCAATATTGAAATGAAATAACTACAAAAAGGAATAAAGAGCATTTATAAAAGTCTACTTTGAATATTATTCGCCATACTTTTGATTCAGCTTTCTGAGTTTGCCAGGCGCAAAACTAACAATTAAGATTTGGCCATTTGTAATTTTTGCAAAATTATTTTGGATTAGATTTGCAATAGAAATTTCGGAAGCCAATTCTTCAAAGAAATTGCAAATAAAAAAAATATATTAATGATTCGATTAAGAATTAATGGAAAAAGTTATTGAGCTTCTAATATTTAAATTGAAAGTCTCGCATATTTGTATTTTAAATGGGAAATTAGCCATGCGGCGAAAATAGCGGAAGCCGCCAATCGGCTATGTGAAGATCCATATTGGGATAGCTCGATGGTAGGGAATGGATGGGTGGTCTTTGTTGTGGCGACAACGGGGCGTATGAGGAACTGGAAATTAAATGCTACATCTACAGCTGGATAAAATTAACGAGCCTGCGGCTGTGGGAGGCTGATGTCGTCCTTGTGGTGCGAAATTGCGGTTCAAGTATCATCCCACTGACTTCTGCAGACGTCATGCGGTTGGACTATTTTTAGTTAATTCCCCCGAAAGGCAACAAAACGCAAAATGTGAATGCTGCCCTAGAATTGGGTGTCCCTTGATATCCTTGTTAAGCGTCACCAGAATTGGTTTGGTGTCTATTAATTGTACGCCTCGAAATTGGATGCCCGAAGCAACGTCGACGGCAGCCCATATATTTGGGCCTCCTCTGCGTGGGGAGGATTTGATGGCTGGGACAAATAAAAATTACTTTTTCGTGGCTCAAGGGTTGACTGACCTCTGACCCGACCTTCTTTGGCGCGTTTTTGCAAAATTAAATGAATAAATAATAACGCACTATTTGCACTTATTCAGTGAGCACTTCTCAGTCATAAAGCGGCTGATTAATGGGCCAGGATTTTGGGCACGGAGGCATGAGGTCATGACAGCCACAGCATGCTCTACTCGTGACTCCAATTGAATGGTATATTGCAGTTTTTTTTTATAATCTGTCAAATCAGTTCCGAAATGTCTACCTCGGGGTTCTTGTAATTCCGGGACTTTCTGTTTAATCTGTCAATACCGATAAGGCCGCGGTCGTAAAGAGTCACTGAAGTGTTTAGGTAAACTAATAAACTTCTTGTACAACATACGAAAAAGGGAAGTAGATAAGAACGGGAAGTTTTCAATGATTAATTTGGGTTGCTCTATGTATTTACTTTGCTGAAAAAAAATGTATTTTGAATTTTATTTTAAGATAATCCATCAATAACAATAACAATAAAAGTAATTTAAAACAAAAATTTAAAATTTTTACCCGAAAAGTACATATACATATGAACGAATCGTATTCAATTAGTTCCAATTTTACGATTTCAAAAATATATGTTTTTATGTGATTGTAGAATAGTAAAAATATAACAATTAGGTTGCTCATAAAAACACGGATACTTCAAATAGATTGCAGGGACTTATTGCAGCCATAAGTGTATTTCCCACTTAACTTAAGAGACCATTGGAAATTGCACTCCCTTGGCGAGTGTAACTTCCCCTAATGATTCATCCCTGCAGTGCCATTTATATAACTACAGCTCATGACCGAATTGCAGCCCTGTGATAGGGATTGGTCAGACCTTGGGACTGCATTAGATTGCTATAAATTGAGATAGGCCGCCCCTGATATATCCAACTTTCCTCCAAGGTTAAAGCTGACTGCGGAATATAATGGTTTTAACTATTGAGAATGCAATTGAAAGAATGTACTTGACTTGAACCCCCAGTGAGTCAGTTGTTTATACATCAATGTTGGTAGAACTGAAATGAGCGAAGACTTTTTGTGGCCAGTGTGCCAGCGCACTTTACAAATACTTGCATTTAGCATAACAAACAAACCAGAGCTTCAATGGATTGATGATACTTGGTCAGAGAAGAGTCGAGACTTCTCTCCGGGAATGTTTATGGGAGACAGGCGCATACCAAAATATAGCCCAGCGTATCGTTGGCAGAATATTAAATCAAAGATGGGCTGCGAACAATTAATAGAGTTGCCGGTGTCCGGAATTAAGGAAGATTGATATTTCAAACACGCAGAACACAGATTGAGCGACGCGTGCAAGACCAAAAGCCGATCGAAAATGGCTGAAGCTGAAGATTCGACAACAAAACAAGAGATATCAAAAGGCTGTGTTGGAGGAAAACAATGCAAATTAAGATTGAAATCGAATGCGACACAAATGCATGGTAAATGTTTTGTTCTTTGGGCCTCGCGGCTTGAGGTATACATGCATGTATATATATTTATTTATGGGTGTTTACTATACTATGTGTGTATATATAGGTATATTCGTTTATAGCGTTTTATGCACAGTTTTCTTTTTAGTTGTGACATAGAATTGCGTTTAAAGTACAAAGATATTTATAATATTTAGGAAACATTCATCTTCTGTTACATTCAGTATTCTATATTGCACCTATTTAAAGCTCCAGCTGATAGCCCCCTGCCACTGTCAGCCGAGTCAACTACTTAGTAATAAACATTTAAAAAATAAACTTTCGTTTGCCAAGCAAATTACTTGGACAATATAAACAAATTCACTAGCTCATCCTCCCTCTCGCCATCACCATCACCCACACACAATTGGCTGCATTGTGTGTGCGTGTTTGTTTGGCGCACAATCACAGCAGTCAAAATTACATACAAGAGATATGATAAACTAAACAGGAAATCAAACTAAATTTGGCGTAGTTGCTTCATCTTTGTAGTAGCTGCCTCTAGATGCGACTGCAGAAATTGTAGAGCAGCAGTTTATCCTCGAAGTGATAAACGTTGTTTATGTGCCTTAAGACCCTGCCATCGACCAGATGTCGGGCGTAATGAACAGCCTCCATTCGGTCCTTGGATAGTCCCACCTCGATGAGCCAGCTGACGAACTCCGTGCCGTAGAACACCCTGCGATACACTCGAATGCGCCACCTGTAAAAATTCAGTACATTTTTTAGTAAATACTGGTCAAATCTGATGGTTTTTCTGATCTAGCTCAAGCTAATACTACAAACATTTGCCACAAGAGTGCTAAGATCAAGCAGAATAAAATGCTTAGCTGCTTACTGGTTCAAATGCAAATCACTCAAAATACTTACTTAGTTTAATTGAAATTAAAAATTATTGTCCTCCAAAGGACTATTCCTATTGCTGCTTAATATTCTAAGGCAGGGTTTAAATTAGAAAGGTTTTTAAAAATAATAGTGTTTATAAAAAAAATGAACCACTTCCTAAATAATTCCCTATATTTGCTAAGCTACGGAATATTGAAGTCTTTGCAATGCCCACCTTCTGTCCTTGGCAATATCCTTTTTGCAGTTTTCCAAGTGATGATTGCGAAACTGTTCACAAATATGCTTGGTTTCGGGTCGTACGTTCGACCAGTGGGGTAGACTAACCACATTGGCTCCATACCTTTAAGGGAAGATGTCATTTAAATCGATCTAGGACTTAAAACAAAAGATCTTACCATATTTTGCGCCAAAGCTTGACAACTGGCCTTAGTAGCTCGCCCATGTCGGTTATAAACACGGCCAGCACAATCAGACCCTGACCAAAGTTCAGGAAAGCATCGAGAAAACTCAGTTCCAGATATATGCCCGACATTCCCTCCATGACCAGAGTCCAAATGGACACCGCCAGGCCGACAAACATGGAGCACAGCAGTATGATTAGGAGAACAGTGTGCTTCAAGGTTTGGTGCTCATCTGTGTCGCTCGGGTGCTCCAGGGGCTCGAGTCCCCGCCTGTTCTGATCTTCATAACGTTCGATAATAGTCTGACAACCTTGTCGGGAGGTACTGGGTCCGCAATTGAAGGAGCTGCTGCACATTTGATGGCGAATTCTGCAAGAAGAAATAGATTTTCTTACTATATACTCTGATAATATAACCACTGGAAACGTACTCGTCTGCAGCAGGTGCACTCTCAATCTTGTCCAGATCTTTATTGTTGGCTCCACTGGCGCGTTGACGAGTGCGATTCAACAGATCCTCGATGTCTACAACCACGGTGCTGGCTGTCGAGGGAGTGGTGACCGGCGCTCCTCCCGAGCAGCAAGTTCCGTTGCCAGAGCCACAACCACCTCCTCCTCCTCCTGCTGACCCTGCTCCTGAACCACCGCTGCTATTACCATTCGTCCTGTTCGCTGGCAATCCCGCAGCTGTTGGAATCATATCTTCATCGTCCGATGAGGACGAATAGGATGCAGTACGAACACTCTGCCGGATGGACGAATGATCCGCGTTACTCAACAAGTTAGTTGTGGATATTGTCGAGTGCAGATCGGATGATTCTAAAATAAAACGAGCATTAAAAGTTATTCAATTTATTGGGATTTCAGGAACATACCCGACTCCGGATTGGACAACTCACGTGAATAGGTCATGTACTTTTCGTAGCGTTTCTTATAACGCTGATGCAGCACCAAACAGCCAACAGTGACTGAAAAATAAAATATATTTGTTAATGATGTTATAAAAGGCTTTAACGAACTTCCAAAAGCTAATTATATCAGATTGAAAACTTTTGACGCATCATTGTACAACCTGGCAGACCTTTATAGATGGTTTAGAATGGTAGAGAAAGCTTCACCAGACATAACCCATAGATCCGACAGGTTTTAATTAACTCTTCAAATGCATATAGATTTTTCATCATTTTTTTTTTTTGGTGCTAAGTGCATTTTTGAAATGCATTATGTACACACCTATAAAGCACATGACAAGCATAAAAACTGAGATGGCAGCCTGAGCATTTCCGTACTGAAAGCTCGGATTATGTTTTTCTCCAGATATCACATTTGAGTCGAAGGCAACCAAGAGACCTGATATGATGGCCGGCACACCCCAGGCAAACACCAACTAAAAGCAGGAAATTTAAAAGTTAAAGCGGGCTATATTATTTTTCTAACACTTCAAATAGTTACCATATAAGGCCATAGTTTTAGGACAAAACACAAGCTGCGACACTGCAGAAAGAGCAGGGAAATGGCTAAAAGAGCAGTCCACAGGCGAGTGCTGTAGGTGCCAATATTGAAGAGGAAAAACTGAAGATACAAGGGCCAACGGTGCACGTGCTCCATCTTGGACCAGAGGATTACTCCTATGCAGCACATGAGCTAGAATGGTTACACAATTTTTAAACCCTTTCCAAAAGGAACTCAATAAGGATGTCTCACCTGCGATAGCACCAGGCAGAAAGTGATCCTCTGCGGCATTCGCTTGAAGCGCTTCGTCACGATCAACAATACCAGCATGATGCAACAGGCAGCCGCACCGGCCACACTGATGTCAAACGAAAAGGCGTCCAGCTCATGCAGATAATCCAGTGGCTTCAGATTCGTCAGCGATATCATTTTGGCTGATATAAACATCAGCGGTGCCGAGATGAATGTGCAGAAAACCATGCTACGGGCAACCTGAACAGAGAGAATACATAATTAATGGGTACTGGATTTTGATTTGACTTTCAATCCAATTACCAATTCAACCTCCATGTTGTACTGTGTCGCAATGACAAACGCCCCGGGGGCAGCTGGGAAGGTGCCGTAGAGAAAGCCGAAAGTACTCAGCTCAGTGGTGTCGTTGAAGTTCTGGCCAGACTGCATAATGTTGACCGTCTGGCGGATGACCAGCGGTAGCACCAAGCTGTGAATAAATTATAAGATATGTTGATCTATTGAATAAATAAATATTTAAAGTGGCACTTACATTTTAACCAGTATAAGCACTCCGGGCAATAGGAATCCTGTACTCTTTCGTTCCGATCCCGTGCCTCCAACAATCTTCAGGCCAAGTAGAAACAAGGCTGTGGCCGAAAAGCTCTGTCCAAGGACACGCAATGTACTAGACGCCATTTCGGGCAGACCATGAGGAAAGAGGAAACCGCCAGCAACACCCAGCAAGGTCATCAGGAGCAAAGGGTTGAAGAACAGAGCAACGAGGGTGTTAAATACGAGAATAGATCGTTCACCCAGGCACCGATTCCGTTTGGCCATCTGCTCCGCGGGACAAGTTTCTGGACACAGTGGTGGATTACGGGTCTGCAAAGGATATTAAAAAACAATGGAATGAGGAGAGAGAGAAATAATACTCATGTACTTACCACATCCTCCTTGTTCTTGATTATCTTAGATATCTCCATGAGCACTAGACCAATCGGATTCAGAATAGCCAGTGAGATCGGGGCCATCAGATACAGATAAGAAGCATATTCCGGATGCACATCCTTGTATAGAGCCATAACTGCAGGAAATATAATGTTTATCGAAATTAAGTTGGTTTATGAAATTGTGTTAAAATTACAGTTAATAACAGTTTACTTATCAAATCATTTAAATCGGAAAGTAAATTATAATTACATCATATTCTCGGCTTTGTTTGGATTAATTATTATGTGAACGTCATTTTGATCAAATTAAAATGTATCATCACGTAATCTAGCAAAACTCTGTCATTATTAATTTAAACGTTGATGTTAATAATCCTGAGAAACTGGTTCCCCGGGGATACGTGTCCAGTTTTAATTTTTTCCACTTCATATTAAATACAAATGAGGCTACTTACGTAATACCCAAAACTATCTAACAGTTCTTAAAGTAAATCATATTAATTCTAATTCGTTGGAGTGATCCTCCAAACGAAATGTGCTAAGGGCTTATGAAAATTTTGAGCACCTCCAAACTTCAAAACCACCTCGTAAAAACAAAACAATTTGAGTAAGAATATAACTATTTATAGTTCTTAATTACTAATTTTATTTAGCCAACTTGTAATCCCGTCTAGAACTCACCTATGGGATAGCCGATGGCGAAGTCATTGCTTTGGGTGCAGAAAATGGCCATCAATCCGCCGCGGGCGTAGTTTAGTGGCCTGGCAACCAGCAGCGAGATAATCAACACGGAGAAGAAGACCACCGCCTTGGAGACGGTCATGGCCAGGAGGAAGCTCCAGTTCACCGCGTTCCAGTTCAGCTCCACCAAAGACAGGAAGATCAGCGAGGGCAGGGCGAAGGTGCCGACGAAAGTGCCCAGACCCTTGGTTTCCGCATTGCTAATGATCTTGAATCGTCCGGCAATGTAACTGCAACAAGGAGTGAGCAAAAGGAGAACATTAAACCAGTAATCAGGTTGTAAAGGCGTGTCGAACCACGCCCCCTTCCGACGAAAAGGTGTTTATTTATAATGCTAATAATCCAGCCAGCCGGAAAGGCGGAAACTCTTAATCAATATGTACTACATGCATATAAAAAACAATCACCAGAGCCACCACACGTGATCCCCTCGTAAACCAGTTTTATTTCGGTCTGTCTCTTGGCAAACAACGATTTGTAAACGTTTTTATTTTTGTGCGAGTATTGGTATTTCTGTCACACTCGTCGAGACAAATTAATTTGTCTGGTAATCTGGAGTAAGGAGTACTTCCCCCAGCTTTATACGAACTAGTTTAGCGACCTTTCCGTATGACTCAACACGATTTATTGCAACTACGTTGGATTTATAGCAGATGTTGTGGATTTTATTGTTGGGAAGTACCTAAGAAATCTCTTATCTCCGGAAAAAATCCGATCCTCTTATTGATATTGCTGGCAGAGCTCAGCTTCTGGTTTTGAGGAACCCCATGTGTCATATATTTATATTCGTGAGAATGCTTTTTCCCAGGAATGCGAAACGCTTGTGAACATTATCTATGTTTTGTTTAGTCTTGAAGAGGTTACACGACATGACTGATAAGAAAGTGTGCCTATTCAAAAGCTTGAAAGAGCAAAAAGTAAGATATAAACATCCTCTAATAAATAAATATATCTAAAAAGCTTTTTAAAATAATAGTATGCTTTAAAAAAATGTAAAATATATTTTTAATTTATAAAATTTGGTAAGTTATTTGTAGATATCAGACTAAAATCATGGCCCATGCTTTACCTTTCAAAGTTGTATCAAGTGTTTTTTATAAAAGAGTTCTGTCTACCGACTTTATAAACAAAATGCTTGGCTAAACAGAAAACGTCAACATTTTTCCTTATTTACCTAACTTATTTATCTGTTGAGCAAAACAAGTGTTCTAGAAAGTCAGTCGAGAGGAACAACATCGAAATTAGTCAACCTAGTAAAAGCATTTATATACTTCTAAGAAGTAAAGCCTTAATTGGCAGACTGTTAGGATCGGCACGGAAATATTCATTTTACGTGCCCGAACAAAGTATTAGTTCATTTAATTTTGTCTTACTGCGGAGCGACCTCTTGGGCAACTCTCGCCCAGATTTCGATAAAGAAACAGCTGCGAATGTGTAGATTAGAACGGTTTACGTATAATATGCATGAGATCAATGCATTTATTACACTCGTACTATAGCTACAACAACACACATGTCAATCAATAAAAAGTTGAGGTGGTTATACACCCCCGTAATTACTAGTAGCGCTTATCAGGTTATTCCCACCCTATATTACAAAGCAAAAGGTCTATAACAAGTCGATCGAAATCTCACAGTCAGCAGAAACAACAAAGATTCATCAAATAAATGATTAAATATAATTTCAATCTGATAACAGTCGTAAAGCAAAATTTAATTGCATTACGGGCACCACTTAAAACTGGAAATGATGTGTATCTTTCGACTACCCTTTAATTATAGAGCGCAAACAAGTTGTATTTTATTTTTAGGGAGATATTTTGGATGGGTTTGCTAATGATTAAGATTTAAGATAATTTAACGATTGTGAGCTACCGTAAAAATTGTAGTTTATAGAAAATTCCAAGACAGGCCCTTTTACTTGAAGAAAGTACGTTTACTTCAAAAGATGTATTCTATAAAGGTAAATTTAAATTAAATTAGGAAGAACTTAACAACTGAACTGAGGGTGTTATAATAGCTGTAAGAACGATTCCAGTATTAAATTCTAAAGTCAGATGCCAACGAACGCGGCGAGAGAACAGTTAAGTAATATATAATCGTACCCGACTTTGTATTCGAGTTGGTATAGGCGGTATCTGTAATTGTTTTGATTGAACAGTTGGAGGAGGTGCATCTGCCAGTTGGTCTTTTGTCTGGGCATGCATATCGCCTATAATTGGTAGTGGTCGGTAGACAAATCGGTAATTGCGGTTACATAATCCATACAAGTACTGTGCGAATATTGCCTCAGGTGAAGTGGCTAGATTTTGTTTACAGGCTTAATGCTAAACATTGCTTGGCAAGGTCATTTTTGTAATTGTTTTGCCGAGTTTTTACGTTTTTTCTCGCACTCTCTAAACGTTTTACTTTCGATTATTGCCCACTGGCAATTAAGTTTCGGCTCAGATGCATATATAAAGATTGATATGGGACCTAGGAAATTTACATATGCCGCTCCCTATTGTTATTGAGCAATTTTTTTGTATGTCAAATTTAATAGAGGCTTCACGGCAATTTCCCAGGAAAAGTGCCACGAGCGGCGGGAATTAGTTCAGATTTATGAAATCGCTTTTAAGTATAATTGCTGATAATAGGTGTGTAAACATTGGGAAATAATGCAGCTAAAGGAAACAAAGAGATTCCTATCGAATAGCCGGAACAAAAGGTTTAACAGTTTGGATTTTTCAGGTGAATGATCAATCAATATCAGTTACCGACCAGCAATGACTAATCGGAAATTTTGTAATTTAAATAACCCTTTTACAAGCGCTAACGAATTAAGCATAACATTTTTTCGCAATGCATCCGCAATTAAAAAAAGAACAGCAGCATAAATTAAAGAAAACGTCGAAGAAAAAAAGTCGAGGGGTTTTAGAAGCTTAAGAAAGGTTTAATAATATATAATATTATAAATATAATACATTTTAATAAATCCATACATCTATTTAATGTATTCTAATAGTAAACCAGATTTGCCAACCATCTTTTGCTGACACGCCAAATTTAACCCAAATAAATCTCTTTTTGTGAATTGTGTTTCTAAAAATAACAAAAATTAATTTAGCTGATTTAAGATAATTGCTGGGTTTGTTTGAAAAAGCAAACGACTCAATTGGAGTACGCACAGACAGTGAGACAGCAGTTTGCCGAAGATTATAAAATTCGAGTGTCAATTGATAAGTGGGGGAAAACAAATCAGAGAAATTGAAATTGAATCGAGACGGTGTACGACATAAGTGCTGGTCACTGTACGAGCAAGTGCACACACAACTTTCCTTTGGCGCACGTACCCAGTAATCACAGCGATAAGGTGATCTAAGTCTGAGTTTGGACCCTGCGTGGGATGTGGCAACCTATAGTGCAACACTTCTAAGTAATAAGTTCTTACTCAAAGTACTTACTGGGTACAAAAGGTTGTTGGAGTTACAGAAGTTCAAAATGCAAAGATAATGCACATATGTAGGTACAAACGTATTTAAATACATTTAAAAATATTTAACTAATTTTAAAAGATTTGTGTGTAATTATTTAATTAATGGAGAAATTCACATTTGTTTTGATGAAGAGTTAATTAATTCATTCAAACATTGTTAATAGAAGCTCTAATTTTGTCTCAGTTTTTTTATATAATAAAGATAAGACATTCTTAATGAAAGTTAATTGCTGGCGAAATAATAATCAACCTCGAAGCGTGCAGATAGTGTGTAAAATCAAATATGTAGGTATATAATTTTTAAATCATACAAATTGCCTTTAGAAGACGTTCTAGATTAAAAGACAACATTTCTTTAACATCTGTAGATGTTACCTACACATTTTTTTATAAAAGAAATAAACAGATCAAGAGCGATACCATCAACATCGTTGACTAAGGTACAGAATGGTACAGTGTGAGGTGACTAATGAAATTTGTGCATATAGTTCCGCATAATAAAGTAAATTATTTCCAATTAGGCTGGTTTTCCTGTACACGAATCAAACAAAGGCGGCGAAGTGGACGTTTGGGGTGAGGGCCACGAGGGGTTAAATCGATGGGTTATCTTATCGGTTATCGGGGAGGATGCGTGGGTCAACTATCTAGGTGCTAACTGCCATTTACTAACCCGCAAATGATGATGCCAAAGCATTGAACCAACGCCGGGTAAAAGTTGTTCATGGAGACGCCTCCGTCATCTGCGCGTGGCGAAGCGGTTCCGTTGGCCAAAGATGCGGCCATGGTCGATGCGATGACCCTGACATTAGCCTCTGTGCTGGCCGCGATTCGCTCCCTCGCATAGTACATGGAGCTATCCATTTGGGAATTATTTCTGGAGCTCAAGCGTGGGTGTTCACTGTTAGTGGGCGACTCTGCACGTCATAGCGAAGAACAAGCAGGGTGCTCCGCCAGCCAAACAGCTGACGCGTTCTGACGTCAAAGGGCCAGCTGCGGATTTATTGAATTTTCGCCTTTTTGATCTCTTGCAAATCTTTTGATCTATTATTTAACTGCCTTATCTACGCAGTTTGGTTTGCTCAAGCCTTGCCAATTATGTATTGTTGTTGGTTTATTTTTAGCACTCTTTTTATTCAATCGAAAATGGTAAAAATTTGCATGCCCGGCAGGCTGGTTTCACTTTCATCTGTTCGAGCGACGCATTTCCGATCTTTAATTCCGCGGGTCTGGTTTTTGGGAAGCAATAAAATGGCTTATTTAGCGAAAATTAAGTCAGTTAAGAGCTCAAAAGCGCCCGCCGATGCGTTTTGTTTTTAATTTGCAATGCGAATGGTAGGACCAGTTGCCAGATGAAAATTCTTCTCCCTAAATAATCTCAAACAGTCGATATTTCCCCCTTAAAAATCGCTCCATCGATATTCCACAACGATTGTATTTCCTTCCAATTAGCAATTGTCAGCTCACAAATGTTTCCATAGAGGGCGCCGGTTTCCTTAATCCAGTTTCCCCCTTCCGCCAATTTGGCGCTCCTAAATGTTAGATTTCATGGTTTTTCATGTTTTTAATGTAAAAAAAAATGTATACTACAGCGATGCTTTGAGAATTATTTATTTTGATTTTAATAAACAAGTAGAATAAAATAGCCCAAATTCAAGCCCTTTATGGCTTATATTAAAACAAAAAAACAACAGCTTTATTCGGACAAAAAATGTAAAAAAAGATCATCAGTATTTAACAGATCAGCATTTTCACATTATAGTATTATAGGGAGTATGATATAGCTTAATCCACCGCTTCCCTCTTACGCCACCAAACAGTAAAAAGTTTGTTGCATACTTTTTGAATAGCAAATTTTCTTTAATTTTTGTTCCGAGGTGGGGGTGATTTATAACCCATATCAGCCCCCGTGGAACCGCGCATGACAGTAATTAACTTAAATTAACAATTAATTATTCGGTTACAAATGGAAATATGACTAAAACATCGATTGTCGCCAAAAAACATCGATGTACTAACGTTATATGGGCATCACTGGCTGGAACAGCTGATTGGTGCCTGAACAAGAAGAAGACAATTAGTCATCAAACAAAATTTTTAAAACGAAATTGCGTGGAAAAACCGTAAATTCTCGTACAATTTAGATTTTTAAAGGCAAAAACAAATCAAAATGAATCGCCTTTTTGGTCGTGGCAAGCCCAAGGAACCGGGACCAAGTCTAAACGACTGCATAGCCGGGGTAAGCGAAGAAAACATGGAAAAAATAAAGCAAATATAGATTTAATTACAACCAATAAATCGCTCTTAGGTTGATGCTCGTGCGACAAACATCGAGGAGAAGATCAATAAATTGGAAGCGGAGCTACGTAAATATCGCGAGCAAATGTCCAAGATGCGCGAAGGTCCTGCAAAGAATTCTGTGAAACAAAAGGCCCTCCGGGTGCTCAAACAAAAGAAGGCGTAGGTTCAAGACCCCACCCTATCTTTTTATATTCATCCATTTCCATTCATCCGTGCTTAAACCCTCAAAAAATTTTAAACTTTACTTTTTTGCTTAGCTATTGATCAAATTTTTGTTCAAATTTTCAAACTTAATTTTCACTCAATCCTCTACAATATGCTGTACTATTAACGATATTGAATTAACATTCCATATTTTAACCTGTTCATCCTATCCTAAAATTGGATTTATAAAACATGCCTTAACTGATTTTACTACCCTTTAGCTACGAACAGCAGGCGGAATCTCTGCGCAATCAGTCGTTCAACATGGAACAGGCCAACTATGCGGCGCAATCCTTGAAGGATACTCAGGCCACAGTGGCGGCCATGAAGGATGGAGTAAAGCAAATGAAGACAGAGTACAAGAAAATCAACATCGACCAGATCGAGGTAAGCTCCATTGATCATTAAAGAAAAGTATTTTTCTATACAATGTGATTTTATATTTATGTTCAATATTTACCTACTAATACCTAACACTTTCAATTGAAAATTATGGATTTAAGATTATACCATTAACTATTTATTTTTATTTGAAGGACATCCAAGACGACATGGCTGATATGTTTGAACAGGCGGACGAGGTGCAGGAGGCATTGGGTCGCACCTATGGAATGCCCGAGGTGGATGACGACGACCTGCAGGCTGAGTTGGATGCTCTGGGCGATGAGATTGCCCTGGACGACGACACCAGCTATTTGGATGATGTTGTCAAGGCTCCTGAGGCGCCGAGTCGAGAGCCTGGAGCCGATAGCATAGTGCCTGGAAAGGTAAACAGTTGATTGTATAGGTAACTCAACTAGATTATTTCATTATTTTGTTATTCGCCTACAGAGCACCATTGAAACTGATGAATTTGGCTTGCCCAAGATCCCCACTTCGCTGAAGACCACTTAGGCATGGTGCTGCCAGCTCTCAGGTTTCCACTCTCTTCATCCTTTGTTAAACTTTGGGCACGCTTTGTATATTTTTTGTGTAATGGAGCCATCAAAGATTTCCTTTAAAACCTCACTTTTGTACCCATATGTTTTCTCAATAAATAACTGCTTAAAAAATCACACCACATTAATATGCAGTCAAATTCGATTTATTTGAAAATTCGGAACATTGGAAAATTGGGAAAACATTTAGTTGGGCCAATAACGGGATATCCATTTCGGCAGTCCACATTTGTATGGAAATCTTTAAAGTCCTATTGTCACCCGCCTATACCGTGCTCATTAAGGTATTTAAGGTATACCTAATTAATATTTTGAAAAAAAGAAGGAGAACTGCGAATTGGCTTCAAAGTTTATCACCCATACATACATACATATGTACTGTTGCCTTCGCTCAACAATTTTTTTTTAATCTAGATGGCGTAGACTTCTACCATACATTTGATGTTTTTCTTTCCCTTTTTTTAACCAATTATTCCAAGGAAAATCATAATTTGACAAGACTAGAAATGGGAGAACGTATTTTTTTCGAAAACTCGATCTGGTTTACGTGTCGTATAAGTAATTTTTTAGCAAACTTTCAAGAGGTTTCGCAAGGTCTAAATCCCGAAAAAAATTTGTTTATCTTTGACATATGTACATTTTTTCCCACTTTAATCTATCATGAAAAGGGGTGAGAAAAGGATTTCAATGTAACGTAATAAAACAATCTCGAAGAATTGAATTCATAGAATTCATTGAGAAATCTTACCATCTTAAGATGGCTTAGTGAAACAACGTAAAGATACGATCTTTGGCACTATAAATATATATATTTTCTATGTACTTAATTAACTTTTTGTTAAAAAAATGTATTATTTCGAAGGATGGGCAATAAAAACGGCAAAACTCTAATAACATATGTACGGAAAATGTTTTGTATTTTTTTTATTTCAGAAAAAATAAAGAAATAAAGACGGTTAAAGGGATTTTGTAAGGGCCGCTTGATTTAAGCTATGAATTCCCATACGTTTTCAAGGATTTATCCAACTTTTATACCAAAGGACGAAGAATTTTTCTCTGCATACTTTTTGGTAACTCAAATTTTCTACCCGTTCTCTCAGAATCTTTGTGTAGAAGAGCATTTTCATTAAGGAAAAATTACATCGGTCAATGTTTTGAAAATTGAATTAATATTCAAATCAAACGAAATTTGGTTTAAGTATATTCCTGTGTCACCCCGAATAATGGATTCCTCTGCATATACCAAAAAATATTTGCAACTAAAAATACGCATTTTTTGCCTAAACAAATTACAGTGTTTTTTGAAAAGATTCGGGGTCGGGAAAGAACAAGACTGTTTTCTAAAATCCATTTTACCAAGGCTGCACTGTAGTTCCTTCGATCGCTCTCTTCGGCTCTCCCGCCAGTGCAGTTGCATTGTGCATTCTCTTAGCCTCGCTCTCGGGAACCACCCCACCCCACCCCACCCCCACACACAACCACAGACGAGCGCTTACGCTCTCTTCGCTCGTTAAACGAAGGTAACAGAGCTCTGAAGTTCAGAGCGTGAACTTGAGCGCGCGTGTTTCTCTGCCGTTGGGAAGTGTGCGCTGTTTGCTGGTTTGTGTGAGCGGATCTCGGTGCAGCGAAGTGCCTGTGTTGTGTGCAAAAATAAAGCGCTCGCCGTTTAGTAGTCTTTTGACTGCTGTACGGAACGGTCGCAAATTTTCCCTCTGCCTAAGATTCGGTTGTTTCGAATCCGAAGAGGAAAACCTTCGCTTTTCAAACAGACAAAAAAACAAAACAAAATAGCAGCAACAAAAAATCAATTGTTCAAACGTAACTGTAACTGCAGCGCTCACGCCAACCGACCGCCCGCCCACCGTCGCCGTCGCGTCGCCAATTAAACGCTTTGCTACCGATCAAAAGTGCAATCCCAAAATATCAAACAAATAAAATGCGTTACAAAGAGTTCTGAAACATCAAAGATTACGCGAAAAAATCTCGCAGTTTAAGTGGCCTTAAAATATGATTCAAATGTCAATTAATTAAAGCAAATATATTCTGGTGGCATCTGACAGCCTTTGGTCGGCTCTTCCCGCCTTCCCCTCACCACGCCCCCTTCGCCCCACACAACAAGTGCCTGAAAGTTTATACATATTTACACAACAATTTTAGAAAATAAGTGAATTATCGTTGAATAACTCAGAGAAAACTTGAAACAGTAAAGTATTTGAATTTATCTGCTGCTGCCGAAACATAATGGATATATCGCCAATTGGATTACTTTTGCTTGAGATGGTAAGTTAATTGGTTAATTCCAGAACCTCGTTTTCATTTCGGTCAGCAGATCGCTCATACGCAGCGTTGCATTCGCGGCGGCAGCGGAGTTGCAATCGCCTCGAATGCAGGAAGCAAATAGCGCAAAAAAAGCTCTCTATTCATTTCGTCATCGGTGCACACATTGCACATAGACGCATATATATGTAGCTACATACTTGAAAGTTCATGAAAATATTGGACGTTTGTGAGGGATCAGGGTAAAATATGGTCTAAAATAGTGACCTGGAAAATTGGATATCAAGAAAATTACCCTGTAACCATAATCTGCAGCCGAACTTTGTGGAACACATAAAGTATAATATAGGAATACTAATAAAAGCTTTTCTTTGTTAACATATCGAGTATTTGACATGTTTTTAAATGCAAATATGCGAAACGCTTGCTTATTTAGAAAAATGCATTACATAAATGAATTTAAAAATATTTTATTTTTTTTTTGTATTAAATAGTTTTGTTATGTTATTCAACTAAATAAGTGATGTGCTATAACTTAATAATGAAGAAATATTTTTGCTATTTTTTATTGATAAAAAATTAATGTATTTTTTAATTCATTCTATTTTATTATTTAAGATTTAATCCCATTAATTTTTATCGATCTTACAATTTTCTTCAGTTTTTTCATACAAAATATATTTAAACTAAATGTGCAGTAACTGGAATAATTATTTGGTTATTCAACGTTTTCCTGCTTCGATTTTATTTATTTTCAATGCGAGCATGACTAATCCCTGAATCGGGAAAAAATCATATTTGCTGAATTTCAATTTGGCAAGAAATCTTTTTTGCATGTTTGATTTTGGATAATGTTGGCCACCCTTCTAGAATTTCACTGGCCATGCGCTGGCCCAGTTAAGAGTTCAGTTTGGGTTTTAACCAATTAACAGAGTTCGATAAAAGGTGAAGAAGCGATCAATAAAAACCGCCAGCCGCAGCAAATAAATTATATTTTGCTATTTTATACTTTTTTATAGCTGCAACATGTCAATCAGTTTCGTTTTTCGGCTTCATTTGTTAACCACAATATAAGATACAAAAAGTTATAGAGATTTGCAAGTCAAAGTTAGGCGATCGGCCTTCGAAGGGGGCAATAAATAATGATGCCTGACCTGAGGGCCCTGAAAATACGTACTTCCTAAAATTTATTCCATTTGCCGCTGAGCAACAGAATCACTGACCAACCTCACCAAACACTGCCATTCCCACATTTACCAAAAATGAAACCAAAACAAGCAAAATAAAACGAAAAAAAATCTAAATGAGATTTGCCAAACAAAACCGATAGCCCTGAGCCCGCGGTCGATAAGAAAGTTCGGGTAGAGCTCTCACCCAAAATTCATTGGAGTCTCCTTCGTCCAATTAAAGCTGGATAGGTTCCCATCAGATAATCTTTTTCGGTGGGTAGAAAAATATAAATATCCGACAGGGTTCTATTATTATAATATCAAGTTCTTCCAAAACTATCTGAAAGAGATTTAGAAAGAGGGGGAGGGCAGATAGAGCTAGAGAGAGAGAGAGAGAGAGAGAGGGAGAGGGACGGGAAGAGTCGAAAACGTTTGCAAAGGCAATGAACGCGAGCTTTTGGCGTTTTCTTCCGATAACGGGCACTACGTACACAGCTCTCGCATACCAGTAAACCCTCGAATATCAATAGACCCACACACAGATACAATCGACCGAGTTCGCTCAGTTTCGCGTCAGTTCAGTTTTTCCTCCCATGTCGCATGACCCTGGCCTGCTATTGAAGCTCTAGACACATTCGGAGGCCGATACAAAGCGCACCATTCAAAATATATACTATAGTATTGTCTATGCCCGCGCACACATGTCCAAATGATACTAGTTGCCGGCGTAGTTGTACCCAAGTACTCGCTTTTCTTGCCTCTGTTTCACTGCTCTACTGCTGCTGCTGCGGGTCTCCGTTCAATTTTCGTTTCTAAAATAAAGCAATGATACGTAGGAAATATGTGTGAGTCAAGAGAGGTACACAGGCAAAGAAGCGGGAAGTGCTAAACTCTTTTGTCGCGTCAAGTTTACGATTAATCTCTGAAATATTTAAATATTTTGTGCGATTTACATTTTTTGAAAAGCCATTTCTGCAAATTCTTTAGCTTTTTTCTTCTGTCAGAAATGTAAAAATTAACCACAAAAAGGTTATATTTGACAGAAGACAAAATTAACACAACGGTATATCATGACAAATTATAACACAATTTATTTAATTTGTATTAATTTTATGTAGGATAATTTTTTTCTTTTTTCTGAAAACAAAATCAGTTTCAAACAGTTAACAATTTTTATACTTGATACTTTTAATATTTTAAATATATATTAACTTCATTTTTAAGAAAGAACACCTATTCATTCAATTTACATTATTTTTAAATACTTGACAAACTAAGCATTTCTTATCTTTAACTAAACTCAAGGTTGTACAAGAAGTATCTACACTGTTATGTTTTCTTTTTAATTTTAACATAGTCTGCGCGGAAGCTTAAAGTTCTCAAAAAGCCTTGAAAATTGAATTTGGGAAGTCTAAAACGGGTAACCATTGCAATCATTTTAACATGCATGTTTGCAAATTCTTTCGGTTATCTCTAAGCTTTAACCTTCATCCTTGTCATATTCACATTTCAAAATAAAATGTACCTAACAATAACTTCTGTTTAATGCATTTTTGAGTCTATTTGTTGAGCCACCAACTTCCTCATTACCAATCCATACATCACCATGATTTACGGTTAGCTTAAAACTCCACCTGCTAAAATAAACAGTCATAAGACTTGGACAAAGCCCCACTAATCTGGCCAATTGGCTAAGCTGTGAATGGCATTCCATGATCTTGTTTGTTTCGGCCAACTGATAAGCGACCCATGAGGCGTATACTTGATAAAAATCGAACAGAACAAACACAGAAGCAACCTTAGACAAACCGAAAGAAATCCACTTGATACCCCGGCCAATTGTTGAAATATTTGGTATTGGGTGCTCTTGGGCAATCGCAGCCTTGTCTAAAAGGTTTGAGGGTCTCCGAGGGGTGGTGGTGGTGGGCCTAGGCCTTCTGCCGGTGACTGTAATACTAGTTCTAAGAGTTATGTGCCTGATATTAAAATGACTATGAAAATCCCCCAGCAGATGCTTCGTGCCAATGAAGTTGATACCCACAAACACACATGCTTTTTAACCTTAAGTCACGTTTGATTTTTGTGGGTCTGCGACCGCGTAATTTTGTTGCTAACTACACACGTTGTTTTCTTGGCATTCTGTGTATGGCTGTTGATGTTTTTGTTATTGTTTGCCGCTTGCGGCAAGTTCAACAAAACATTACTCGAAAAACCCAGCCAAAAGCACATACTGCTGGCTCAACGCAAACTTCTGCGGCTCCAAAAAGCAGCGTACTTCTGCCCCCACAACACACAATTCGGCACATTGAGGTTCAAGGCCCCCAGCCCCACAAAACGGAGTGGAGCGGAGCGTTCGACTCCGCAAGGCCAAGTGCAAGTCCAAGTCGTGGCTCAGTCTCAGTCTCAGGTCTCAATCTCAGTCCGTATGCTTTTCGATATACCACTTTTGATATTTTCATTTCCATTTCGTTCGTGTGTCGCTGCGCGTATGATTTTCAGTTTTAATTATGCATTTGCTCGGCTCGAGAGGCACGAAAGATAAAGAGTAGCCATGACAAACATTTTTACCCCAATAGGCCTAAAATGGCAAGGGCTCGTGCCTAAAAAGCCAGTTAGCAGCAAGAGATTAATCACAAGCCAAACCAGCAATGAAATATGGCAAGTGCTTGTGGGAGGGTATGCCAGAAGTTTAGTTACCCTACCTTAAATAAGGATCATACAAGATGCACTGATTTTTGGTTGTTAAATTATGTAGCTAGAAACCATTTTATAAGCCGTTCGAGTAAATATTCATAAATTTTTTTCCACAACGTTTCTTATTTAATTTTTTGCTGTTGCTCCTATTATGTTTATGAAATAATAAATATTTAAAAACTGTAAAACAAATTGATATCAAATATACTCAATTAAAATTTTTGTTTATACTTAGATACATAGTTTCTTTAATTTTTATTTTAAATTTTTAAATAAATTACTTTTCAAAAAGTTGATATTTTTGCAAAATTTATACATTTTTAGAATCTTTTTTTAGTTTTAGTCAGACTTATAATTATTATTAAATTTACAGACCTTACATATAAATGACAAAAAAAAATAATTTTAGTGATTTACGCTTAGTAAATCTTTTTCTTAGTTAGTACCAAATAGTAAGCATAGATTCATTAAATTGATTTATTATGAAATACATTTTACATAATCATTCTCTACATTTTTTTCACATCTACCAATAATTCCCAAAGTAAGTTATTAGTTAATTTGGATGCATCAATTGATTGTTTCTAGAAATTTGTAATTATTTTATACATGTACAGTTAGCTTTTTTTAGTGAGAGTGTTCGGCAGCCTGCGCTCGCCAAATTTACCTGGCCAAAAAGCTCTCGAGCAAGGAAATCAAATTCGACTTCAGATTTTACGTATCAGATTCAGCTTGGCTTTTCGGCAGCAGAATGGCAGAGAAGGCACAAAGGCGAAAAGCCAGAAAGGCAAAGGCAAATGCCAGCAAGTCAAGTCGCTCACCCATACAAGTGCCGAAAATCATGACCTTCCACAATGCCAGCAGAAACACAGCAACAGTTGACTCGAGTTGCTCGCTCGTTCGTTCTCCCTTCGTGAGCGAGCTACACTTTTTTCTTGTATTTTTGGCAATGCGTGAGTGAGACACACACACGGACGGACAGGCAAAGAGTGCGCTGCTCGAAAATAAGGCCAAGGTGACTCACCTTGATTAAGACCCAATCCGAATGAGTAGAAGCAGCGCAAGAGAAGTGCCGCCTGCCGGCAAGCAGCAGCGGCAACAACAACAACCACGGCGAAACCAACGCGGTTTTCAATGACCTTGCCCAAAAAAAAAGCTTCGAGCATAATAATTAAATAACTTGGGCCAAGCTACTGCCGCGTAGAACCGAAAATCAGGCTCGAAAACGAAACCGAAAAATGCCCAAGTCATTGCCAAAAATAAAATAAAAATATTTGTACACAGAAAAAAATTAAGAACCAAAAACGATTTGTTCAAGAAAAACATTTTACAGCTAGCAAACAGAAAATTTGTGAACACAATATTTAAAAATTTATTTATTTATTTATTTATTAAAATCAAGTTTTTTTTTAATATACCTATACCTATATATAGCAATATTTATTTTAAATTACGATAATTTCATTGGGTATTCAAAGTATAAAAAAAATATATTTCGTTCAGTGTATGCATGTAAAAAAAACCAAAAATTCGAGAAACAGAGACAGCGCGAGTGGAAGGGAGACAGTGAGAGACCTCCGGCAGAGGTCAACGTCAGGATCAGTGACATTGCCACCGCGTCATTCTCAGCAGACGCAGAGCGTGCATTGACGCCGCGTACATTCACTTCATCGCCGAAAAAAACAAAAACAATGTATACAAAAATTCACTCCTGGTCTGGTCCGCTCAGGCTAGTCTCAGTTGTCAAGATATGTGATACAACTGCAGTCGAGATTTAGCCGTAAATTTAGGGTAAGAATATGAATTTTATTAAAATGAAAAGCTATTTGGCTTGGTTTTATGATAATTACTCATTCGCAGTGTTGTCTAAGTAAAACTTTCAAATCTTTTCTGAAGATCTCAAATTTTTTAATTATGTACAATTTAAAAAATAAAATTATTTTTCTAGTGCTGAACTAAATTCTTACCGAATTGTTGGGCTCTACGTTTTAGTTACATTACCTTCCCAACGTGTGGAACTAAATAAGTTGGGAACTTTATTCGCCAAAACCTTATAAGCCAAAAACCATATTTATTTAAAATAACTTGCTCAACAGCTCCTAATTTTTTTTTTTTTTTCAAATTAAGAATTTAGTTCCATAAATGTAGGTACTATTCAGAACCAGACATCTATCACTTACTTGTTTTATTTAAAAAAAACTAAATACATTTTTATTTTGTAATGCTGCACACTTGAAAAGAGTATTTTGAACTATCTTTTTTTATCCTATCAAATAAAAACAATTGCAAGAAAATCACCAATTAAAGTCGGCGCCCCCTTTCTTGCATCTTCATATTACACATACGCACTGTGTTACTTAAAAGAAAAAATCAAAGAACTTTTGGTACATGGAACTATTTAATTAATTGTTTTGAATAAAACCCTATCTCAAAAAAGAAATGTCATATTATTTTAGTTTAGTCTATTAAATACAATATTAAAATCAATAACTTACTTTTTCTGATAAATTATCAATTTAAAAGGCAACTAAACTGTTCATTTGCAGTGCTTTCATTCCTCCTCCATATCAAGATATTCTTGAAGAGTCAAGGATCTCGCGACTATATAAAGTTGATTGTCCTTCGCCGCTGCCCTGAGTCAACAACAACAACAGCTCGTGCGATTTACAGTTGCATTGGCAGTTTGATAGCCAAGTGCCGCTCCAACTGTAAACACGTGCCGCTCTGAGCAGCCAAGGCTCCCCAGTTTGAGAGTCGCTTTCGAGAATCTAACGCGCCTATCTCAATAGCCCCCAAATGCTCACACTATTACACTCGCATTTAGCCTTAGTTGAGGTCTTGCAATGCACCTCGAAATGCACTCACACATGTGAGCTGGCGTAATGAACACAACTCCCGCGCTTTTCTGCGAGCGGAGAGAGTGAAATTGAAAGAGAGGGAGAGCAGTGAAAGAGAAATGCTAAATTTAGTTCAATGAATTTCGCGTTTTGCGCTGCTCTTAGCTCTCTATCTGGCTCTCTACCGCTTTGTTTTTGTTTTGTTGTTATTGTTGGGGGTGCGAGTGCATTGACTACCGCAGAGAGCAAGGCACGTTACTCCACTCTCCCGCTCCCACCCCCCGCTCCGCCCTTCTCCGCTCCTGCTCCCACTCCGTGATGATGATAATGACGTTGCCAGCGGCTGAGTTTCTGCAACTGCAACAACGACAACGATGATGATGACGATGGTTATCGAAGGTCTTTCACCCGAACTCGGTCATTGGCGTACATTTGTGTGCTGCTGCTGCTGCTGCGACGTCGCTGCCACTGATGATGTTGCTGTTGTATCTGCTGCAACTGCAGCTCTGCCTTACTGCCGCCGCTCGCAAATCCAGAGCTTTTCAAAGTGTACATGTCGCAATTTCTTAAGAAAGTTCAATTACCCCAAACAATCAGATTTACTGTCTGTTTTTTTTGATGCATACACTCGCTGGCCGTACAGTGGGTGCCGTAGCGAATTTGTTACTACTTTTTTACTAAAAACAAAAGGCATTTATTCTATGATTTTGAAAATATATGTTTTTAACATAATAATCGTTTAATAAAAGGATAAAACCGATTTTTACTATTCTTAAAATGATAATGATATTTTTCTATTACCATTTTTTGACTAAGAACAAAGGCATTTATTCTGTGATTTTAAAAATATATATTTTTAACATAATACTCGTTTAATAAAAGGATAAAACCGAGTTTCACTATTCTAAAAATGAAAATTATATTTTCTGAAACCAAACTAAATATGATATTTCAATATTTAAAATTGTTAATAAATAAGCTTAAATTAATAGGAGATTAAAGTGATTATTGGACATTATTAGTTGAACCGAAAAACAGTTAAAGTTCAATAAGCCAAGTCGAATTTAAATTAATCTTTTAACATTTTATAGTGTTCCTTCCACTGTCAAAACTAACTTGTCAGTCTTTTGCTGATGATGTCCACTGTGCAGTCGCTTGGTTCATTCGCTTCTTTCGCTGCAGTTTCGTTGTTGTTGCTGCTGCTGCGTCGACTGCAGCTGCTGCCTCTGCCGCTGCCGCAGTCGGCGTCGCTGGGTTGCAGTTTTCTAATGTTGCCTGGCATGTTGGGAATGGGCATGGTTGGGTTTTCAGCGGCAAGAAGAGGAAGCGGAAGAAGCGGGGAAGAAGCTGTTGTGTGTTTGTGTTGTTGGCTGGTTTTATGGTGCATCTTCAAATGTTTGGCTTGCACTAGCTGCATCCCTCTCGCTCGCTGCTATCCCTATCCCCGTCCCTTTCGCGTTTATTTGCGTCGCTGCATTCAATTTCAATGAGAAATGTTTTCTTCTCGTTTTCGTTTCTGTTTTTTTATTCTTCTGCATTCGGATTCGCTTTTGTTTTTTTGGTCATGCAAAAATATATACAAAAAAGTGTTCCCCTCTTTTTTTCGCCGATGAAATGCAGATCAGAATCAATGGCACTTTCCCTTTGGAAAGGATTTTAAAATCTTCAAGCAAACTTTAACCTTAAGAAAGTTGAATTTTTTCTACAAATTGACCACTAAATGTTCACAATAATTCAATTGAATGTCTTCGGAAGGTATTATTTTTTTACATTATAAGTATTTCACTAATAAAATTTAAATGTTTAATAAGTCTTCTTATGCTGTTCCCAATTGATTTTATTTAATTTTTTTTATCAACTACTTTACCTAATTTTGATTTTAATTAAATTGTATAATGTATATTTGTATTTAGGAATATAAGCATTTAAATTATTTTATTATCATTACTACTGAAACTATTTTTAACAACATTTTACAAACCAGTTGGATTTTCAAAATTATTTAATATAAATAATTTTGTTTTATAAAACAAAAAAGGCTATCCCAATAAAATGTAAATATTTACTTGCAGCTCAGTTTAAAACAATACTTTCATTTCACTCAAAAAAGGAACTGCAACTCGTAAATTTTGCCATGTCTTTCCCCTGAACTTTAGCCTTCGTTGGCCAAACCTTTTTGGACATTTCGAATTTGCAACCAATTTCGCCGCCTTCATTCTCCTGAGGTAATCCATAATTTCCAAAAGAAAGACATTATTGCATTGGGATCTGCGGACCACAACCCCCTCCCTCCCATTGCCTCCTCCATTGGCAGTTGCAACTTTCAAACGAGTTTAGTACTTGCACCCTGCAACTTCGATGGCCAATGCGATGCCTTTTGGCCAAGTCCGAGGCATCTTGGCCAGGCTGGGCATCCTCGCTCGGGCCAAGGAATTTGACCGACACATTTACTCTGGCGGTTTTGATTTTTTCGGCCTCCGATTCGGATTCGGGTTTATCTTCTCCACAGGCAGCAGCGCATTGCCTTTTTCCATGTTAGGCATTTTTTCGATTTTTTCCCAAATTTTTTGTTTGTTTTATGTTTTGTATTTTGGTCTTTTTTCGGCAACGGCAACGAAATATTTTCAATGTCTTAGCGGCCAACTTTCGTTGGCTTTGTGCTCGAATCTTATTTTTATTTATTTCGTTTTTCGCTATCAGTGACAAAACTTGCTTGGGCTGCAGTCGCTGCACCGCTGCCGCAGCGCAGTCGGCGTCGCTGCTGACGACAGCAGTTTGTGCTGCAGGGAAATGCAAGTGGAACTGCGGTTTTAATTTTATTTCACTTATCGAATCGATCAAAATCGAAAATAGGGAGCAGCAAAATTTGTTGTAATTTATCTTACTAAAAATGATTATATTTTATGATTGTAATGAAATTAAAATTGGCCAGTCGCAAAAAGATCAAGAGCTTTAGCTGGCTTACAATTTGTATTATTTTATGCAAATAATAAATAGAGTTGTTTTGTATTTTACTGAAAAATATCAATATTGAAATAAAATATCAAAAAAGAAAAATGGTTTTGTGGAACAGTTTTAAATTAATGCTAAACTACCAATAGACTTTTAGTAAAAAATGCCTAAGAACATAGTTTAATAAATATTCTGTTTAATTTGGAATTGAAATAGATAGAAATGTCGACTACAGATTTATCTTTTAATTTTAAAATAGTCTGCTTAAAATACATAAAACCATGTGTGCACTTTAACTTTTTTTTTGTATATAATAACATAACAGTAAATAGATCAGAATATAAGAACCCTAAGCATTTCGGTTACATACGTTTTATATTTGTTATAATAATTTACTGCAGAGTAATTAAAGTGCAAATATAATGCAATTAATGAATAGCTGAGTCAGAAGCATTTCCCCATTTTGTATTTTTTAGGTGTTTTAAAATCAAAAGTGAAATTCGCCATAAAAGTTACTCAATAAAACGAAATAATTTTCGTTGCGCTGCATTTCTTGTGGCAGTTTGAATTCGCCTTGTTGTTGCTGCTCTTGATTTTTGCGTTATTTTTTTTGGGTGCATTAAACGGCAAATTGTTTCGTGGGATCAACACAAAGTGCGTTGATCTCTCGGCTGAAAAAGTGAATGAATGCAAACGGTGACGTCGCGACGCGGCATCTCAGCTGGCGTGGGCGTCGCTGCCCGGTTACGTTTGGTGGCGTGAAAATAGCTCGAATGTGACTAACAATTAATAAATTATTAATTGTGGTGAATCATGATTTTTGTTGGGTGGGGGGAGGGGCTGGGAGTATTTTTTTTGGAGCAACTCCCGATCTCCATCTCACTCGTTTGCCCGCTCTCTCATTCACTCATTTCACTCCACTCGATGCGAAAGCAAAAGCAAAACAAAAATTCATCAGCGTATTGCCCTCTTACTCCCCATACACTGAAAGATATTACGACTATACCCTAACTTGGAATCAATATTATATTCACTAATCAACTTAAGTAAAACAGTTAATTTAAATTGATGGTCAACCGCGAATTCTTTAGTTGAAATAATCAAAATTTTTATGAATTTATATCTTTTATTTTTAAATTTAAAATTCGGACTTTATATTTCGTTGGGTTGCACTGGAGTTATAGTTAAACTTTAAAAGAATAATTTATGTAACAGTTCTAAAGAATTCGCGCTAAGGTCGGTTTTCAAGGCTGTTTTTGGTTCCTAAGCCTATTTAAATCGTGATGAATTGAATTTTTTCCTCTGCACCTATCCCTCTCTCGCTCGCTCTCTCACTCTATCTCTCTCCCACTCTCGCCGTCTCTCTCTGCTCGTGTGAACTCTGCTTTTGACCGACGAGGCAATGTTGTTCGTTGACCTTTCCCAAGTGTTGTTGCCATGAAAGGAGTGTAAGTAAGTTGTGGGCGCTGCTGCCTCCGTTGCCGCTGCCTCGGTCGGCGTCGCTGCCCGCTGCAGTTTACGCAGCAGCGCCTAGTTGTTGTTGCTGCGGCCCCGCTTTTGTTTCATATTTCGGCAAAAGTTTCCTTGGTCATTAAACTCTTTAATGCAACGACCTTCCAGTGCGATCGAATCGACAACGACGCGAATTTCAATTGAAGTCTGAAGCCTGAAAAGCTTTTTGGTTTTTGTTTTGCTCTTCCATATTTTTGTTTCGTTTTATTTTTTTTGTTTTATATCTGAAGGAGTTAATCGTTATTGACAGAAGTGTAGTAGTGGCGTTTTTGGCCAGGTTAGTGCCTTGAATCTGAGCAATGAACCTGCCGGCAGAGAGTGAAGGTTCCTCGTCGCTTTTGGGGCTTTTGAACGCTTTACTGAGGTCAGGGATGGGCTTAAAAACCGAAGGATTTAGCCTACTCGTGTAAATGTACTGGAAAATTAGTGGTCACGGGCGGTTTTTGGGAAATTTTTCAAGATTCTGTGTGTGTGTTTTACTGATTATATTGTTGTGTTTTTAGGGAATACCAATTAACAAGTGAAACCACTACAACACTTATTGTTTTGAACCAATTGTGAATGCAAAGCACGAATATTTTTGGGAATTTTTAAAGTTCTTACCTTTTTTGTCTACCTTTGCTTTTAAAGAATAAAACATCTTAATTAAACGGCTTACAATAAAACTTTAAATAAAATATACTTGATAAATTTGTATTGATATCTTTACATTTTAGTGTTTAACAAAAAATGTTGATATTTGTTTCTTTTTTGAATAAAAATAAAAATATTATAAAATTGTATTGGTATTGGAAGAAATTGAAAAATGTACTAAAAATAACGAAAATATAAAAATTTAAAGTTTACAACACTATTCTTTGGTTAAATCATAAAATGTATAATTATATTTACGATTAGGCAGTTCCAATTAGTATTGTATTATCCCTTAAGTTAACAAACCTAATTAAAAATAAAATCCCAAAAAAGTTAAATTTTAAAATACTTAACCAATGCAAAAATTCAAACCAAATCTAATTTTAAAAAATGTTTAAGTTTTAAAAGTTGTCTCCAAGGTTTTAAATTGAACTTAAAAGTCAAAATGCTAAATATGTTATTTCATATTCTTTTTCAAACTTAACGTATTTTGACTTCAGGAGATTTCGATTTTCTTATTTGCCCGCCAATTTGCAGTTCCCTGCCCTTTTGCAGCCAGAAATTACCTCACAAATTGTAATATGTTTCTTGTGAGTAATTTCGCACAATGAAAAGTAAAATTTGCGGCTGGAGTAACAACAACAAAAACAGCAGCAATAACATAAACAAGCAAACTCTCCCACCGTTTTGCGGTATTTGCACTTTTGCGTTAAACAATTTGAATGAAATCAGAGCGAGCAATGAAAGAAAGAGTATTAAATGCAAGAGAATTAAAACGAAAGAGCAAGTGTCGAAGGAAGAGAGGTAAGAGAAAAAAGCTTTGTTCAGAGAGCGGAAAAGAGCTAAATGCAATTGCAAGTGATCACACAGATTTGCACAGTGTCCGTGTATGTGTGTGTGCTTTACTGTAAATAAATTGTTGTTGCTGCATTTTGCATTGCATTTTGCCGGGCGCGCTTTTTTTTTTTGCGTTTCGCCTAGTGTGTGTGAGAGAGCAATTGCTGCTGTGTGCGTGCAACAGCGACTAACTTGTTTTTGTTGCCGTCGCATTCGACTTTTTCAATGAGTCAATCCTTGAAATGTTGACTTCCTGATACGCATATGACTATTGAACAAGTTTGCTTTGTTAGATTTTTTTGAAGGTTGCGTATTTTATTCACAAACACACTCGCACACACATGCACTTTGCTGGGGCACTTTGAGACGGACAGACATACAGACACACATTAATTTTCGTAGTAAGATATGCCCCATGCTTTTGTTTCTGTTTCTGTTTTTTTTTTTTGGCTTTGCTTGGTAGTGCGCGACTTCTTGTTCTTCTATTTTAATATTTCAATGCACTTTCTGGGGCGTATGATAAATATTTGGCAGAAGAACAGAAAACTATTGACCAATAAACACAACATAATTGGTTCAATTAAGTAATTAAATTGGTTATTAATAACAATGTAGCATATGATAACTATAAAAATAATGTTATTTTCTGTATAAAATCATTTTTTTAATTTATTAAAATCCTTAATTTAATTTCCCTTTTAAGAAATAATTATATGTATTATTTATCTAAAAATGCAATTTAAAAGAAACTGTGCTAAAAACACAAGAATAGGTTTTTCTTTCATACCTCAATTAAAATTTTGTTGATTATATAATTATTATTAAATACATTTTTAGGAAGCAGTTCACCCGCATTACAGTAAAACTACTTTTTGTAGTATAAAAATCTTCTGTGGATTTTCCACTGCATTTACGGTTTTGTAGAGGCCAGCGTAGAACAATGGGATCAGTGAGTGGGACAAATATATCAGACGACAGCTCTCGGGGACCTGAGTCAACTTTTCCTTCGCCATCTCCATTATCCATTATGCATAATGCCTGTGTCTCGTGTGTCTGCTACTTCTTGATCGCACTTTTTATGGCAGTGGCAGAATAATTTTTCCATTTAACATTTTTTCTGCTGCTGTTGTTTATGCTTATTTTGTTAATTTAATTAGAATTCATTTTGTGTTGTTGCCTCTTTGTTGGTTAAATTTGCCTTCTTCTTCTTGTTTGTTAGCCGTCAAGAATTCGGGTATAGGTTTTATAATAGTGACCCAAGGTCGCTGGTTTCCCATGGTTAACCTTATGTTTGAGTTCTGCTGTAACAATGAAGCCGTCAGCGACAGCACCTAACAGAAATATAGCGCATACGCCGCGTGCGCCAGATGCCAATGAATTCTCGACCATAACGATAATGATGATAATAATTTGGTAATTGCTTTTTGAGGGCATCTACGCTCCAAAAACAATGCCCAATCAATTAACAAACCTTTATAAATTAAATGTTTCAGTGGGACACCAGGGCGTATGCGCAATGTGGTGGCTCTTTTGAGGTTTAGGTGTGATTCTAAGGGTTTTCATGTGACAATTAAATGTGGAAAATTCCCTTTGCCTTAAAACTAGTTAAAAGTATCTTATTTTAGTGGTGTAGCTATTGAAATATTTGTAATTAAATTAATTTTTCCATTTTAACATACAATATTATCATTTGCCGAATTGAAGTCAAGTGAACTTATTTATAAGTCTCCCTGACCGATTTTGTTATTTTTGTTCCCCTTTTTAGTAGGTGTAGTGTTTCTCCCAATGCAAATTAGTCACACATAATGAGGTGCATTAACCAATTGAATGTTTTTCTTTCCACATACGTGGACCGTACAACTAAACCGAATTTATGGTTAAAAAATCGTACATAAATACATTGGCGAGAGAGGGACAGTCGATTACAACAACATTCGTTACGCCCTTGGGCAAAGGGGGTGCTACCTGTAAAAGCAACAACAAGCACCCTACAGCTTGGCCATTAGTGCGGCATTAGCGACTGTCTACAGACTACAGACTACGGTCTACCGTCTACCGTCTAGACCCCCAAAGCGACGACCTTAAACTTGAATCGGAATAGCAACAAAAACTGAAAAAAACGGCAGCAAAAGAAGAAGAAGCAGGAAACAAGGTCACAAGAAAAAAATAGCAGCAAAAACAATAGCGTTTGTGGTTACAACAGAAAACGAAAAACAAAAAGTAAGGCACAAAACTAAGGTTAAAATTTGCCCACTTGCTAAATTGTTTGTTAAATTGTGACTAATAAATAAATGACTAAAACTATCTATTAAAATAATGAATATGTTGATCAAGAATCTTCATTTAAGAAAAATTGTTTGTTGTATAAAGAAAATTATTATTATTATAAAATGTTCGGCTAAAATGTAAAATTTACAGGCATACTTAATAAAGAAAATAAAATATCCAAATTATTGGGAAGAAGCTTTGCATAGCAGCCGAAAATATTTCTAAGAGCTTAAAACTGCATAATATTTACATTGACCTTGAAACTGTTATCCAGAAATAAACTAATTAAGCACGAAGCTAACTAAATTAATGTTTTTTCAATTTCAAGCTTGTCACCAAAGCATAGAAAAACGCAAGCTTTTTCGCTAAATCGGAAGTGTCTCGAGTCAGTTGGCAAAAAACAGAAAATAATAAAAATACGACAAATGTGGCTAACTTTTGTGCGACTGTTTTTTTCAACTATCCGCTAGCTACAACAATAAAAAGCTGGCAAAAACAGCGATCTTGAGCGGAACGTTAATAATATTTTGTTCAATGAAAAGCCGTGTGGTTGTTGTTGCCATTGTCTATAGTTTGTTTCTTGTTGTTGCTTTTCTAAGCACGACTCGCTTATGTTCTTCACGCACACACACAAAGGCGCAAGTCGACACGCATTGAGAGCTGCATACAAATTATAAAGCCAAAAGCTTTTATTTTTATATTATTTTATACGTAGCCATGACAGTGTGAGAAGGTCACCACTCACACACACACACGCTCGGAATCGCTTAGAAACTAAACGCACACCAACACAGCCACAATGCAAAAAGCTAAGCGCAATAGCAACAACAACACACACATATTTACGCAGTAAATACTTATCTGCTTCTCTTCCTTGCCACCTGTCTCTATCTGTGTATTCACTCCTCTCTGTCTCCCATTCTCTGCAGCTAACGCATTTTGCATAGCTTTACTATATAGTCTATATAGCAAAAGCTCCTCCATAATTTGCAGGCGTCGAGAGCTTTAATGTGTTTTTTTGTCTTTTCTTCAAAGTGTTGATCGAATTCTGTGCAGAAATGGGCGGTTCGAGGGTGGGGTGTTCTAGAAAAGATCACTCATGATGAGAAATTCAATTACTGGGATAATATATTTTCTGGAGTGTAAAGAGTTTAGAAAAAGAACGCCTTAAAGATTTGTAAAACAAGAATAACAATCTTAAAACAGTTAAAATTATAATATAATTATGAAAATAATATTTTAAATATTAGCAGTAGAAAATCAAGTAATGACAAATGGTAATTTTGCCTTAAAAAATTGTTTGTAAAAAATTTCAATGAAATAATCGATATTTTTTTGATCAACAATTTTTAAGTTTTAGTTTAAATATTTTATCAGCCACAATAATACCTAGTAATTTAATCAGTACAATAATAAAAAATAACAAAAAATATTTTTTAAACAAATGTACATAAATAAAACAAGATTCAAAACTATAGTCTCCCGCCAAAAAAAGTTTAGTGAGCTAATGGGAACACCCGCTGCTGAGTTATCTTGGCCTCTGCCTCTGACTGTCGTCAACCGGTTTGTCAATGTCTCGCGCGTTTTTTTTTTAAACAATTCAAAACTTATGCAGCGAATTTGTGTTTATTTCATATTTATTGATTGGCTTCTTGCCGTGTGGTTTCTTCTTTGGTTCTACTTGCAGAGGCCGCACAGCAAGCCGACATAGGGCGACATTGGGATTGGGAGCCACTTCCTCGGGATCCACTTGTCTTCGGGGCCACGCCCACCGCCCCCGCCCCCAAATGCCCCAGCGCACCTTCAAACACCATAAATGCGTGCCAAAAGCAGCAAACTGGGAACTGATGCAAATTTGGTCAATGCCATCGATATCGATGCTAATGGCAATAAAACTCTATACATCTATCGCATTCGCTGTAAGATAAAATCGTCGGCTAACTCAGAGACAGCTTCCCCGAGCTCCTCCGTTTATCTGTGACAAGTGCGGCGGCCACGAAAAGCCAAATTCAAGCAAAAATATCAATATATTAAAAAGTAAACTAAATAAAATGCGCCCGAGTGCGCGGCTAAGCAAATACAACAACATCAAGTGGCGCATCGGTCAATGTGCAACAAGTGAATCGACACAAGAAAGCAAACAACAACTTTTTGACAACTTTACACTGCCTTACGGTTAATAATAAAAATATTAACTTACAAATTAATACGTAGTTGAATATACAAAAGTTATACAAACAGCAAAAACAATCAAAATTTATATATTTACACCAACGAAACCATTTACAAAAAATAAGTTAATAAGTTAACGACATTCAGCAACGTTGAGGATCGTCAACAAACAACGACAACAACAAAAAAAGCGAAAGGTGAGTATTGAATATGATCTGGAGACTTATCTTACTCCACGACTATTTAATGGTTTTATAACTTCTTAATTGTTTAGTTAGAATACATTTAAAATAGTTGAAATATTTAAATATAAAGAACTTTTAAAAATTTATTTGGAAAAAATCTTATTGCAATAATAGCGACAAATTTTAATTAGTTTCATAGACTATTATGGTCTGCATTTTAATCCTGAAACCTTAGAAATTTATTGGTTTTCATTTCCACGACGAACCATTTATTAATATGCCTCTGAAAATTGTTATTAATGTACATTTAATATTTGTTACATGTTTAATAATTAAGTCATAAAGTACAGATAAAATATCATTTTTAGTGATTTTTTAAAATTAGTTTTTAAACGTCTAACTAAACCTATTACGTATTACAAATTGTTTTTTCCCATTCGTTATTTTTATCTTATTCGGCAATTATGTGTACTAGATTGTTTTTATGTATTTTAAATTAAATTAAAGTAGTTTACGGTATTATAAATTTAAAGTCTTGACTTCCGAACCCAAATTCCAATATGCATTGTCAAGTGTGCCTACTCAGAGGCGTTAAGGTCACCACTCGCAGGGAAAACTGGAAAGCTTTCAACTTTCGCGAAAAGAACCCCGGTGGGGTGGAGAGCTCTCGATCACCCGATGACTGGGAGTACGAGTTCTGGATACCGAGTGCCGAGTACCGCTTACCGCTTACCGCTCACGCTCACCGGTCAATCGGTGATCGGTGATCGTTGATCGTCGATAGGCCGCACCCAAATCGGGAA
The DNA here is from genome assembly GCA_037075285.1 of Drosophila lutescens. Taxonomy (NCBI): domain Eukaryota; kingdom Metazoa; phylum Arthropoda; class Insecta; order Diptera; family Drosophilidae; genus Drosophila; species Drosophila lutescens. The sequence continues at coordinate 262,100 of JBAMCF010000815.1, read as the reverse complement.
TTCTCATTGCCAGCCACTCGCAGGGGAAACCAGGAAGTGACTGCGGGCTGCACAGTGTAGATTCTCGGCTAAGTACACATGCCAGCCGCTTTTCTATGCAATCTGGGCTGCCGATTGCCGCGCTAATCAGAGATTGCGTATACGCACTGTGGCTCTCTGTGATTATTCGCCATGCAAGCCAACCAATATTTTGCATAAATGTTGAGCAGCTCGGGCCAAATGTCTAATTATAATTCAGCCCGCGGGGAACGGCGAACAGTAAACGGGCAAATGGCAAACTTGGCGCCAGCTGAAGCTGAGGCAGAGGCTGGAGGTTTTCCATTGGCTTTTCCTTTCGTGCTTCTCGATTTGGTTTTTCTTGCCCGGCTCTTTCAAGTTTTCTTTCGCTTTTTTCGCCTGAACTTGCAGTTTGGCTGGAAAGTGAAATAGTTGCAGCGGCTTGAATCGCTTGTATTGAATAATGAAAAACGAGTTTTCCGCCGCGCATGCGCATCATAATAGCAATGGCAATAGCAACAGCAAGGCAACAGCTTAGCTGTGGAAAACCCGAAGAGGCCGAAAGAAAAGTAGCGATAGGGAGAGAAAAAGAGAAATGATGATGACGCGGGTGCCAGGCAGCGCAATGTTGTAATGTCTGTGCTGCATGTTGCTGCTGTTGCACTGCGGCAATTGATGTTACTGCTATTGTTGCCGTTTCTATTGCTTATATTGCCGCAGTTTTTTTGGTTTCTCGTGACGCTTCTGCTTCTTACAACTTTCCCGCAACCCTCTTCAATATCACTGCTATAATCTTGTACCATTTTTTGAGTAATTGTTAAGTTTTTATAAATTTATAATCATAAGATATGACTTTCTTTAACTCCACTAACGGATATTTTAGCTGAACAACCGATATTCTTTCATTAAAAATCTCCAATTTATGACTTAAGCTTGAATACATTTTTCGATCTTTATGACTACTCATCAAATTTATCCAATAGTCATAACTTCTTAACTAATACTAACAGTCCTAAAACTAATTTGGAAATTTGGAGAACATCTAATGTATAATTAAGCTTACTTAAAATTGCCTATATTTGCCTATAATCTGATGTCTTTTTATGACATTTTAATGTCTTCAACTTTAAATAATATACATTTTTCAAATTTAATAAAGTTTCGAGTTCTATAAAATGTTATCATTATAATTCAAGCCTTAAAATGGAATGTATGTTAGTAAAGTAAAAGGTAAAATATGTTAGTACACAGATAAAACAAGAGAGAACGCTATAGTCGGGTGCCCCGACAATCAGATACCCGTTACTCAGGTAAAGGGAGTGCGAGGGAAATCGAGATAGAAACTTTGAACACGCATAACTTTTTAACGAATGGTCCGATTTGAAAAATGTCTTCTACATTTCGATAGGTATTGATAAACACAATAAAACTGCATTTTTACTTTTCCGAAATATTGAAATTTTTAAAATCGTATATAAGCGATTGTGGGCGTTAGAGGGGGCGTGGCACCTTTTTGAAACAAACTTGCGCTGCGTAGGAACTCCTAGAATCTGTATGCAAAATGCCAATCTTCTAGCTTTTATAGTTTCCGAGATCTCAGCGTTCATACGGACAGACGGACAGACAGACAGACAGACAGACAGACAGACAGACAGACAGACGGACAGACGGACATGGCTAGATCGACTCGGCTAGTGATCCTGATCAAGAATATATATACTTTATGGGGTCGGAAACGCTTCCTTCTAGCTGTTACATACTTTTGCACGAATACAATATACCCTTTTACTCTACGAGTAACGGGTATAATTATACAACGTTTTTGGCGCCGTTTTCATATAAAAACGTTTTAAAAATAAAAATGAAAACGTTTTAAAAATGCAAAGTAAAATAAAATTTGTATGAAGCGTTTTACTTTTTAAAATGTTTTACCCCTTATTTTGCACCAAAAACTTTTGATAATTTTCTCTGTGTAAGATCGATTATAATTTAAATACCATCAGATGACTTATTCCAAGGATTTTAAGCTTTATAGTTGGTTGTTCCCTACTTAAATTCATTAAAATAAGGTTATGAATTTATTTCTTCTTATTTAACATTTGTTTTCCTTAATCTGCTATTTTATAATATTTTTTTTTACCTAACGCTGCTGTGGTTGTTGTTGTTGCCTGCGAGTGCTTTCAAGTTTGCTGCAGTTTTATTTTTCCTATGCGCATTTTTCTCTTCGTATTCCGCCTCGTTTGCTTCGTAGTTCAATGTTAACGAACTTTTTGCGCTGTGAATGCATGTGGTTTTTGTTGTTGTTGTTGCTGCTGCTGCTATTGGTGTTGCAAATGCTGATGTTGCTGTTGTTTTTGGACTTTCACTTGTAATGAATTTGGCGAGTGCAAAACTTGTTGCTGCTGCATTTTGTTGGTGTTGCGGTGTGCCTGCAGTTCAGTAACATGTTATGTAAAAAGCATTTTTCCAGCTTTGCTTCTATTTTCGTTTTTGTCTTTCTTTCTTTTTGTTTTTTTTTTGTTTTTTGCGCACAGTTTTCAGTTTTAGTTTGCCACAAAATTTGTGCTGCACGTCTTTCTCCCTCTGTGGATGCAGCTTGCCCCGATCGCCGAGTTTTCTTTCCGCTCCTGCTTTTATGTTGTAATTCGCAATTTCTAATGTTATTGAACCTTAAACACAAACAAAAAAAAAAGAAAAATAACGAAATAAAGGCAACGGCGAGCGGGGAGAAAAACTTTGATTCAGAGGAAAATTAGTTATAACCGGAAGCCACAAGGCAAAAATTGAAACAATGCAACGAGACGACTTTCTATATTTTCATCCTCTTCTTGCCTTTTGCTCTGGCGAACGCCTCTATATATATTGCCCGCGGATCGGCTATGTATAAATGTAAATATTTTAATGGATGCCCAATGATGCGGCATTGTTGGGATGCAGATGCAAATTCAGATGGTCTGGAATTTCCCCAAGAAAGTGTTCACGTTGCCAAAGCAATTAAAACGCCTTGATTTTGGATAAGATGATGGAAGGAAAGGTGGGAAGTAACAAGAAAATATATAAGGGTTAATAAAAATATAATTAGTACACTAATCTAAAATATTGTAGTATAATTTTATTTATTTAATCTATTTAATTAAAATTGTATTTAATATTAGTTAATTATATATTTATATTTATGTTCTATTGTCTAACCATATAATGGCTTTGAAAACATATTACTACCCTTGACTAATAAAACACACATTTCTTCTCTTTCAGACTCCAAAACAAAGCCAAAATAATTTTAAATTTAAAGTTTTATATATACAACACGAGGGGAGTTTTCAATCCTTACAATTTTAAGTGCGTTGAAGAACGACCAACTCTTACACATCGACTAGGAACGTTTTTGTCTTTACTTTTTGTGCGATCTTACGTCCAGAAGCAAACAAGACTAAAGCCAACTCTATACAAATTTTAAAGAACCAAACCAAAACCGTCTCATATAAAGTGCCTACAACAAAATTTCCACGCAAATCTTATGAAAAACTTGTGAAACGAATAGAAGTCCAAATTTTATACCAAGTGTGATAGGTATACAAATAACCAATTGGAAGGGAGGAGTGTTTCGGCGGCGAAACAAGCTAACACTTTCCTGGTTTGAGACGCGAGGAGAACCCTGGACCTGGGTGGCATCAAGATTGATCAGAACTTTCGCGACTGGCAGGGGTATTCAGGAAACGGCTACACGCTGGCAGTTAACAGTATTTGCAGTGCAGGCTTTGCCCTATCAGCGATGCCATTTATCGACGATGCACTGCTCTGGTGTCCGGATAACGATGGTCGTCTTGTTGGTGGTCTAGACTTGGCAACATGCATAGCCGTAAGTATTTCAGTGGTCCTGGGAATGCACCCTTACTGACCACCCAACAGTGGAATATTTTATCAGGGAACTTACTCCAAGGGGCGAAGAATAAAAAAGTTAAAGTTGTTATTTAATAATAAAATTATAGATTTTTATAAATACTTTAATACTTTAATAAATAAAATCCTTTTAAAATATATTAAATAAATAATATTATATATAAATTAAAATATATCTAAAGCTGTATTTTAAAGAGATGGTTTTGTCAAAAACTCCATTATCCGTGATGTTTTTAAATAAAGAAATAAACAACAAATTGTTGACAAACATTAAAAGCTGAGAAGATCACTCCTTTTAATTGTCGATCTCATCTCCTTCACATGTAAACACCAGTTGTTTGGTAAACTTGTATATTCCAGCCAAAAGTCGCTGCCATTTGCCTTATTCCTCCTTGTATATTAAGTTTTAAACTTTCGGCTTCAGTGTTCAACAAATAAATCAATAATATATCCGGTTCTCATCAGTTCTTTTAAAATGCTGCTAAGCCTTGGAACCTTCTTTATTTCTTTCAACGGATTGACTCAGCAGATTTTGTTAGCTGTTCCTGTTTAATTTATATTTTACAAACGAAGTTTGGCAAGCAAAATATCCAAAGATTGGCTTTAAGATATCCTCTAATCCATATTACTCCATTTCCAGGATGATTCTACGGTGACTGGAACGGAAAATCTGAACCCCTCGATCCAATCAGCTGGCAATCCGAACAATCCGCAGCAGACCGTCGGAGGCGGAGGCGTGGGATCCGTGGGATCCGCCGGAAACGAACTGAATGGAGCGGCAGCCCGCAACGTGAACGTGGTGGTGGAACCGCTCTGCTCTGGCGACTCCTCCGACGAGCTGTTCCGCAGCTTCTCCGAGAGCAACTTCGAGATCGAGAGCCTGCTGTCCGATTTGGCCACCGTCGAGGTGAAAGTCGAAAATGTACATCCGCCAAGAACAGAACAGAGAAGTTTAACCACATAAATATGCATATGCCCATAAAGAACATACCTATTTATTGCTATAGAATGCCCTTCCTACATATATGGATTTTTCATCATTGTTTTGTCTTCCCTCTCTGTTTTCTACTCTCGTCTCTCTCCCTCTCCGCTGTAACAACTCCTGCTCCTCCCGCCGCAATCAAATGTTTCCCAGGAGGAGAACAACAACAATGTCATCACCGATGATGACTTTGCCAGCGTGGCCGCCGCCGTGGTGGCCAACGATGATCTGTTAGCCAAAGAGAATGCCCAGCTGAGTGCCCAGGGATTGGTCGATTCGGTGGCCGCCAGTCTGGCCGGTGATTCCGGCGATGCCGGTGGTCAGCAGGCGCTCCTGGCCTTCGGCTCCTCCAATTCGGCGGCCTCGGCGGCCATTGCCGCTGCAGCTGCCGCTCTCTGTGGTGATCTGATCAACAACAACAACAATAGCAGCCACGGCGGCGGAGGAGGTGGAGGAGGAGGAGCTGGTTCCGGCGGCGGAGTAGCCGGCGACTGTGCCACCAAGCTGGAGTACGCCCTCATGGGCGGACAGCCGCTGGCGGAGGAGCCGCGATTCGTCACCAGCGCCGCCGCCAATCCCCTGCTCGTCGAGAAGCTCATGTCCAAGTGCCTGAACATCGAGAAGCGACTGGACAAACTCAGTGGTGAGTCAAACGTTTTATTTTCTTTTTAAAATCGAAATAACGGAAATTAAAGGGGATCATAGATCATATTATAGCGGGTATTTCTAGAAAGTGTGGATCGATCTTTTTCTAAATTGAAATTAATTAATCATAAAAGTTTTGTTTTATAATCATTTAGAGGCATCTTCTATTTAATCATATTAAAAGTGGCTTAGAGATGGGATTTGGTTATTTTCATTAATTGAAACCAAATGGGCTCTAAATCCAAAAACAAATACCAAACTCACTCAATTGGGGGTCCTCTAGCTTAATTTTCGAAAATGTGTTCCGCTTCTAGGGGGTTTTAAAGTCCTTACGTTCTTCCATTGGCAATTAGATTGGGGAAACAGTCTTACTTCAATATCGGTTAGTGATTTGTGATTTCAATTTGACTCTGAAAAATTGGGCCAAACAAACTTACTTATTTTTTTCGGTTTTCCATAAAGCTAAAAAATTGTCAATATTTTTCCAATTTTTGAATTAGAGCGCCATCTATTCTTCCTCTTCCGTGAAGATGACATCTAACTTTTCTGGTCTGGTAGCACCAACCTCTCTCTCTCTCTCCTCTCTTTATCTTTCCTCTCATTACTTGACATCTACTTCCTTTTTACATGGATTTTATACTTACTTGGGCTCAGCTTAGTGGCGCCCTCTAGAGCATGTATTTTATGTATTCATGTATTTTACAGGCAGCTTAATAAATTCTACATGAAATGTGTAAATTCGACAAGTAATAATAAAATAGCTAAAAAGTATATACATTTTCAAAGTAACTTATCTACTAATTAATAGTTTTAAAATCTAAAATATATTATTGTTGTTGTGTTCGATAACTAAGATTAATTAAGGCTTCTCAAATAAAATGTACCCTTACATCTTCACCGAGACATGTTTTCCGAGACTTACCGTGATTTTAACGGTTAATTTTGTTTTTAAATTTTATGTTTTAACATTAATAGAAGGAATGCATCCTCTTATTTACATGATTACTTTATCTATTAAAATATATTAAAATGCTAGATTGGCATATCTTGTTTTACAGTTTTAGAAATATTGATAAAAGCTTAAAGTCAAGTCATTCAAAGTTTTAGAGGTATTGTGTGCTGGCTAAAATAAATATCTACATTTTAATTATTTAAAAATATTTTTGAAGTGGCTATAATAAAAAAGAAATACTACAAATTCATAAATATTGGAATGAATTTTGTGAAAAACATATACATTCAAACTAATGAGCCGCAACTTGCATTGCAGAAAGTCTACAAATAAGACGATTATTTCAAAGGCTTTAAAAACTGTGTATTAATCTTTGAAAATTCTCATCATTATGAAAATATGAATGTTACTAATTGAATTTCCCATCTGGCCGACGAATAATTTGTATTAAAACCCCTCCTTTCGGCGGCGAAACTGTCGGCCAAACAACTGCCAGAAATAAATAAAAAGGCCAGTAACTTGTTTATTAAATCCCGACAGGATGTCCTCCCCGCCAAGCACCGCCCTACGCGGCCCCCTCAGGACAGTCAACCACCTAACGACTGAGCCACCGAGCCACTCAACCACTCAAAGTCTCAGACTGAAATATAAATGTCGACGCTCGGGTTGTTGTCTCGTCCGTCGTCGTACTGCCTAAAAAGTATATGTGTAGGGGCGGGATGCCGCCCGCTGAGAGGTAGGGATTTCACAGGGGGGGGTTGGGGCTTTCTAGGAGGCAGACAAATAACCGTCTATTGACACGAAAGGCAGACGGAGCCCCCGGTTCTGGGAAGCGTCTGAATGCCAAGCACACACACACACAACCGCACAGAACAACCACCCACAGTCCTTGGGCGCCTCCGCCCTTTTCTGCGGGTACCTACTTCCTTTTCTTGGCAAAAAGGAAAACCAAAAGGAAAACGGGAGAAAAAACAAAACCCAGACAGAGCCCAGCGAGGAGTCGGGCCTTGCCTTTTTTCGCTGCTCGTTTTTGTTTTCAAAAGTTTCCGAATGGGGCGAAGCCAAGTCAGACAGTCGGGTCAATAAATTTTGCGTGTGGAAATTGTGCGCTCAAGGTCAAAAGGATATTTGCCTCGCTCCGTCTGTGTTTGTGTGGGTGGCGGTTGGGTCGTTTGTAGGAAATGTTCGCTGCTGTATATACATACGTATGTATTTAGGCTGCCGTCTGCCTAAGTCTGCGCCTGTATTGGTGTTTTTGGGCCGCAGACAAAATGGCTGCCCACACTCCTTCACCGTTCGTCGGCCATTTTGCTGTGCGTGTGCGGGTTTGCGTGTGAGAGGGCGGGTGTGTGCGTGCGGCAGACAAAGAGCCGACTGTTTGGGTGTGGGCTCTGGGTTTTTGGGTTCGAAGCGGGCTTTCCGGCAACCTTGAACTTGAACAATTTGGTTGAAGTTCAGGCCGAAAAACGAGGCGCTATCATTTCGGTCCTGCGCCCCACGGCCACCCACTTTTTCAGTGCACGGCGGGAAATATTTAAGTCTGGGGTGCCACCAGGATTAAAATCAGTTTGAAATTGTGAATAAAATCAGGAATATTTTTGAACAATGGAATATTTTCGAGATAAATACTTTGGTACATGTTTATAAAAATAAATGATGTATGTATTTCAGATTATTAGACAATCTTTTATCTTTTTTTTAATGGTAAAAGTGGTAAGCAGGATATAATTTCAAAATAAAAATTGGAACTTAAGTCTGTTTTACAGTTTTGAAAACATCATTTCTTCAAATTGTATTTCGAAAGGATTCCCAATTAATCATATTTCATTGCATACTTTTGAGGTTGAAAGAAATTTTCAAGAGACCAGAAATCACAGCAAATTTTATCGTCAGTTTCTTGGATTTTAAGCTAGAAATTTGTTACCTATTAATTAAATGTTTTTAATATAATAATAGTATCAATTAATAGATAAGAAATATGGGCGTTAAGTGCCGTTTTTTTCACCAAGTGAGTTCAAAATTTATTTTGAGGAACAGAAGGACGAGAAGGTCCTGTCGCTGCCTTTTTTGTGGATGCCACGGCTGGGTTCAAGCGCCGCACGGCCCAAGCATTGAACTCTCGATTTCAAGGATACACCACCACCATCGACCGACTCGACTTGACTCGGACTTGGATTCGGTTTGAGAATCAGAATCAGATTCTGACTCGGATTGGAACTCGGATCCGCAACCCAGGCAGTGGCAGTCATTGAAATGCTGCTCGAGCCGTTGACATTGCGAGCGGTCGTCAACGCTACCGACGCGTCGTAGACGGCTAAGATTGTTCACTTTGCAGCGAGTTCAGCGTCAGTCCAAGGTTCTTTTGCGGCGGCCACGGGCGCCCCTTGCCACTTGCCCCCCGAAAATCCCCACCGAACCCCATCCGAATCCCCTGCAGCCATCTCTTGGGCCTCTCTTCGACTTCAGACTTTGCGACTCGCTATTAATGTCAAGGGGTTCCACACGACCAAGCCGCACTTTTTGTTCTTTTTTTTATAGTTTTGAAAAGTGCGTTAGTTTCTGCGTTAGTCCGCTCACTCGAGTTCGAGGGCTGGGAGTTGTGGGAAAATCGCTGGCTGGGATCTATTCAATTGACAGAATGATTGGTAGCCACCGATTCTTTGTACATTTGATTGGTGATAATTTCAGCAATTCATTTGCAAGTGTTCGGCTTGCATGTCTATTTGTGTTTCAATTGTTGGCCACAATTAGAGAATAATTGTTAGTTTTGATGTCAGGATCAAAATAAATGATTATCGCTGGGTATTAGTATTTCAAATTTGGGTGTTATTGTTGTGTCTTTAAATATATTTGTTTAGTTTTATTTTATTTTGTTTTATGATAAACATTGTTTGGATTATAATCCAGAGGAATTTATTTTTCTTAAATTTAATATACCGAAATATATTCCATTTTTAAAATTGTACACCCTTTAGTTGGGACTTGTAAAAATTCGTCTGTATTTCCGTGACTTTTTAAACAACCATTTTATGGTTCCTTAACGGAATTTTAGTTTTTAGAGTTCGTAGTTTCAAATTAAATTTGAATATGCATTTTTTAAATAAGTATGTTGCATACAAAAACACATTAACATTTCCCTCGCTTTGCAATTTCCCAGCCCAAAGAAATCACACGTTTCACTTTCTGTTGCAGTTGCAACTGCAATTGGAATTGCAGCTTCAGTTTTTAGTTTCACTTTCGGCTAAAGTCGCTCGTCGCCATCCCTGGCAGCACTTAGCCAGATTATTTATTTGATTACTCCGGCTGACATTTTCTGTTCTACGAATGCGAGTATGTATCATTTTAGCCACCGCTCATGGCTATAGCTCAGTGCACGCATTTCTTGGCTGCCTTTCGGCTTTAGATTTGGATTGCCAATTTGAATTTCAAATCATGCTGCTGTAGTTGCCGTTTTTTCTTCTATTTTTTCATTTTTCGCTTTTCAAATGTGCGTTGTTATAACCAAATCAGGATTTCTGCGTGCCCCGGCCAGCAAAGCGTCTAACAACAATTACAACAACGACAACGACAACAACAACGACGAACAATTGCAGCAGCAACACAACACTGACAACAACAACTAACGATGTCAGGGGCGTTCATTTGTCCATTGCCAGCCAGCAAACGAACTGAACCGAACCGAACCGGGCCGAGCACGTCACTGTCACCAGCGACCACCCCCCTCCCCTCTTCCCCCACTTGCCACCCCCAAAGGCCCCCCAGAAACCCCCAAAACCCCCTAAAACCCCCCGAAACAACCCCCTTCGCCGCCTTTAAAATCTGAGTGCCAAACGTTGCCACTGCAAAATGCACTTTGCAATTTTGTTGATTGCTTTGGCATTTGTTGTTACTGTTGCTTTTGTGTTTTCACATTTTTATACGCCTGCAGAGGGTATTCTGGTTTTAATCTAAAGTTTGTTATAAAGTGAATTATAAGGATGTAGCAGAAGTCTTTATTAACATCACAGGTTCTTTGCTTCTTTGCCCTTGAAAATAAATTAATCGATTAGTTACTCCAATTTTGTAAGAAATAATGATTGTCAAACATTTTAAAAGATTTATTTGATTTCTTGCCCTCTCAATAATTCCAAGTTCTAATAAAATGGAAACGAATTCAAAATTGATTTGTTTGGGTAACTGTTGCAGTTTTTATTATATTATAGTATAGTATTATTGTAAAAGTTAAACCTTTGAGTCTAAGTATCTTTAAAACTTACCTTTATGCTTTAAAAATATATTTTAAAAAGTTTCATTGCATTTTAATATCATTTTGATCAGAGATAGATTTATTTATATGTATAGTTTATTTGATTTCAAGGAGCATTTCATATAAACCCACTTTTATTATACGACTTCAGAAAGCTTTATAAAAATAGAAACGATCTGAATTGAGTATATAGATTGCCTACTAAGTTTCGGTTCATAATCGCAAGAGTATATAAGCATCGACTTGGCAAATTTAACTTCCTTTCTTGTTACTGTTGTTGTTTTATATTTTTTTCGTTATATATTTGTTTTGCGACTTATCTAAATTCGTTCGCCTGTTGTTGCTGGTGTTGTACGCATTGCAGGTTGACCGCCGAGTTCAAGTTTTAACGGATATCGTTTAGTTGTTGCTGCTGCTAATGTCGCTGTTGCTGCCGTGTTCTCGTTTTTTGGCAGGAGCCTCGCCTTAGCCTCGTTATATAAGCAGCATTATGGCTCCGTGCTCTTTTGTACCGCCAATGAAGTCATTTTGAGCGCCATTTTGTCAAGTTGCAGATTGATTAATGGTCCAGTGGCACTTTTTGAGCTCACAGATGGAAACGCTTAATTAGTTTTTGGGACTGCCAGAGATATTTCGAGATAAATCTGTTAGGAATGAGGCTGGAAAATTTAAGGAACCTGAACTTTGCCCTAAAACTCGCAAATATAATAGAATTTAATTTAAATAAAATTGTTTTTTTTACAATCATGCTTTGTTAAATTTCATACAAGATTTTTTAATTAAATTTTGCTGAAATAATTGGGTGTTATGTTACCTATTTAGTAAGCTTTTTCACTTTACGATTCATTATTCAAAACAACTCCCCTCTACGGGTTTATTCCGTGCAATCTCTATTCACAGGACTTCCTTCTCCTGCTTTGCATACATCAGCGCTCTCATTACATATTAATCAGATTCAATATAGATTCAGTGCACACACACACACCACTACCGTCTCATTGTCTCCCCTTCGCTGTCCTAATTGCACTGTAACCCATTAACACAGCGGCAACATGTAACCAGTTCGGCATCGCCATTGTCTGTTTTTGTGTCTCTGGGACTGGGACTGGGACTGGGACCCATAGAAAGGGGCCGGCAAGCTGTTTTGCACAAATTTTCACCTTCACCTCATCAGCAACAAAAACAGAAACAAAAACAACAGCAACCGCATCGGAAAAGCGCGAGTGGAGAGAGGAAAACAATAATGCAATAGGATAAAGATGGGGGAGTCGAGATATGTACATATGTTTGCATTTTCTCTGAATTTTATGTTCAATAAGCAGTGGCTATAAAAAAATATGCAAAGCTCCGATTGACAAATCTATCAAACACAATACATCAAAATAAAAAAAAATGTATTTCCAAAATCAAAGTTAATTTATTTTAAAATACTTTGAAGATAAGAGATATTTTCAATTGTTGCAAAAATGAATTGTATACATTTTTTATGTTCGTACTCATACTAACCGATTTTAATAAAGTAATTCAAACATTTCTGTAAAAATATGGAACATTCATTTTCAAGGCCTTCTGAAACTCTTATTTGAAATCCTAAATCTTATTGGATCTAGAAGAGCGATCGCGGTCATTTATAAAAAGCTTGTTTTTAAAACATAGTTTTGTTTTATATCCAGAATTTGAAAAAAAGGAACGCCAAGTCTCGTACAGAATTGGATAGTTATATTTGTTTTGAATTTTAAAGTTCGGTACTGTCTTGACGCCCCGGTCCTAGGCCCTTTTAAAACCGTCCCTGGACTAAACTGGGCTTCAGTTCCAGTTTGCGCTGGGCCTTTGATTGCATTAGAGCGTGTGCCGCCCGTCGCATCTCGTTAAAAAGCAGAAATGAAAACAAAAGGCAAGAGCAGCAGCAACAGCAACATCAGCAACTGATGATGATACAACCTTACAAAATTCTCAGTCGCAGTCTGCGGTGCGATCCCCCCGACCGCACCACCCCCCAGAAAGCCACCCGCTTTGCCCATCGCAACGACTTTGAATGTTTAGCGGCTGAACTTGTCTTGCACACAACCACAAATGCAATTCGCGAGAGTGAGAGAGATAGAGAGCGGCCGGGGAGAGATAGACACCGAGATAGAGATAGAGAGCGGGCAAAAAGAAAACAAATACAAAAAAACACAGAGAGACTGAAAGAGAGAGCGCGACAAACACATTGATAGCTTTATTTTTGCCGTAGCGTGTGTGGTATGCAGCCTTGAATTAGTTCGCTGCACCCGCCGTACATACACACAAACAAACAAACAAACGCACACAGCGCATATAAATACACGCGAAACTCGCACACACACACACCCCGACATACGTATAGAGAGCATGCCATATAAGCATTTCGCAGTGTGCGAAAGCTCTGTTTTGCTCTGCTCTGCTCTGCTCCCCTTTTGCAATGCTCGCCGATCCCCCCACCACCCCAAAAACCCCCTCCCCCTTCGCTCCCAAGTCCACCCAATACACCCCAACCCACCCAATCGAAATGTAGAAGGAAAGAATCTACTGCGGCGCTATAATAAATACATATAGACATATAGTATATACGAGCATGGGGCATCCGAGTTGTCGCTTCTTGTTTGCATATCCCATTTTCCGTCTTTGGCAAACAGAATGTTTGCTGCACAGCTAAAAAATTTGATGATCGATTGGGGGATTTGGTCTCTGGCAAAGAAGACTTTGGCGGTACTAACCTTTGCTTTCTAATATTTATGATCTTATCTTATAAATCACGAAAAGAGAAGAAAAGCAAATCTACTTTCAAATATAGAACTTTCAACTATACAGAGGATAAATATTGTTTTTTCTTATCCAAATTATTTCATTCTTTGGCTTAAAGCTTTATTTTAATTTATTATTTTATCAATTAAACTGTGACTAAAAAAATATTAGAATATCATCACCATAATCTATTGTGTCGAGTTATCTCTTTTATAATTATTTGGTAACTTATTCAAAAGAGATGACCATTGACTATTGATGACAATTAAAAAACTTACATTTTCAAATGGGTGAATCAATAAAATCTATCATAGGATAAATATAATTAGATTTTGTTAGGTCCCACATTCTCAGATGTCTTGTCATGCCGCATGTTGTTTTAGGGAATGCAATTTCGAGATACTCTCAGACATAAGCCCCTCGTCCACCCTCCCCTTCTTCAATTGGTCAACGCGTTGCCCCTAATTATTTCCTCCTGTCAGTCCCACGCCCCCACCTTTTGGACACGATCCGTCAACTGCCGCGTCTAGCCTTCTGATCGTGCCGACACACATCTGAATCGAAGCACTATATACTATATATTCGTATATTCGTGGCAGCGGATATGCATGTCTCTTTCCACTCTCCTTTTCGCTTGTGCGATTGGGAATTAGCGAGTGTCGGGAAATGGGGGAAAATAAGCGGAAAACCGTTTCGCATCGTATGTGTGTCATAAATGCAAAAGACTAATTGGCTGTGTGATGGCGAATTGAAGTCACTTTTGAGCAGGAAAAACTAAAAATATGCTGTACGCTGGAAAAGGTCAGAAAATCATGCTACCACAGAAAAGGTTTCCATAGAGATGTATGATGGCAAAGAGCAGAATGAAGAGGAAATTGAAGGGAATTTCGGAGAAATCATAAATATCAATTTGTCTTTCAATTTTCCCAGAAGAATTTGCAATTATTTTTCTAATAAAAATAAAATATATTTTAAAGACCCTGAAAAGCACTGCCTAGAAGGAATGTTGGCCCATTGCGTTCTCGTTTTGCGACAACATGGCCTATGCGTAAATATTATGTTTTTGTGGTTGTTGCAGTTCGGTATTCAGATCGACACCCAGACACATCGACACATGGGGCCTGTCCTTCAAAACGAATAAACAGATACGTGAAAAACGAAAGCGAAAATTGCATGCGTAAGAGGTGCACAAGAACAACATCAACATATTAACATCAGAACAACCAACTGCAACAGCAAAAGCAAAAGCAATGCCAACGGCCACTGCAAAAGTGCAGAAAATATTAGGCGGATGTCTGACTACATTGTGTGCATCCATAATCCGGCCATATATACGTATGTGCCACCATATATTAATATTTATAGGTTGCAGGAACCGAGAACGAGACTAGTCCAAGTCGATGAATAATCACGGATATCGCTTTGTAGATTCCCCCCGTATAAACGGGAATATGTATCTTGTATAACCGATATAATGGGGAAGTCGAGTGTGGGCCCTAAATCCCAAGTACTGTCGTTCTCTTACCTGTTGTTGCTGCGAAAAGCCGGAGCTGGAAACGTCAGCAACACTGATATAGCGATATATATGTATATATATTTATATATGTACCCAGCTGTGTGCATATTTTAGAATGTAATTGTGCATCTGGCCTAGACCTAGAAAAGGAAAATTTTGTTGCTATTATTATTGCTCGTACTCGTGCATTCGCGTTTCGTTCGTTTGCAGTTCGCAGTTCGCAATTCACTCGTTCGCCAGCCACTCTCTGTCTCTTTCGCTCCGTGTGCCATTTTGTGTAGCACTCATTATTTGTTCTCCTTCCTCGCAAATTAAAAATATGCCTAAGCAAATAAAATGCATTCAATGTATACATATATATAGTTGTCTATATAGTGGCACTGGTGTTCGAGTCTCTTGGCGTGCATTTTGTGTCTGTGGGTAATTGTGCGTTAGTTGGCACTGTACAGGGTGCTTTCGGCTAGCGATCTCTGGAAATAGAAGCCAGTAAAGGTCCAACTTAGAAAAATACATTATAGCTATCTCTGGAGACTTCAAAACACTTTATTAGGTAGCATTAAATTATGCTGTTAAGTTTTGTAAATTAGCTTTCGTTATGAAAACTCATTTAAGTAGGCAACAAAAAATGTTTAGTTCGGAAGTCGTATTAATAGACCGTATTCTTTTAACACTGCATACTTTTAGGCACCATTAAAAGAGATTTTAAAGAGAGAGATTTTTGTGGCCTTGAGGTACACACCAACAACACACATTTTATTATGATCCTTGACGTTTCCGTACAAAGATATTTTAATGAAATACCATAATCGCGTTTCGCGATAAAGCACATTACTTTTAGCACCCCTTATCTTTACCAATCACCGACTAGCAGAGACATTGGCTTTCAAATACTCGCCAAGAAACAACAACGAACACAGCAGAAACAATGAGAATTTAAAATAAAACGAAACTGAGCAAAAAAACGAGGCAAGCCAAAAGGAGAAAAACGATCGAACATACAACCCAGAACAGCAACAACAAACAATTTAAATTGAAAAAATGTTTTTTTTTGCGGCTGTTTGCGCTACCGTCAGACAAACGGCCATAAACGCCGCCTAACCGAGTCACGCCCCCGCCCCCAGCCGCACCGCCCCTTTTGCCATCGATCGATCGCCGCGATTCAGCCCGTTGCAACATTGCGGTGGCAGTGTTCGATAGGCGCAACATTCTATCAAATAAAATGCGAAATTACAAACACAAAGTACACTGGGAATATCTATAACTTGGAAATTAATAAAAAGAGGTATTTTAAGGGCAAAATGTTTAATCGTCTAACTTTGATGAACGAGTTAAAATATACGAGGGATCCACAGAAGTCTCTACAGTTTTGAAACTACAAATCAAGGTGTCCAAAAGTATGCTATGAAATAAGAAAATTGTTTTCCGGTTTTTATCAACTGATTAATTAAAAATATGACACTTTAAAAGATTTAAATTAAATGCGTTTTAAATAGAGTTAGAAAAAATATCATCAATTTTCTATTTCTCGTTATTTAATTTGTGTTTTACATTCAAAACATCGATATTAACGAATCAATATTGTCAAAATATCGAAAATGTCGATAATTTTCAAGCTCCAATTTTTAATTATAGACTTACATTTTAAATTTACTTCAAAGAACCTTACAAGATTTAATGAATCGAATTTAATCTGAAATAACCATAATTTGTAAGTTAATCTTTAACATATTTCAAGGAGAAATGACTTATTTTATGTATTTATGATTGATTTGTCTTAAAAACTCTAGTGTTTCTAAAAGTATGCCTAGGGAGTGAGAAACAAATGCTTTAGTATCTTTTTATTAGACTATTTTTCTGTGTGTGCCAGAGATCTAAGCGAATGGCCCTGGTAGGGGGTGATGGCAGGAGAATATGGCGAGGCCAGGGGAGTAGAGGAGCAGAGAGGTCCCGGGGGCCAGGAGAACCCAGTGAACTGCCCGTGGGGTAATGGCGAAGCTAACGACAATTCATTGCGATTCTCGAGTGGCAGCGGCGAGTGCCGGACTCGTCGTCGATGTTGCTGCCGTAGCTGCAATTGCTGCTGCCGTTGTAGTTGTATTTGTAGTTGCTGGCGAACGGAACGGAACGGAAGGGGGCCCAGGGGGGCAAGGGGGGCACGCATGTTGTCCATGTCCCCATTCGAGTCAAGTGACGTGTTATCTGTCGCCTTCTCTCAGAACTTTGACTTCTATCAGTTGAATGTCGTTGCAGTCGTCGACGTTGCCGTTGTGCAGTTTGCAAATAGCAATTGCTATTGCAATTGCAAAATTTGACGCCGCTGCGCTGCTTTGGTTTTTCAGTTGTTCAGTTTTTCAGTTGCCGCTGCTGGCTATGATCGACGATGCCAATCGATCTCACTCGGGCTACCGTGTTGGCAGCAGACGCTGTCTGCCGCTCCACTCCCCCTGCCACTCCCACTCCGCCTCCTCCTTCTCCTTCGCCTCTTTTCAATGTCAGTGTGTCTATTATGCGCCATTATGATTGGTATTATTAGCAGCATGCCATGGAAAATGAAAACTGCCAACTGCCAACTGGCACTGGCACTGGCAACACTTTCCCTCTCGTTGCTTTCCATTTGCAGCAACAACTTCATCATCATCCTAAGCAGCACCAGTAGGCTGCAACAGCAACTTGCAACTGGCTGCTATGCAGTAATTATTGCACGATCAATTTGCCGGCCATCCATGTCGGTGAAAACTTTCCTTTGGCAACATATTAATAAGACCCGCTTAGCGTAGGCTGGGTGTGGCCTACAAAGTGGTGGCACATCCAGAAATTTCCTACGCCAATTGAAAAGATGTTTTAATTAGTAAAAAGTAAGAGGTGGAATAACCTGGGTACAGATTTATTTTCCTTGAACAATAAGACGGCATTTTGTAGGCTTCATTCACCCCTAGTTTGTGTCATTGAAAGCTGTAGTCACCACATTCTGACGCACTCTTTCCGTTTCATTATATTACTTTAATAGTTGATTGCTTCTAGAATAATTTTTATATTTTATTTGTTATGACCTATCTCAATTCGGAATATATCATATACTTTTTGTTAATACGCTTAATTTGGAAGCAGAACTATATAACTTGATAAAATGTATCAGGGCTGCCATGTCTATCCTTTTACAGGACAGAGCTATTAATGATTTTATATATCTAGCCGGTAAAGCTCCATTAAACTCTTATTTTCTATCCCTATATCAAGTGTCCTGTATTTATACAAATTTTATTCACTTGATCTGTCCCTTTTTTGTTCTCAGCACTTAAAAATACCTAACATAATTATCATATCAGATTACAAATAACGAAAATGCCCTTGAATCACTAGGAAATAATGCAATACGAAAACTGGCGAAAAAGGTAACCAAATCAAACTGATTACTACAAAGTTGTTTAAAAATTGTACGTATAGAAATCTTTGAGCACTTAATTTTAGTAAATACTACTGATAAGATGCATTTCCCTGCGACCCTCGTGCAATTTTTAGTTACTAGCAGTTAGTGGCAAATAGTCTGGCGGATGAGCTAGCGGCGCTAGCTTCGCAGTTGTCGTTGGCTGCGCTGCCTCAGTCGCCGTCGTCATGTACGCCCCAGCTCTAACCCTCCCCCAGCCACCAAACCCCCTTTTCCGTACCGCCTTACCTCTAACGTCGCTGCCCCAATGGCTGCGGTTGACGGCCGTACAGTTAGACGGACGTTTGCTTTGCTTGCATTTACAACACACGGACACACACACCTAGACGAAGTGCATTATAATGGCATTGAAAATCGTTTTCAATAAAACACGTAAACAAACAACAAAAACTGAAACCGAAAAGCCAAATGAAAATGAAAATGAAAACGCACGAAAACACACAAATGCAAATGCAACAGCAACAATAATAAGAGGCGAAGCAGAAGAAGCTTTGAGTTTGCACTTTTAGTTAATAGTTTTTATAAACAAGCTTGGTTTCTTCCATTTTTTATTATTTTTTTTCGACGGTAATCAACGCTTAATAATGTGTGAGAATTTCGCTTGGGATTTATGTTGCACTTGTTCGGTTGTTTTTTTTGTTGCTGCAAATCCAACTTGGTTGGCTGCTTTCGATTATAAGTATGTTGTTTTTTTTTTGGGAATTTTCCAGTCGAAATGCTCTTTTGAATTTACATTTGTATCTTGCGGACTCACAATAGCTTGAACTTGAAAACGGCCGTTGTAGTTGTTGTTGCCGTTTGTTATTGTGCAGTTTAATCAACTTTTGTCTGTTTGGCGACTGACACTGAGCGAGACGGCGAATACGGAGCGACGGAGACGGGAGACTTCGAGAAACGTTTCCATTGAATTTCAATATTCATTAGAAGCCGACGATCTAAGGGGGTCGAACCGAGAAGGATGTAGAACACAACGGACCGGGGTGATATGGGGTCAATGCTTAAGCTTGGGTAAATTCTAAATTTCTAAAAGAAAATGGTGTAGTATTTAATGACTATTAGCTGTGTTGCATAAAGGAAGATTTTATAAAGCTAGGTCTGAAATATTTTAGATCTACATAAACACTCACATAAAAGAACAAATGTAAACCATGGAATAAAACAGTACCAACTTTCCAAACCCTTTTTTTTTTCTAATTTTAAACTTAAAAAACATTTATTAAAAATTTAAATTTCTATTTTATAATTATAAGGAATAAATATGCCACATAATCATAAAAATATAGTCATGCCAATTTCAGAATTAAACGTTTTCCTCTAATAATAACCGAGTTTCCTAAAAACACATATGTATATGACCTACAAGTCTAACAAGTTCAATGGCAATCTTATTGGGGAAACCCTTTCTGGTCAGCCATCGATATCGATCCGAATTGATATTTCAGATCGAGTGCCGGTGCCGAGTGAGCGAAAGTAAAAATTCAAATTGATAGCTTTCGGAAATCGAATGAAAATCGAGCAAGCAAACGGCAAATGCAAACCGACTATCGGCACTCCAACGCGATTCGTTAATTAAAATAAATACTTTCCGCCACGGACGTGGACGTAGCTGGCAAAAGATTGTGCCAAAAAATAAAATAAAATCAAATAAAATGTAAATAACAGAAAAGAAAAGAAATGAAATGAAAATCGGCGAATGTGAAACTGTTGGCCATTCCACATGTGGCCAGCGTTTTCTTTTCGCTTTTCCTTTGATTTTCTGCATACGCTCGTCGCATGGCCAAGAAGTCAGTTACTCAGTTAGTCAGTCAGTGTAACCCGATCCGATCCCAGCCGATCCAAGCCGATCCCATCGGATCCGAGCGATGCGGTGCGATGACGATGCCAAAAGCGGCCTACTAAGACACTTTTACCTGGCCACCACTGCTAGCTAACAACAACTAACAACTAACAACTGGTTTTGGCTCGGTTCGGTTTGGCTTGGTCTTGGTCTTGGCCAAAAGATACCGCCGAGCCATGCCGTGCAATGTACCGCGCGCAGCATTAGAAATTGGCCAGCAGATCGATGCTTGGCTTCACACAGAGGAAAAGCAGCGAGGTAAACCAGCGAGGAAAACTATGCGAAATTCACTTTCATTATGAATGGCCGAATGGCGCTGCATACAAATGCGGCCCGAGATTCGCGACTTGGCTTGGTCATCCAACTTGGTTGGCCAAATCATGGGTTTTCCTTTCTTTCACATCGCCGGTTGTCGTTTTTCTGCCGATGGTTGTTGCTGCCGCTAATTGACGGGCTAAACGCTGACATTCAGTGGGCCAAGTTCGATGCAGTTGACGGTGATTGTTATGATCAGTTAAGAATTGGACAGCCTTGGGTTGGAGACTAGTTTTTAGATGTTTTAAAGATATTCACCCTTACTGCTTTTGAGTTACCGCCCCTAAACATTTCCAAGTGTGTAGTTTAGAAAAAAAATTATTTTTAAATATTTTTATAGTTCAATTTGGATGAATAAAAATATTAAATATTCCCTAAAAAGGGTTATGAAAGATATAAAAGTCGAAAGTCTATTGCTGTTTATTGATTTAAGAGTGTATATAAAATTGTTTGATATTTATTTATTAGCTTTAATTATGAGTATTAATGGCAACAATCTAAAGTTAAAAGTAAATAATTAAATTCATCTTAAGCAGTATTTCTTGTCTTTGGACTGCTTAATATTCATAAAAAAATGTAACCACAACTTAGGGAATATATATCTCGGTCAACTACATATATCTTCATTTGATATCCTTTAAACGCTGAACTTTTTTCAAGCCATTAAACATTTATTATTACAAGGTAAAAATTAATTAGACATTTAAGAAAAAGCTATATAAACATAGTGAAATTTCTCTGTTGTCTAGAAAAACAAATTTTTTACAGATTATACCCTTAAGCTTATTCCTTAAGAACCCGATCGACAGATACTTCCATCCGTATACCCATTATGTCCGGACTTCAGCTGTTCTATTAGTTTTCATGACGCTGCCCCGAGGGCCTGTCTACATGGACCTGCATGTGGCACTCAGCTGGAGACCATTATGCTTGCCACATCAAATCAAATGGCTAACTGAGCTGAGCATAGATGTTGGAAGTTGCTGTTGTTGTTGCCGCTGCCATTTAGCGCAATTGACGGCAGGTTTCAGGCCAAGACAGACTGCAATTGGAAGTCGCCAACTAACACATTTCAGGTCTTCAGCTTGCAGCTTCGCCTTCCCTCCTTGCCCCATCGATTGCCCTGCTTTTTTGCAGCGCGTTTCCATTTCGCATTTTCGCTTTCATTTTCTTTTTCTTAGCAAGCGAAATATTTTTGTGTTTTTTTTTATAAGCGAGAAAATCGAAAGTTTTTCCCCAGACCATAATGCAAAAAGAAAGTGCAAGTGCAGCAGCTGAAGCTTCGGCTGAATCGCAATCGGCGGGGCTTGAGGGGGTGGCTCACAGAAAGGAAAAGCAAAACAATGCCAATGGGGCGTATGAGCAACTTGTTTTCGGGCCAAAATGTAGGATGAATGCCATTGTTTTGCGGCTGACGACAACGACGAGTTTTTCCAGCTACCACTTGGAGTTTTTCATGCTGCTGCTGCTGCTGCTGTCGATGTTGTTGTGCCATTTTCTTTGTCAAGTGCAAGTGTAGCTGGGTTTGCTGGTCAAATGAGCAGTAAAACAGTTACTGCGATGGCCAAGAGCGGAATAATGTTGCATGCAGCACAATCAGCAATTTCCTTTCGGTCTGGTCCGTCTGGTCCGTCTGGCGCTTTCGATTTCGTTTAATTAAAACGCATAAAAGTTGACTCCAGCTTGGATGTCATTGTCTAGGATGGGATTTTAGATGCCCCCCTTTCCTCCCGCCGTACAAACAACAATCTCTTGGCTCGTCATTGACAGTGACAGCCAGCCAAAAACAGTGGTTTTCTTATCATTGACATTGGCTGGCAGAAACTTGCCAGCATCAGCGTCAAAAACTTGTCATCATCATAATTCTTAATCATGATGTGAAGTCTGCACTGCACTCTGATCTTTTTTTCTGCATGTCATTTTCTTGTACGTCATTTCAATAACAAGTTAAGAACTCTCGCACCAAGTCGCGGTCAAGGTTTCCGTGTAGAGCTCTTGGCGGCCCGAAAAAGTTGACACTTGTAATGCCCGCTTTACATGCAGAATAAACAAGCGAATTACTCATACGCCGCGTTGCCACTGCAATTAAAGATGAAGCGGTGTACATTTGTGGTTGTTTTTTGTTTTTTAGCTCTTGTGGTCTTGCGTTTTCATTCTTTTTCCTTCTACTGATGGTCAAGACCAAGCTGCACCCATTTTGGTCTCATTTTCGCCAATTTGATGGCTGAAAATGGGGAAACAATTGAAACTGGCTGAAGGCTTCGACCGAGAAATAATGAAAAACCGCTGAATTGAGATGTTTTTTTGTTGGTTGCTTTAATTTGCTGCACCAAAAGGTGAATGCCATTTGAACATGTGTTCGATGTTTTCACTCTTTCTCTTGATGGCGGCAGAAACTTCCTGAAGATTCGTAGAAAGCTTTGATTTGAAACGGAACTTTGAGTTTGTTTTCTTTACACTTCCATAAATACTCATAAATATTTAACAAAACTCTCTGACTCATCGGTTAGAAAAACCCTCCTACCGATTCCTTTCCAATTCATCAGAAAACCTCTTTGACAATGTAAAATGCATCAAGTTTGTCATCAAATCGAGCGTTAAAGCTCCATTCGCCAACAGGTCACGAATTTGCAGTTGATATCGGGTATCCATCAGACTGCAGCATCTTCCTAATCTCGTCAAGCATCAAAGTCGCAATCATCAATTCGACGACATTATAAGCGTCGCTCGTTTAACCCACAAGGGTCCTTTTTTCATTTTACTGTGGAGACAAAGAAACTATACGGACAATTTTTCGGCAAGATTACGAGCGATGAACAAAGAGATATCCCCACTTCCCCCCATCGAAGCAGTAACAATTACAAAGTCTGCTCTGCTTCTATTTTTGCACTGTGGAAAATATTAATTACCAAAGAAATATATTTTTGATGTCTTGCATTTTTTTATAAATTTACCATGTCAATATTTACTAACCTCTAGAAACTTTTCTATTTTCCCCCATTTTTTTATTCATTTTTTGAAGTCAAACTTTTTTACATGCATAATATCCAGCAAGTTTAATTTAAACAAGAGAGAATGCTATAGTCGAGTACTTCGATTATTAGATACCCGTTACTCAGTTAAAGGGAGTGAGAGAGAGATGAATATATGCACGCTTCAAAGCTACTAGCGCCATCTAGTGGCTGTTTCATTTTTTGCTCATTACTTTTTAATTGATTGTCCGATTTTAAAAATTTCTTCTTCATTTCGATAGGTATTAATAAACACAACAAAATCTGTCAAGATGTCGGCGTCAGGTTTTTTTAAAGTCATTTATGGCGATTGTGGGCGGTCGAGGGGCGTGACGCTTTGATGAAACAAACTTGCGCTGCGTAGGAAGCCCAAGAATATGTGTGATTAATCCCAACCTTCTAGCTTTTGTGGTTTCTGAGATCTCAGCGTACATCCGGACGGACAGACAGACAGACAGACGGCTAGTGATCCTGATCAAGAATATATATACTTTATAGGGTTGGAAACGCTTCCTTCTACCTGTTACATACTTTTGCACGAATACAATATACCCTTTATAACTATTGTTATACCCGTTACTCGAAGAGTAAAAGGGTATATTGTATTCGTGCAAAAGTATGTAACAGGTAGAAGGAAGCGTTTCCAACCCTATAAAGTATATATATTCTTGATCAGGATCACTAGCCGAGTCGATCTAGCCATGTCCGTCTGTCCGTCTGTCCGTCTGTCTGTCTGTCTGTCTGTCTGTCTGTCCGTCTGTCCGTATGAACGCTGAGATCTCGGAAACTATAAAAGCTAGAAGACTGGCATTTTGCATACAGATTCTAGGAGTTCCTACGCAGCGCAAGTTTGTTTCAAAAAGGTGCCACGCCCCCTCTAACGCCCACAATCGCTTATATACGATTTTAAAAATTTCAATATTTCGGAAAAGTAAAAATGCAGTTTTATTGTGTTTATCAATACCTATCGAAATGTAGAAGAAATTTTTCAAATCGGACCATTCGTTAAAAAGTTATGCGTGTTCAAAGTTTCTATCTCGATCTCCCTCGCACTCTCTTTACCTGAGTAACGGGTATCTGATTGTCGGGGCACCCGACCATAGCGTTCTCTCTTGTTTTAATTCATTTAAGTCAATACAGATACTTAATAACCTCACACATATTTTAACCACGACTCTTAAACATCTAACAAAATACAATACAAATCGAAATGGATTTTCTTTTAATTTGTATTCGAAGTTCGAATATCATATGGATATTTAGAAAAAGAAAAGTTAGCTGCTTGCTTATAACGAACAATTCCCAATTGACTTTAGCTTTCGGATGACATTTTGCCTTGTGTACCCTAACTTCTTCGGTGCGAAGGAGAGGAAGAGCAAGCAGCAGGTTTTGTCGCCTTGTCGTTTCCATCGTAATCTGGCGATGGGAAGCGGGCTGGAGAGGCCACGGGGATTGCGATTGCGATTGTGATTCTGTTTCTGTTTCAGCTTTTAGCTCCAGTCTGCAGGTTAGTCAGTCAAGTCGTTTGCCAGTTAGTCAGTCGCTGGGTCGTTCGGTTCGTCACTCAGCCAGTGCGACAAATTTCGGTTGGTTTGAGTGCTCGGCGCGTGTATTAGATGATATGAGGTCATTCACTGCTGTTTACACCGAAAACTTCGTCTCGCCGACGCTGCTGCGCTGCTTTCCTCTGCTCGGTTGCCGAAATTTCTGGATGACGCTGCGCTCAATATACAATATACAATATACAGTTGGTTTTGCGGCGTCTATGTGTTGGTGGGACTGTGCTGAAAGCTATACCCGAAACAAAACGAAACCCCAAACTGTTGCCCTGCTTATACATTTCCGACATCTTCCTTGCCCATCGTCCGCCTGTCTGGCGGTAGGTGGCGCTTTTGTTGTCGTCCGTTCTAGCACAGTGGCGCCAGGATCATTTTCTTCCGTCTTCAAAATATTTGCGATCCAAATATGACCATAAATGTTACGACTACAGAGTCCCGTCCCTATCAAATTTAAGGTTTATATCATTAATCGGGTTTAAAATCTCTTACTCAAAATTACCAGGTGGCTTTCCGTCTTAATCCGATTCACTTGGCTCTAAAAAAGAAACACATTTCTCTGAAAGCTCTCAATTAAGTTTCCTAACTACATTTTCTATAATGCAATTTTAATGACTTCCTAAAATACATTTATCTCAGCGGTTTTAATGAAATCTCCCCGACTTTTTTCCAAGAAATCTCGTAACGGAAATATATTGTAACTTAAACGCCTCAGAACGTTCTAATGTATACCGATACTTTTCTTCAACGCAAGCTTTTGCTTATCCTCGACGTGTTGTTAAGTTTTCCAATCGAATCAACCAGTGTGCAGCATTTGTCGTTAGCTGTTCAATGACTTCTGTTGAAACATGAATCGACTACACACAGTCGACACCCAAACCAAGCTCGACGATTCCTATTCCGATGCCGAAGGAGTCAAGGAGCTGTGGGCAAAGGAGGAGCAGAAGTGGGAAGCTTCCAGCAGGCGGAGCAGAGCCACCTAATGCGCTTCCTCTTCAACAAATTCTTTTACGACTGGCTGTCTGTCTGTCTCAGTCCCCTCTCTTTTCAGCTTCTTCTGGAAAAAGGAGCCGTCGGCGGCAGTCAAGCCCCAAACGTTTCCCCCAGGTCCATTCTACTAGTCCCAAACTCTTGCCTTTGTTGCTAAATCTTACACAGAGAGTAATAGGTGACGTAGTTACTTACACTTCGCTACTTGACTTTTTCATAAATGGAGTAACATATGAAAACTTTAAAATGCAATCTATTTTTTGTAGTATTTCTTATTTTAAAGGTTATTGGTTTGTAAAGTTTTTTTTTTAAGAAAGCATTTTTTTTGGGACTTATCTTTTTTATACTTAAATATTAAACAAAACATTGTTTACTACCTGCTTAGAACAAATCAGTTTTACAAAATTGGATTTAAAACAAATATTCATAAATATATGGTAAAAAATGTTAGTCCTAGATTTTTTATGAGTGCATCCTTAGTTGTCAGTACATTGGACTCATTTCACACACACACTCTTGCACTTTGACGGGCGCACACAGACAAAGAGCTATTGCAAAAGTATGTCTGTGTCGACGTCGCCTCATTTAGCTTCTCCTTCTGCCTCCTCTCCCGCCACCTGCCACCCCCCTTGCAACCCCACCACTCCGCCCCCTTGCGTCTACGCCCTCGCTGTTTCTAAAAACAAAACTCTTCCTTCTGCCGCTCCTCCATCGTCTTCTTCTTCTTCACCGTCTACTTGCTCTGCTTCCTTTATTTGCAACATACATTATATGCCAACTAAAAGGGGGAGAGGTGGAGAGAGGGGGAAGAGGGGAGAGAGTGTTGCCTGCCCGCTCGCACACTTGCAATCGCAATCGGCAAAGTAAATGGAAAGGCCCCCAACAACACTAAGCAAACGGAAAGTGAAAATTTGCTCCACTGAAACAGACAGCAAAAAGAGAGTGAGAGCGAGAGAGAGCGCTGCTGGCTGTGGCTCTCGCACAAAGACAGAGAAAAGCACTTACATATATGTACACTTGCATTGAGTCATAATCGTGTCGATTGCAGCAGAGAGGTCGGCTCTATGCCTTCGCTCTCTCTCTCTCTCCTTCCTCACTAAATCTCCTTCCCTTCGTCCTTCTCCATATCCCTTTTTTAAGCACCGCTCTTTTGAGAGAACATAGGCCAGATGATCGCTTAGCCCTTTTGACGTGGTCTGACCCATTTGGCGAGCCACCGATAGCCTTCTCCAGAGAATTGGAGGAAGAAAGTGGGCACGAAAAGGGGGCGGAAGAAGGGGAGCAGAGCCCAGAGAGTGGAGAGCACTGGGTCTGGGTCGCTGGCTGTGATTGCGATTGTTGTGTTCCTTTTATTTTTAATCGCTCCCGACGTGTAATGATCTTTGAAAGGGAAATAATCAGGCCTTTGTTGGGGCATCGGGAAATGCTGTAATTAATTTAATTGAAATAAAGAGCATCACAGTTCTTAAAATAGTTTGTGAAATATTCGTATCAAAACAATGATTTATTTACCACAACTGATTCACAACTATCTGCCAGTGGCTACCATAGGGACTAATAATAACGTGGATTTTTAAAAAATTAGTAAGTAAATCCACAGCATAAGATGGTGTTATGGAATTACATTTATGTATGCTTTTTAAGAATTTTTACCTTTAAACTCTTTCAATTAATAGCTGGGTTGTTACAGAAGATCTAGAGAGTTCTACTTGAGTTGGTTAATTAATCGTTAACGTTTTTTACCTTAGTAATTTCAAAATAATATTTTATGGAATTCATGATCAGTTTTTGAAGTGCGGCTCGTTGGGCTAATTTTTTCCCTGTGCAGTTGAAAGTAATCCTAACTCGACAACATTCTTGAGGGACTTGCTACTGTGGCTACCCTTCTTCCCTACGCTCCCCTCCCCGCCCCCCTCTCGCCAGTCCCCTCGAGAATTGCATGCAAATGCGCATGTGGCACACAAATCCCCCCAAACATGCAGGCACACACACACACACGCCCCCCGGTTGCAACTGGGAGGGGGAAGAGGAAGACGCGGCGGAGAGAGTGCTCCAAACATTCGGCTCTCCATCTCTCGATTACGTTTGTTTGCCATTTTTGCTCGCTCTCTCGCAGCGTTTTTCGCAATACCCGCGGCTGGGAAGCAGCGGCAGCAACGTCGTCGTCGATTCAGTCGTTCAGTCGGCGTAAGCGAGTCGAGCGAGCGAGCCCCATTCAGTCCGCCGATTTGCCACCTCTCTCTCTCCGTCGCTCCGTCGCTCCGCCTCTCCTCTTTGCTCTTTTGCACCTGTGCAAGTGTGTGTTTCTCCCGCGGTGCGTGCTGTGTGCGTGTGTGTGCGTGAGCGGGGGGCACTGGTGCACTGGTATTGGGGCATCGGTGAGTGGGGTGCGCGCGCGCTTTTGCTTGCCGCAGCATTGCAGTCGGCGTCGCTGCCGGCGCTGGCGTCGCCGTCGACGTTTGTTGTTTGCGCCTAACAAACACTCGCAGCGGTTTTTGTGCTGACTTTAGATTTTAGTTTTGCTGATACCGTAAGAGATAAATGACGTGCCGCCGCGGAGCGACGAATTAGCGGCCCAAAACAGAAGCAAACCCAGCAGCCAAAACAGAAACAGTTTAGCAGAAAAACAGAGAAACAGAAGCGAGCAACAAGCAAATGTTTGTTGCGGCCCCACGAGCAACAAACATAATGTAATAGCTAGGAATAGCAAAAATGTGTTTAAGTTTAAGCCAGCAAGTTAGTATAAAAACGTCCACGATTAGTGCAAAAAAGTTCAAAATGTTATGAAAATTTCAATTTCAAAATCAAGCAAATACCTCATGCGTAAAAACCAATAAGCAAACAACGAACCGAGTGCAAAAACTTAGTGCAATTTCTCCAACAAGAAAAGAAATCAAAGCCCCCCAAAAAGCAGACATAAGAATCATGTCTAGAGTGTAAAACGTTGCGTATACGCAATATCGCTGAAACAACCATTAGCGCAGACATCACGCATACGCCGCGTCGTGCAAAATGATTATGGTGCAACATTTGGTGGCCGCCTCGGCGCACAATTTCGCCAGCCAGGCGGCGGCAGCCCTCGTCAATGTGTCCAGCTCCAGCTCCAGTTCCAGCTCTAGTTCCAGTTCGAGTTCCTCCTCCTCCTCGCTGTCCCTCTCGTCCTCCTCCTCCAGCTCCTCGCTGTCATCGGCCACGCCCACGCCGGTGGCCTCGCCCCTGACGCCCACATCGCCACCGCCGGCAGCTGCGGCGCCCGCAGAAGCTTCGCCGCCAGCAGGAGCTGAACAGCAAGAGGAGGAGCAGCAGTCCCCGATTGGGGAGGATAAGGCGTTAAAGGATGAGGAGAAGCAGCAGCAGAAAGAGGAGGAGGCGGAGGCGGTTAACGGAAGGGAGGAACCAGGTGCCATAGTGGTTGATACCGAGTCAGTGTTGGCGCGGCAAAGTCCAAGTCCAGTTGCGTCCACCAAAGTCCCCGAGTCACTAGAAGAGATTTCCCCGAAATCGCCGCCCCCCAAGGAGGAGGAAGAGGAGTCCGAGTCCGTGACCTCGGACTGTCGCGAGTTTAAAGTGCTCTACAATCACCTGAGGCAGCAGCAGCAGCATCACCACGCCACTCCCACCTCGCCGGACAAGACGCGCAGCACCCTCGACGATGTGTCGAAGATCCTCTGGGAGCGGAAGCAGCAGTTGCAGCGCAGCTCGGTGATTACCGCGGCTCCCACTCTGCACCAGCATCAGCAGGATCAGCGGGATCGGCAGCAGCAGCAACAGCCGATGAGCGACATCGAGGACGAGGAGACGCTGGAGGATGTGGACGATGCGGACGCGGATGTGGAGGCGGATGCCGAGGACGAGGAGCTGCTGGAGCAGTACCAGGATGGCTACGACTCGCCGCTGGACTTGTCGCTCGGAGGCGCCACCAGTGCCGCCGCCTCAGCTGCCGCAGCAGCCGCTGTCGCCTCGGCGGCCAGTCGTCGGCGAGGACGCACCTACTCCGGCACGGAATCCGACGACTCCGCGCAGTGCGAGCGGGCGAGGATGCGACTCAAGCCGGAACGCAAGGCGGAACGATCGGCGGCCTACAAGAAGAGCTTAATGAAGCGATACTGTAAGTGGCCAAATATCTAAAGCAAAGTGATAAAATATAAACTCCAAAAGTTCCCTACTGAAAAATGGATTTTATTTTCGACTTTTCGTTCGAATATATAAACCTTGATTTTAAAAATACATCAGAAAATTATACTTTTTTAATTGGCAATTACATTTTAATCTTTACACTAACGAGTTATAATAATGTCCTTAACATGAATTTTAACCGTTTGTAAATTCTTATATTTTATTACCGATTTCTTAAGAAGAACTCTTTAATATATCAGTTTTGGAAACTCAAATTAAACATAACATAATGCCTGTTTTGGGTAATTCCCCATTGATGTTTAGATGTTACATTTTGTTTTTAAATTTACAAATTCTGTAGGAATTACACACAAATTTAATTTAATTGAAATTTATTTAAATATTTTCAAAAACTGAGGAATATAGCTAATAGGTATTTCCTCAATTGAATATTTATATAGATAGAATTAGAAAATTCTATTGAAAGGAGATTCCATTTAAATTTATTATCAATTCCTGTTGACTATCTGTTGTGTTTTTATACAATTGGTAATTAAGAGGCAATGAATCAGCAGCCTCGCGCGCTACTCCCCCATCTTTCACTGGCCAAAATTGTGAAATGTCAATTTGGCAAGAGCCAGAAATGTTTATAACGAAAAACAATGCACAGAAAAAGAGTCGGGCAGCCAGAGGCGAAATAAACATTATTTAAAATAGCGCAATTTCCGCCGGCGGCGCTGCGCTGAGAAGCGGTAGAAGCGGCAGAGGCGGCAGAAGCGGTAGAAGCGGCGGCGGTAGAAGCAGCGAGTCTACGTCAACGGCTTCGTAACAGTTTCCTAACCCACCTCAACAATTTTATTGATTACTTGAGGCGGCAAACGCCACACAGAGAGCACAAAAAGAGAGCGGCCCGTCTATAAACTATTGCGCTCAGCTGGCTGGGTTTCTGCTTCTCGGCTTCTCTGTATAGGTATCCGTATCTCTGGCTCTCCGCTCGCTGCATTCGCTAGTTTGTAACGCGTATCTGTGAGTCTTCGTTTGGTTTTTGACTGCCTGTGTCTTGGTGTGGAATAGTTTCCCAGTCACTTGCTCTAAAACTGCCACAGCAACTCGCCAACTCGCGACTGGCAACTGCTAAATGAGCTGGAGACTCCGACTTGGTCTTCTGTACCAGTATCTGTGGCTGTGTCTGTGTGTCTTGCACTTGCTACATACCCACATGAACATATATATAATACAAGATATGTATATATATATATCTGGTAACCCTAGCCAACAACTTGTTTCCTCTATTTGACTTTTACACGGGGCGTCGTCGTCAGCAAAACCCAACAGCTCCCGGGCTGCTGCCGCTGCTGCTGCTGCCTTCACTTTTGCCGAAGTTTACCCCACTTTAGTTTGGGTTTTCGCTTTGATTTTGATTTTGGCTCGGCTGGAGAGCCCTGGGCTTCGGATACACACTAAACCGCCACGCTAAACGCTGCCTGCCAATTGCAGTTCTTGGCCAAGTGGCTGGCGGAAATGCTCCTCTCGCTCACGTCTCGCACATCTGGCCAAAGTGGTCGCCGTCAACAGATTTATGCAGTATGGGAAAATGGGGGGAAAATGAGCTGGCCAAAACTAATGCCCTTCCTGAAAACTGGCAAAACCGAAAGTGGGGATCTTAATCTGAACGAGGGGATAATATGTAATGCTTTATATAAAAGAAAGATCTTACTATGTAACTACCTGCCAATATAAACGTTCTATCTTAAAGCTCTTTGAGTAAATAAGATAGTCAAAGAAATCTTAATCAAGAGAAAAAACAGGTGCATCCTAGCCAAATGAGATGATTAGCAAAAAATGTGGTTATCTAGAAAAAAATATGTCTTTGGTAAAACTAAAAGTTACAATTGCTACTGAAAGAACTTATCTTAACTGGGTAACAAACAATAAAAGGTTGTAAAGTATTTAGTTTAAAACATTTTAAAGCTCTAATTTCATTTGTATTATAAATAAATATATAGATTATAAGTTTTAAACAATATTTGTTTGTTATTCAATATTGAATAGGGTTTTTTTCGCTGTAGTAATATTACTAAGTACACATCAAGTTAAACTATTCAAAATGTATGCCAAACGGCTTGGCTCGATTCCCCCATAAATCGAATGGCTTGAAATGATTGGGAATACGCAAATCTTCAACTGGAACCCCCTTGACCGCCTTGCTCCAAAAACTGGCAGCTTCTGTCGAAATATTCCCGCCAGTCGGTAAATCTCTTGGGTTTCCTTTTCACCAGACTCCATTTCAGACTTATATTATTTGTTTTTCGCACACAAATTCCTAGATGATATATATTTTCCGCTTGCGACACGACAAGCATTTCCATCTTTTATTTATATGTGTTTTAACCTTTTTCTGTTTCGGTTTTTTTCCGGCTGTTTGTGTGCGTTCCTCATGACTTCATTTTGTGGGGCTTTGTTTTGGTTTCTGGTCTTACCTTCAACCTTTCGACGGCAGCAGTATTGAACCACCCACACGAAATTGAGGCAGTGGAGGCAACTTTCAATTGCGACATGCGGCGGAGAGCGGTGGGCTCTCTTTACTCTTTACCGCTTACACCCCTTTCGTTTCCCCAGCGTTTCTTTACATGACAAACCAGCTTGGAGCGTCTGTGTTTGCTCACTCTACGGCTGTGTGTGTGTGTGCCTGTGCCAGTGTGAGTGCGCTGTGGGAAATAGTGAAAAAGAGCGACCCCCTCCGAATGCCGCCCACCGCCCGCCACCCAACTCAACGCTCTGTTGCTTTTTTTCAGGCCTAACGCAAAACATTTTGAGGTAGGTTGGGAATAGATTGGCAACAACTGCGCGCACACACACACACACACTCACTCGCTCACCCATAAAATCGCACACACACAGAGCGTGCGCGGAAAAACTTAAATTTCTCGTTTCGTGGCAAGAAATTAGCAAATGATTTTCCATTTTTTTTTCTTTTTGCTGCTGTTTTTTTTCTTTTAACCCAAATACGGCGGCGGCGGCGGCGATTTTTTCGCATTAGAATTATGTAAGCCCCTGCCCCATATAAATAGTAGGCCTACATGCACATACAAACGACATACGTATCTTTCTCTGGCTCAGATTTTGTAATCGCTTTTGCTCTCCTCATAATTGGCCAATGGAGGTTCTGCTCACTGGGCAATGGAGCTTATCTCCTTATCGGTAGACAAGGAGACACACAGAGTCCCCGATTCCTAGTCGCAGGGATTATGTCACTGGCCACTAGCTGTTAGCCACTAGCAACGTAACTCAATTACAAAATCGGATTAGCAAATTCAAGAAATCGCATTGAGCAAACTTTTCCCGCTCGCAGTGCAGCTGATGTGGCCATATGGTCAGTGGATAGCCGAGTGCAATGGGTCGGGTCAAGGCCCCAAACTTGTTGCTGGGAAATTCGCGACAGCGAGTCGTATACGTAATGCGGCTACCTAGAACTTGCTGCGGTTACCGAAACTTCCGTTTTCGGAGCGCAGCTTCGGTTTTAAATTCTCGGCAAACCAGCTGCAAAATGTAATGAAAACCCACACTTCAAATATTTCGATTTAAGTGCATTTATTATAAATGAACAAAAAGCTGTTTTAATTAGTAAACTACGATCTGACAGTTGTAAAAAAATTTAAATATTTCATTTCCGCAAATTGCTTACAGTTAAAACATTTTATTGTACGATTTCTGGTGAAAAACTAGATCCAATCAAATATAAATTCTTATTCTCCAATACTTTGTCAACATTTTCATGAGTAGCTAGTTAAACATTAATTAATTAACTTGACAACACCCGGGCAGAATTATAATACTCACTTCCAATTAGCATTTGTAACCGCATAAAAGCTCGACGCGTGACCAAAAAGTTTTTTTTAAAGAATAGAAAGTGCTAATTTAAAAAGAAGCTACGAGGAGTGACACGTTGAAAGAGTTAAAAATATATTTAAATAGTAAACAAATAAAGGAATGCAATCATGACGGAGCCTTTTTGATAAATTAGAATGCTTTTGTGAAATATAAATATTTGTCAAAATCATTATTTCTGAATTATGCAACAATTAATGTTAGACATTAAATAACATTTATCAAACATACATAATAATAATGCCAGCTATCAGCATATGACAAATAATAAATATATTTTTATAACAAAAATGACAGCAAATTAAAAAACGCATTACAAAATCCCATTTGAGCAATCGCAACAAATTCGAAAGGCATATAAAATCATCTTCCCTGGAGGCAAATGCGTCAATCTATATGCATATTATACCACACCATAAAACAAATAAAAGTACTTAATGACAAATTAAAACAAAGATTCAGCCGAATTAAAAAACAAAACATCAGAAAGTATATAAAATTACATTATATTTCCTTTTGTGCGATACGAGAAATGTTCGAGTATAGGGAAATAGCGGTCATAAAAAATGCAAAAAAAAATCAAATGAATGCAAAAAAACAAAACAGAACAGATCGGAGCTGAGTCTCGTATCATTTCTTAATGCGGAAATATTGAAGAAGAATTTCTGTTGTCTATATAAAAACACGAAAGTGCGTGTGTGTGTGCGGATTCATATTAAATGCATATGTAGCTTAAATAAACATACATTTCGTACGACAATGAGAAATTGCCTGATATGCATATGTCTCGCTGCGTGCGATTGTGTGTGTGAACAATGAGAATCTGGTGTCTGTGTGAGCAGTGTGCCCTTTGGTGGTGTGCGTTATCCGCGAGACCTTGAACTTGAGACTGAATTTCCAAAAAGCGTTCACACACACAGACACTCCGATACAAACGCACGAAAAAAGCGAGAGAACAACAACTGGCTTTTATTCTGGCCACCAATACACAGGCGCCCGTGAAAGCAGCGACGCCGGCAGCGGCATAAAAGCCAAAATAAGTCGGCAGAACAGGAATTTAGAGAGCGCCAGAGAGCCGGAGAAAAAGAGAAGACGGGAAGATGAGCAAAAAAAAAAGGGGAATGGGCCTGGGGATCGGGAATGGGAGTGGGAATAATGGGGATCGTGCAAAAACGAGGCAGACGGAACCGAAAAAAAATATACATATAAAAAAAAATTGGGGAAGAGGCATTCACACCAACAACAAATACAATACAATTGCCAAACAAACACATAAATTATAATATTTAAATATAGAACTTTTGCGTTGTTGTCGCCCGTTCCTGTTGATTTTGTTTTCGGCTCTTTGTGCATTTTACTTTCGGATGTCGCGGCTGCATTCGAATTGACTTGAATTTTGCTTTCTTCCACCACACCCATAACTCTATTGTTTTTTTGTGTTTTTTCTTGGCACCGCCATAAATTGTATTATTATTATTATTGGTAATAAATAAATAAACATGTATCCCAGTTGAGGCACATTTTGATTCCGGTTTGGCGCATTATTGCGCCGCACAAGTGAAATTATCGATACAAAACAATTTCTAGTTGTTGTCGTTTTTGGTTTCGGCCATTCGGGGAATTCGTGTGGCATCCATCGCTGGTTTTTCTAATAGATTTGATGATGAATAGAATTTGAATATGTTTTTTGCTCGTAAACAAGTAGGGCAAGGCGGTTTAATGATGGATTATTTTCAGATATTAACGCAAAATTAACAAAATGTAAATGAATTTTAAATTAGGCATTTCTTATTTACGAAAATACATTATTATTCTAATTTATTTACTAAAAATTAATATGATTATATGATCCGATAACAATGAATACAATGTTTTAATAAATGATTAAATAAAATTTATATAGTCAGATTTCCTAAAAATATATACCAGTCAAACTTGCACAAACAAATATCTAAAGAATGTCCAAGTTAGTCCAATTAGTTTACAAACAATAAAATGCCTTCAGCTATTTTCCCATGTAATTTGATCTGCCAGACCAAAGCAATAATCCAAAGCCCAGCACTCTGAAATATTACATATTTCATTTGCCTACTTTCCACTGATTAATGTCAGATGAAAATACGTTATATATGATAAAGGCTGAGCTCAATAGGTAAATCCCCCTTCAGCTTGGGGCCCACACAAAAATTCACTTTCCGTTTCTTACCAAACCGCCCACTACTCACAATCGTCGGTTGTTGGGCACATCAAAAATAGGCCAATAACCAAAATGCCATAAACAATTACAAATTGTTGGTGTGCAATTGTTGTCGGGCAGACAGGCGGGCAGCTTCTACGGCTTTCGGAAATGCTACGAAAATTGTAAACAAAATTCAAGCACCTCCGATGACGCCTTATCCACCGCAAACCCGAAAACCGAAAACCGAAAACGAAAAACAAAACTAAAACCAAAACCCAAACAGAAAAATAAAACAAAAAGCATATCGACTTTATAAGGCAAACTAATCATCGAGGTAACAAGCAACGATGGCTCGTACCTACATTGACCTACTATTGCGGCAAATGCTGTGCTATCCGCCGGAATTGTGATGTAACTGTCTCAAAATGCCGCGCACATATCAACGAGCTAGTTCAAGTCCAAATTCGAATTCAACAAAAGAAAAATAGCAAAACCCACCAGCTCACATGCACATGACTTTACCGTTAATTTCTTTGACATGTCCATGTGTGTGAGTGTGTTGTTTTTTATTATTTCTTGTTGTTTGCCAATTTTGCTTTGTTTTCTCGTAATATATTTAATTTTTTCTTCTCTTGTGTATTTTGTCGGTTGGTTAGTTTCTGCTGGTTTTATTAGACCGCATTTTTAGAGGTCAGCGCACATTTGGCGCAGCATTGCAATGTTTTGTAGACTCTATTACCACTGGCTATTTGTCTTTCTTTCTGCCGTGTTTGTGTTTGTTTATGCACCATTAAAGCTGAACCTCTGGCGGTCTGATTGTCGGCTTCTGCTTCTGCTTCGGTTTTTTGTTTATATTTTATTTCTTTTACCATGGTGGGGGTGCCACAAAACAAGTACAGTGAAAGCTCTGTGGAGGACTGCTACTCTTCTATCAGGAAATTCATGTATATTCTTTGGCTTCCTTCCGTTGTTCACCTAGGCGTATGCGTAATTTGTGCGGTCGTATATTACTCATACGCCTAGTATGCCGCACAGGAAGTAACCGCTCACGTTTTCTACACACAGACATAAACTATTTCACCGGGAATAAACAGAATAGTTTGTATTTGAATTTCCAGGAATTTTCTAGTGCCAATATACAGTTCCAATCGAAGTGCTGGTAGTAGCCAAACTAAAAATTCTTATAAATCAAAGTTTACATATTTCATTATGGAAAAATTAAAAATACTTTGTAAATTATTCTCTATTTTTTTCTCTGCATATTTGTCTTTTTCATAAAATTTGTTTAGACATTTCCATGTCAATGATTTATCATTGAGAACTTTACTCAAATCAACTTGTCGGCGGCCACCTGCAACAAATTACGCATACGCCGCGTATGCCGCAGTAAAAAACAACACGTGAGCACTTCCCCACGGAAAAACTAAAAGAAAAACGCAGACAAGCGCAAAAAATCGAGGCAAGTGACGGGCATTTCCGACATTTCCACTTCGACAAGCGATTAAAGACCAAAGTAAATAGAGGGAAATTCTCGCAACGAAAACTTGGCGAAAATTATATTTATAATTTCCGTTAAAAAGTTGCTGCTGTTGCAGCAGCAGGCTAATTGTGGGTGGGCAGAAGGGGGCGGTGGGTGAAGGCGGGGGGTGGTTAACCAATGCAACCGCACAGCTGTTTTGTTGCCGCGCGATTTCCGTCACGACTTTGGCTTTTTATTTTTGTGGGTAAATACGCTTTTGTGCTGTTGCGGCTTTTGAATTTTTTACATATCAAGAAAAAAATATGGGTATATATATTTTTACATGCTTCTCATTCACCCACGACGAGTGGAGCGGCGGGCGGCAATCAAAACGAGACGACTACGTCGCACAGTGGGTCAAATCGTGTTTGTAGCGGAATTAAATGAATAACTTAAACATTTGAAAATTCAAAATTTAATTTGTACAATGATGAAACATATGAATTTAATTTTAGCCCCCAGCTAAAAAAATATAAATATGTAAATAATATAAAACAAAATTAAAATGCCACATTTTTTCATTATTCAGTGTAAAATAAATCAGTTTCTTAATGATCCAATTCTAGAACTTTCTTCTGTAGCGTGATTCAGATTGGCAGTTTATATTTCTTACGGCTATTTGGGATCTGTCGACCAGTGTGCGATGTCGGCTGGGCCGCCGTGTATTTAAAAAGCTGTAAAAAGCACTCGCACACAGCCGCAACATGCAATAATGCAGCCAGCAAAGCATAAATTGTAAACTCGTCGCCGTTGCCGACAAGCCTTGACCTGATTTCTCTTCCTCTCTTGCTGCCACTCGTCTGTGTGTGTGTACGGCATGTGCGGCTGTGTGTGTGCGTGTGAGTATCTGTGAGAGTGAGTGTGCTTGCAAGCTTCATTGCTCCGCTGGCTTTGACGTTTTCCTGCACACTGCAGTTGCTGTGTGTGTGTGTGTGCGTACCGCTTGACATTCAATGCAATTTTTTTGCCTCTGCTTATTTTCATGCCGCTGCTGCTGCTGCTGCTGCTGCATGAAATAAGTGAAAATGCACTTTTACTTTTCAGCTGCAGCAGCAGCAACAACAACTGCCAAAGGAAAGTGAGAAGCTAATTTTTTTCTGCCTTTCCACTGGCGTTGTTTTTAACGGTTGCGAGTTCATGGCTCACCAAATTGGGGCATTTCAATTGTTTCGTTTCGTTTTGTTTTACTCGTTTTCCTTTTTGCATATTTCGCTCGACATGACATTTCTATGAAATTATGATGCGAATTTTTGTATTATTAGCCCGTTGGATAGGCATTTTGATAGCTGTGAAGAGGACAGGGGCGTAGTCAAGTGGTTGGTGGGCCAAATAAAAAGAAGAGGGGGCTGTGAGGGCCCTGCAAATATTTCGCGATGAGGCTAAGTATTCGTTTAATTGGAACAGCGACGACGACGGCCGGGGATTTGAAAGTGTAGGGTACATATTTCTGGTGATTGAAGCAATCGCAAAATTTAATTCAAACTGATGTTGCTGAAGGATGTTTAATTATTTAGCTATGATCTGGCAGGGGGTATTTTTAATGCACATGCTTATTTAAGCTCATTAAAGCAATGGCTACCTTTAATTATAGTCGATGTCGCTGAAGGATCTATATTTATTCAATGACTTTGAAAGCTTTTATGGTTGTTTTTCGACCAATTGCCTTATAAGGAATATTAAATAGTTACTTTTTAATATTTAAAGAAAATTTATTTTCAGTTAGAGTCATGAATATTTGATCCTTGTGAAGGACAATACCGATTCTCAGTGAAAATTACATCAGAAACCATGTTAATCAATTAAGTAACAGCATTTTAAACCAGCGTTCCCTGCTTTCATCCATTTCAGACACCGAAATTCCTATTGTGAAACAATCGACGAGTCCGGCACCGCAGCAGCAACACCAGCAACAGCAACACCTGCAGCAGCACCAGCAACAGCAGCCGCACAATGCGACCACCTTTGCCGGCGCCACCGCTCTGCTCCACATCAAGACGGAGCAGAATGCGCTGCTCACCCCGCTCCAGCTGCAGCAGCAGCAGCAACAGCAGCAGCACAGCTTACACGGTGCAACAGGCAACGGTGGCAGCAACAACGGCAACAATGCCCACCAGCAGCAACAACCGCTGGCCATACCGCACCGCCCGCTGCTCCACAATTTGCTCAGCGGCGGTGCTATCCACAATCCGCACCACAGAAACTACACGACGGCCACAACAGGTGAATATACACAAAACAAATTATTATTTCAGTACTGTTGCCTAAAAACAACATGATCTTAGGGGATATTTAATACCTATTTTATTTTGTCATGACTTCCGTTAAGGGAAATAACATTTTTAAAAAAGGTTAAACAATACTAATTAATACCTTAAAATCATAAAAACAAATTAAAATGTTTTAAAAATCTTTCAAGAACAATTCTTATAAGTGGTACAAGATAAAATTATATAAAAATTAAATTAGTATACTATGGAAAATATTTCTCAATTCAAGAAAAATCACCCTAAATTAAACCAAATTTCCATAGGGATTTTTTAGAAAAATTTTCTAAATACACGGGCGAATCGCCCGCGGATACGATTTATGGGCGATTTTCTTAATCCAAGGGCGAAAAGTCAGTTTTTTAGGGCGATTTAGGGTAAAAATTTCTATGAGTGTAGGTCTACCTTACTGTTCTTGTCAAATTAATGCTGAAAAATGCTTAAAATAGAAAATAATTAAGTTTAAATCAATACATTTAGGTTAGACATAAAGCCTACTCTAAATCAAACATGACCCTTAAAAAGTCAAATTGGCTGTGAAAATCTGTTAGTTCGATAAATAAAACACAAGAGATCACGCTTTTTTCGAGTGTAACTGATAGTGAGGCGAGCGTGTCCAGCAGCAAGGTGAACCACTGCACACGCCCTCGACTCGATTCGAGCCATATCGATTGCTAATAGCCCCTTTTCTCGGCTCGTCCTCGCTCCGCGCCGCCATCTCCCGTTCGCAGGTTCATTTCCGCCCAGTCCCGCGGACAGCGGCGTCTCCGACGTGGACAGCTCCAGTTCCGGTGGCCAGCCCTGCGCCGACGAGCTGAAGGCGCGTCTCGGGATGCCAGCAGCCACCTCGGCGTCGGCAGCGGCCGCAGCAGCAGCGGCGGCAGCGGCAGCGGCGCACCTGCACACGGGCACCTTTCTGCATCCGAATTTATACCAGAACAATGCGGCGAATTCGCTGCGGAACATATGGAATCGCAGTGTTGGGGGTGAGTATACAAGTACATATGTCTGGGGTAAACGTGGCCAGGTCCAACTGTGTGAGCAGGCGAACTTAAAGGAAAAGGATTAAAGGATTTGCAATGGTTTATATGTGCCTTAAATGGGAAATGTTAAGAGCTTTAATATAAATATTTTTCAATACCCCATTTAAAGTATAGAAAGAATTTTAAAGTTTATGAAAATCGTTTTCGAATCCCCTCCAAAGATATTTCAAAATCAGCCTGTAAAAGTTCAAAAGCTTGGGACTTACCCTTTATTGGTAAAAAGTTTAAGCTAACGATTGGATCGCGGCTTAGAACGGTTTTATCTTGACCAATTAATCATATGACCTAATGAGGCATTTGCATTTTGCAATCAATCTGAAGTTGCTATAATCTGTTGCATACATAATGCACTCCTAGTCCAACTTACTCTTTTTTTACAAAAATGTCAGGCAAACAAGGCGCACACGCAGACACACAAGCAGTACAATCAATTGCAATGAGATTGTGTTGCACTCGCTGCTTTTATGCTCTCGGCCAGCTGGGTGTGTGTGTGTGTGTGTGAGTGCGCGTTGCTGTATAAAAATCTGTGGTCATCGACACATTGCCTTTGCGCAAATTGTGAAGGTCACAACGACAACGAAAGCAACAGCAGCAGCAGCAGCAGCAGCAACAAGCAACAAAAGCAGCGCCAATGTGGCAATAATGCTGCTCTCCCGCTCTCTTTTTTCTCCCGGAGAGAGAGAGAGAGAGAGAGAGTGTCAAACACCAACGCAAATGCAACAGCAACACGAATGTGACACACGAGCAACACACGAACATCGCAGCGTGCGTTGCTCTCTGTGCGAAGTGTCTGTGTGTTGGTGAGAGCGTGCTGCTCACTTTTGTTTTTATTCAGCTTCAGTCTTCCCCCTACTCCCCACAGCCCCACCCCACCCCCTTTGCAACACCCCCTTTAAAATGGTCCATCGAATCCAAATCCGAATCCGAATCCACCGACTGCCAACTGGCTGAGCCGCGAAATTGGGCAACGGCAACGCCGGATGTAAAAAAATAAACTTACTAAATAGCATACAAAATTATACCTGTGCCACCACACAGAAACAGAAGCAGTGTGAAATAGTCGCGAGCGATCTGCGATCTGAATACAATGGGACAGATCGGGTAGCCAGCAGCCAGATTCTTGGGATATGTTATTTAAATTTAAAAGCACAACCAGAGCGGCTATAAATCTCTTTGCCAAATTTGATACACAAGTCAATAAAAGCAACTTAAAACTTTGGACAACCAAAATTAAAAAAAAAATTGTAATAAAAATCGATGGATCGTAAAACAATTTACTAATATGATAAACAAATTAATTTAAAAATAATTTGTTTTCGCAAAAAAACCAGAGCAATATTAAGTATACGTTGCACAACCTCCAGATGTTGTGGTAGCGGCGAAAATTTAATGATTTAACGTTTTATATAAAAAAATAAATCAAATTTAAAAAGACTTTTAAAAAGCTTAAACCTTGAAACTTGTAGCCTTAGTAATTAGAATTTTGTCGAATTCTTAAAATGATTTCTAAAATCTTAAATTTTATGGAAACGCAACCTTTGGAAATTTCTTAACAAAACACACAGTTGGTATTGTTGCCAAGCAATAAATGGATCTTTCAATCTAATCGACATTTCGACTCGTCCATTTTGTCCTAAAAAGATCAAACTTAATAATGTTTTTAGAAAAAAAAAAATTTGTTCTAGGAATTACAGTTTTAAGGCAACTAAACTTTTTGGAATATCTTAACAAATCACACAGTTGTTTCCCCAAATAAATTTATAGATCTGAGGGGCCTAAAGGCCATAGATTAAAGTTTACCCTGTGATTAAGTGCAGCACATTCTTCTCTTGATCCAATCCAATCTAATCTAATTGAATTTCGTCCTTGCAGTGCCCGACAACTACTACGGAAGCAGTGCCGCCGGCAGCGGGGGTGGCCAACCAGGTGGGCCAGGAAATCCCCAAACGACGGCCTACCTGTCAAGCTCCTACTTCAACGCCCCGACAGCAGCAGCGGCGGCGGCGTCCCAGCGTGGAACCACCATCAACGGCTATCATTCCCTGCACCAGCAGCAGCAACAGCAACAATCGCAGCAATCGCAGCAGCAACAGCAACTGGCTCACCAGCAACTGTCGCACCAGCAGCAACAGGCGTTGCACCAGCAACTGTCGCACCAACAGCAGCAACAACAGCAGCAGCAACAGCAGCAACACCCGCACTCGCAGCTGAATGGTCCGCATCCACATCCGCACTCCCATCCGCACTCGCATCCGCACGCGGGCCAGCACACGCATTCCACAATCGCTGCAGCGGCAGCAGCAGCGGCATCCGTCGTCAGCAGCAGCAGCAGTGCCGTTGCAGCAGCGGCAATGCTGAGCGCCAGTGCAGCAGCAGCGGCAACGGCAGCAGCGGCGGCGGGCGGATCGCAGAGCGTCATCCAGCCGGCGACGTCCAGCGTCAGCTACGATCTCTCCTACATGCTGGAGCTGGGCGGCTTCCAGCAGCGCAAGGCGAAGAAGCCGCGCAAGCCCAAGCTCGAGATGGGCGTGAAGCGGCGCAGCCGGGAGGGATCCACCACCTACCTGTGGGAGTTCCTCCTGAAGCTGCTGCAGGATCGCGAGTACTGTCCGCGCTTCATCAAGTGGACGAACCGGGAGAAGGGCGTCTTCAAGCTGGTGGACTCGAAGGCGGTGTCCCGCCTGTGGGGCATGCACAAGAACAAGCCGGACATGAACTACGAGACGATGGGCAGAGCGCTGAGGTACTACTACCAGCGAGGCATCCTAGCCAAGGTGGATGGCCAGCGGCTGGTCTACCAGTTTGTGGATGTGCCCAAGGACATCGTCGAGATCGACTGCAATGGCGTCTGAGCAGATGAGGACATGAGGAGGAGGCCTGTAAATAAACAGAGTTCGATCCGAACGAGCTGGAATCGAATCGGGCTGGAATGGCAATAGGTTCTGGGGTGGGGTAAAATCAACCGGCTAGCGGCAATAGTGGCTGAAGGCCACGCGAGGTAGGGATTTCTTTGTACATGCGTTGAGTTTCATGGTTAGCCAGCGATAAGCATAAGTTACACTTAGCAGATAGTCCCAATACGCGTACATATATACTTATATATACATAATTATATATATTCACACCCTGTGTCCTGTACCCTATACATACACCCAGCTAAATCGGCGGTAAATAATGATCTATTCATTGGCGTTAGTGTTGTACTTGTAACTGTAACTTTAATTGTAAACCGTAACTGTAATGAATATTGTTATTATTGGTTATTATTATTATTGATACTATTATTAATATTATTATTGCTATTGCTATGGCGGAAGGA
Organism: Drosophila lutescens; assembly: GCA_037075285.1. Classification (NCBI taxonomy): domain Eukaryota; kingdom Metazoa; phylum Arthropoda; class Insecta; order Diptera; family Drosophilidae; genus Drosophila; species Drosophila lutescens. The sequence goes on along the minus strand of JBAMCF010000815.1, from coordinate 217,614 downwards.
CGAAGGACGACCGAATTGATTCATATTGATATTCGATAAATGTGTGTAATATGTAAATGAGTACGAACCCATATAGCTGCAAGAAATTCTCTATCTCTATTGATCTAAATCTAAATCTAAATGTATATGAGTATGTATATGCGTAGCCTAATGCCCTTTCAAGTGTCCCCCAGCCCCCCGCTGCCCAAGGACAAACACAGTGCAGAGAATATAACTTTACATATATACATATATGCGGATCTGAACGATCTGCGTGAGTGTCTGTGCTTGGGCTAATTGTTTTTGTTGCTTATTTTATAAAAGAAGAGAGATGGAAATTTATTATTTCATAGTTTTAGCTATTTTTACGACTACGTTTAGGTTATTTATTTAAGTGTTTCTCCAGCTAAACCCCTTAACTTCCCCCCAAAAACCAACAAAAAACACACACACATCCTAACTGGAGCTAAGAACCCAGAAAACTGGTGGTCTAAACTTTCTTGTAATTATTATTTGATAAGTTTTGTATATTTACAACATCAACAGCTAAAAAAAAAACTCACAGGATAACCAGAAGAAAAGCACTCCTTGAGCCATCGTTTAAGCAGTCTTAGAACACCAAACCAAACTCAACTTTCTCTCGATCTGAAGTTTATTTTTAAAGCGTAAAGTTAAACTCGTATTCTTGTTAACGTCACACTGCCACAAATCGAAAGAAGCCTAACTGAATGAAACAGATCTGAACAGATAACCGGACAGAACAGGCCTGAGATACTGACCCATAGTTTCAACAACACTGCAACCGCAATCCTCAATGCAATATACCGACAACTTTTACAACAATTTCCAAACACTGCCCAAAACGTGCAATCTCTTAAAAGGAAACCTTGAATAGAAAAAGAGAATAAAACCAACTCCTAGTTCTTTAATCTATTTCTTTAATAGTTGCGTTCTCTAAGTACCTTTATCTATTATTATTATTATTATGTGTACGTGAAGATGAAATCTACAATATATCATTTTGTTTATGATGATTGGTGATTGATGATGCAAATAAACAAAGTGAGTCTTGAGTTCAACTCTGTTCATTGTAAACAATTTTTTATGATTATTTTTTATTTTTTAAATAAAATTATTATTTCAATTTGTGCATGCGTTTTATTTACACCGAGCCCAATCAGCAAAGAACACAGACAAAACAAAAAAAGAAACACAAACACGAAAAGAAGAATAGCACGTAAGCAAAAGATATGATACAAATACAAATATATGGAACCCGCTACAAATTTGGAATCTAGATATACCTCCCATGAAAAGTACATAAAGTTGCATAAGTTAAAGTATATTCAAAGTCTATATAGGATAGTCGAACGGATTGCCGATATTTAAAGTCGAGATCACATATTTTAGATAAAGTCGAATTGGTGTATTTTGTAGTTCTAAGACACAGTATGGCATTTGACACCATTTCACGAGGTCTCAGTTTATGAGGTTTCCCCACAGATCATGGATTTATATGTATGTCTACTTATTAGCGTAGGGCATCGCATCTACCATTATTACCTAGCATAAATCAGTTATTAGTTGTTAGGTAATGAATATTACATGTTATAAGGATGCTAGCTATAAGCACACCCACAAACAGAAGCAGAATCGAACCACATAAATACAAAAGTCACGACTCGAGTACAACGAAATCAGTAAACATGAATCTGAGCCACAATCCGGAGAATGCAGCTTTAAATCGAGATAGTACTTCCTCATTTGATTTTCGCAATTCCCAGAAAGACTCTTCTTCACTTCGATAGCCTAAAACAGTTGGAAGCTCCAACCCCAAAGCATTTATAAACGCTTAGCACGATAATTGTATATAAACAACTTCTGGACCTCATGATTCCACTTGATTATAAACGTATTTTATATGTATACACCAATTATTTGATAGATTGGAAAAAACCGAATGCTGGATAAGACCAACTAAATTAAATATAAATGAATACCGATGCCGTTGAGCAGGATTTCTATTCTAGGCTAAGACATCATAACTTTCTATTGGTAACTCAAAAAACGAAACGAACTATATAGCTTTTAAATCGGACGAGCGATTATTTCAATATTCTCTATGGCGCCTGAGACATACGTTTTTCTAAATTAACGGATTGCCCCAGATTTAGATAAATATGTTGTATGCAGTAACAATGGTTACGGTTAGTTTATGGCTAACAAACCTAAGTTAAGTTTTTGCACATTTTTTTTGAATTTTTGTTCGATCTTTGTACATTTGACAGACACATTTTAAACTGTCTGCGATGAGAAATCAGCTAAAGCCAGCCACAATATATATCTAATATATACTTTAGAGCATATGTAGTAAGAAAATGCAAGTTGGATCGATGAAATGGTATGTAGGTGAATTTTATGGTTAGAGGAAAACGCAAGCGAACGGATAGATTAATTTTTATAAGAATGCATTAAAAAATGAAGCAAGAGCAGCAGTCACAAGCTAGCATAATTATTTACTGTTATGACAACATAAGAGTTTTAAGGTTTTTAGCTAAATTTTGTATATTTTAATCTACAAACTATAAAATATATATATATTATCTGTTTTATAAATAACAATAAAAAGAAAATGTGTTTTTATGTCTGATTTGAAATCGTTATTGGCTGCCGGAAGTTGAGTGATACTTGGGAAATATTGATACTAATTTTTCCAAACAAGCATTTGAAGTACAAACGAATTTCAACAAATTTAAATGATATTTAAAAATGTAATATGCACTAAAATGCTATATCAATTTATCTAGTGCATTACATTTGAATACATTCCAATGGTAGATTTCAAAAATAAAAAGGATTTTAATTTAAAAATTATTTATTCTTGATTTTGCCGGAAAGTACATTTTGTCTTAGTTTAGTTTTATAGTTTTTATAAAAAAAATATTTCTTTCAGTGGAGTCATTCAATGTAAGTACGGTACTGAATCATGGTTTGAGACGTCGCTATCCGTACTATATTTATTTTGTAGTATATTTTCAGATACACCGACTTGTGAATGGCAATGAACATGTACCGATGTTTTATTAAAACTTTTAAAATATTATTATTATTTATTGCGAAGAATTGCAAACAAACTAGAAAACAAAAATAACCGCCTGATAGAAAAAAAACCGAAGCAGAATATTTGAAAGTACTATTTTCAATATGGGGCTAAGGAAATAGAATTCCCAGATATTTTCGTCCACCTCGCTGTTTTATTTTAGCTGTGTTTTAGTGCCGTCAACAAACAGTTATTAATCATATACTATAAACTTCACTTTATTCTTGTTAAACGAATTCTATTAATTAATATAGGCATTTATGTTATCATATATTTAAATGCATTGAATTTTACGATCGTTATTGTTAAATACAGGCGAATGCAGATTGCGGAGACTTTCCCTCGAATAATCGCTTTTAAAACGTAACGTGTCGTTTTGTTTAAGGGGAACGGAACGGAATAGAATGCGCAATAACATAATAATATAACATAATATAATATAAAATGTAATGTTACATATAACATAACCATCGATAACACCAGCAATAAATAAAGGTCAGGTTAGTAATCGATAATTTTATAAATCGAAATTTTGCGGTATTTATATACCACCAAAAATACCATCAATCCAATTTTAGGACATTTCGTTTTCCCAGGGATTTTGCGGTATTTATATATCACCAACACACATGACAACCCTGCCGACGGCCATACTTGAAAATACATTTTTTTCTGCAAAGTTTGTCATTGTCACTGTGTGAATGGAATCTGTGATGCGTTGTGGAATTAATAGCGTGCAGTAAACGACCCGTAATGGTTCCAGTGCTCGACGCGTCGGCGATTGCAGTGCGAATAACTATGAATTGATACGAAAGTTGCATAACACGTCGCCTGGTGTCGCGGTTAGTGTGTTTTTCGTCTCGTTTCGTTTCCGCCGCAGTCGCAATTTCCAGAAAACCTCACCACACCACACCACCACGCACATACACACACACACGCACGCAAGGGCAGAGACGCGGCGGCGGAAAAAGTGTGCGGACCGTGGATATATCCCCTCGTTCCGAACCCGAATTGGAGTCGTCCCCAACGAGTGTGGCGTAGCCAATGTGCTGTGCGATCCCCGCTGCCACCTCCGTACCGCCGCAACCCCCGCCACAGCAACAACGCACACGGACACGGATACGGATAGCAATACCAATACCAGCGCACTCCAGCACGGCCGACAAAGAAAGAGCGATCTCTTCCTCTTTGTACAGTTAGTTCCTACAGCTGAATCGGCCAAAAAAGCAGGGAGCAAGTTGCCTATCCAGAGGCGCAGGAGGTTGCATGTGAAACACGGAGGAGGAAGTCAACGGAAACACCCCAAGCCCCCTTCCCCCAAAAAGAGAAAACAAAACAACAACCATGAGTCTGCTGGCCACGCCAATGCCCCCGGCGGCCAACGCCTCATCCTCTGCCTCGTCTGCGGCCGCCTCCGCCAGCGGGATTCCACCCAGCGCCACCAACAACAACCTGCCTTTCGAGAAGGACAAGATCTGGTACTTTAGCAACGACCAGCTGGTCAACTCGCCCAGCAGACGGTGCGGCATCAAGGGCGACGACGAGCTGCAGTACCGCCAGATGACCGCCTATCTGATCCAGGAGATGGGCCAGCGTCTGCAGGTCTCCCAGCTGTGCATCAACACGGCCATCGTGTATATGCATCGGTTCTACGCCTTCCACTCGTTCACCCACTTTCATCGCAACTCCATGGCGTCGGCGAGCCTCTTTCTGGCCGCCAAGGTGGAGGAGCAGCCGAGGAAGCTGGAGCACGTTATCCGGGCCGCCAACAAGTGCCTGCCGCCGACCACCGAGCAGAACTACGCGGAACTCGCCCAGGAGCTTGTCTTCAACGAGAACGTGCTCCTGCAGACGCTGGGCTTCGATGTGGCCATCGATCATCCGCACACGCATGTGGTGCGCACCTGCCAGTTGGTCAAAGGTAGGCACCCACCATCCGACCCAAGCCATGTTCCCCTCACATGTCAGATGGTACTGATTACTGTGGTATATTTTAGCATGCAAGGATCTGGCGCAGACATCGTACTTCTTGGCCTCGAACAGGTATGGCTAGCGATTCGCTACTCTATGGTATAATCCCTCCCAGAGATCAGCTCCCAACGCGAATGCGAATGCGGCAGTGGTATATGCGGTGCGTGTGTGTGTGTGCGGGTGTGGAATGTGGAGCCCACTCCTCCGCAGAAAGTGGTCAGGTGGTAGAGCATTCAATGCCATGTTGTGGGTGCATGATGAGGCAGATATTTTACCTGCTTACAGCTAATAGACCCAGGTAACTGGGCCGAAACAAAGAAAAGGTGAGGACCGAAAGTCACTGAGCGAGCAAGGACACGCGGTCCCTTAACGCAGCAGGCAAGCTGTACATATCCAGCATCCTAAAAAAAGGCAGCATTTCCCCGGTCCCTTTGGGTTAATTATCTTGTGTTGCCTGCAATAACATTGCAATTTGTATCGGGAAATCCGCCAAATAACACGGAATATGCTGCAGTTCCTAGAAAAACGAGATTGTCTTTTTGGGATCCGCGAGAATTTCAAGCATAAATCCTCTGTAAACCTTTTGCCTTCCAAACATCTGCGAGAAAGATTATATTGTTTTCGAATTCCCTGCCAAAAATAGTAAACACCTATAATTTCTGGGAAAATTGTGGTTATTTGCGGAATGTTTTTTGGAATTATGTGAATTCTGAGTTTATAATCCCCAATATAACAAAGATAAAATCAATTACGTCTCTGGGGACATTGTAGCATATTGAAATGAAAATGAAATGAAAAACGCAATCGGTGTTACTATTGATGAAATCCCCCTGCACACACTCACCCAACTACACTCCATTTCTAATCCCTTCCATGCAAACTGTCACTAAATTGCCTTAACCATCCTGGCACAGCCTGCATCTGACCTCGATGTGCCTGCAATACCGCCCCACCGTGGTGGCCTGCTTCTGCATTTACCTGGCCTGCAAGTGGTCCCGCTGGGAGATCCCCCAGTCGACTGAGGGCAAGCACTGGTTCTACTACGTGGACAAGAGCGTCTCGCTGGATCTGCTGAAGCAGCTGACCGATGAGTTTATCGCCATCTACGAGAAGAGTCCCGCCCGCCTCAAGTCCAAGCTCAATTCGATCAAGGCGATCGCCCAGGGAGCCAGCAATCGGACGGCCAACAGCAAGGACAAGCCCAAGGAGGACTGGAAGATCACCGAGATGATGAAGGGCTATCATTCGAACATAACGCCGCCGCCGGAGCTGTTGAATGGCAACGACAATCGGGAAAGGGAGCGCGATCGGGAACGGGAGGGAGCGGGATCAGTCGTCGCTGCTGCCGCCGCCAGCAATGGTGCCGCAACAGAGACGCCAGGATGGCAGCCACCAGCGCTCGTCGTCGGTGGGCGGTGTGCCGGGCAGCAGCTCCTCGTCGTCTTCCTCCAATCACAAGATGCCAAGCTACCCTAGTGGCATGCCCGAAGTGCATCCAGGTAAGTTTACCTCCCGGTTCTGGGAAGAAGCAAGTAATATAACATGTTCGCATTGCAGATCATAAGTCCAAGCAGTCGGGCTACAGCAATCGCGTGCCATCCAGTCACCAGCGTAGCAGTAGCAGCGGACTGGGATCCTCGGGAAGCAGCAGCCAGCGCAGCAGCTCGTCGTCGTCGAGCCAACAGCCCGGCCGACCGTCTATGCCCGTGGACTACCACAAATCCTCGCGTGGCATGCCGCCAGTCGGCGTTGCCATGCCACCACACGGCAGTCACAAGATGCCTTCGAGCTCCAAGTCTCAGCCGCCGCAGCAACAGCCGCCAGCCCCTCATCCATCCGCCTCCAACTCATCTGCATCGGGTATGTCCTCCAAGGATAAGTCCCAGACCAGCAAGATGTATCCGAACGCTCCGCCGTCATACAGTAATAGTGCCCCTCAGAACCCGCTGATGTCGCGTGGCGGATATCCTGGCGCCAGCAATGGATCCCAGCCACCGCCTCCTGCCGGATATGGCGGGCATCGTAGCAAATCCGGCTCCACCGTCCATGGCATGCCTCCCTACGAGCAGCAACTGCCTTATACCCAGAGCCAGGGCTACGCCCACATGCAGCAGCCAGTGCCGCAGCAGCCCCAGCAGCAACATATGCCCCCGGAGGCCACTCAGCAGCACTCGTCACAGTCTAAGAACTCGCTATTCAGCCCCGAGTGGCCCGACATAAAGAAGGAGCCTCTGGCGCAGACGCAGCCACAGCCCTACAACGGACTGCTACCACCACCGGCCCCACCAGGTCATGACTACAAGCTGAACAGCCATCCGCGAGACAAAGAAAGTCCCAAAAAGGAGCGACTAACGCCCACCAAAAAGGACAAGCACCGTCCTGCGATGCCAATGGGCAGCAGTGGTAGCAGTTCCTCCGCCTCGGGATCGTCGAAACCGATGCTACCGCCCCACAAGAAACAGCTTCCCCATGGCGCGGACCTGCTGGCCAACCCCGGTGAGAGCGGCAGCCTGAAGCGTGCCAACGAGATCTCAGGAAGCCAGTACGGACTGAACAAGATGGATGAGTTGGACAGCAGTACCATGCCGCGCGAGAAGCTGCGCAAGCTGGACAATACCACTGGCCTACCGACTTATCCAACTTACGAGGAGAAGCACACGCCTTTGAATATGTCCAATGGGATCGAGACCACGCCGGATCTGGTGCGCAGCTTACTGAAGGAGAGCTTGTGTCCATCCAACGCCTCGCTCCTAAAACCGGATGCATTGACCATGCCTGGCCTTAAACCCCCGGCCGAACTGCTAGAGCCCATGCCCACTATGCCAGTGACAATCAAGAAGGAACCGGGAATCACTCCCATGACCAGTTTGGCTGGTGGCCCCGCTCCAATGGATCTGGAAGTGCCCACCAAGCTGACCGGGGAGATTAAGGAGGAGAGCAGCAGCAAGTCCGAAAAGAAAAAGAAGAAGGACAAGCACAAACACAAGGAGAAGGATAAGTCCAAGGACAAGACGGAGAAGGAGGAGCGCAAGAAGCACAAGAAGGACAAACAGAAGGATCGCAGCAGCAGCGGCGGCAGCAAGGACAGCTCGCTGGCCAATGAGCCCCTGAAAATGGTGATCAAGAATCCTAACGGCAGCCTCCAGTCGGGCGCCTCAGCTCCCATTAAGCTGAAGATCAGCAAAAACAAGGTTGAGCCCAATAACTACTCTGCAGCGGCGGGTTTGCCGGGAGCGGCTGGCTACGGTTTGCCTCCAGCTTCGGCCACCTCCTCGTCCTCGGTAGGGGCTGCTGCTCCTCCTGCGCTGCCTCCCTACGGAGCCGGCGGTGGTGGATACAGCTCCTCAGGAGGCAGCAGTTCCGGTGGCAGCAGCAAGAAAAAGCACAGCGATCGTGACCGCGACAAGGAGAGTAAGAAGAGCAAAAGCCAAGACTACGCGAAATACAATGGAGCTGGAGGCGGCGTCTTTAATCCCCTTGGCGGTGCTGGCGCCGTACCCAATTTGATCGGAGGAATGGGTGCTCCGCTAGCCACTACCGCACCACCATCCATGCTGTTGGCGCCGACCAGCGCTTTACCGCCCTCCGCCACCGGGCTGGCACCGCCCCCTATGCCCGTCTACAACAAGAAGTAGTGGTAGCGGTCAGCGGGTTAGTCCTTAAGTCGCACTTTTTGATATATGTATAGAACCTCAGTAAGTCCGATGGTAGGCTAGTTGTTAGGTTTGTTGGTGAGATGCATTATTGATTTTAGTTAAGCGCAAAGCTAAAACTCTTAAAGGCGAGTCGAATCGAGAGGAGATGGGAGAAGATAGGAGGTCGCGATGGGGCTGGACGTGAACGCAAAACTCAAAACGCGAGAACTTTTGTACAGCATTAATTAATTTATAATTATAATAAATAGCATACATATACGCCCACATACATAAAAACACAGACTAGTTGTAAGCGAGTTGTTGGCGAACGGAATCCGAGAAGCAGGCAGAATATTCACAGAGAACAGCAATGGCCGTCTAGCATTTAAGTTAGCAAATCAAATACCCGTAACACACAATGTAAGCTGTATATAGCCACTCACAAACACACACTCACACAAATCGAGAGATATATAGAACCGACTTCCGCTTAGCAAATATACTAAATACGGCCCCAACTAAATGCAAGCCAGACAGAGTAAGAACTTCAGAATAATCCACACGGAACGCATAGGCAGAAGCATGAGGAGCAAGTAGTTGTGGGAAAGGATAGCAGAAAAGAAAGCCAGCGCTTTGATTCAAAATTAAAGACGCCAAACTACATAATAAATTATTTAATTAAAACATAGTTGCTAATCCGAAAATGAATGAAGAAGTTTATATTTAGTTAGCAAAGTTTTCTTTCCTTTTTGAACCATTGCCCCGATTACCAACCGATTTCGAAGTTAATTTTCGACACATAGCAATATATACAGTAGCGTATTTTCAGTTTTCAATGAAGATAACTAAGCAGATCTGATTGTTTCAGCGGAGGATATTATGTTTCAAGATCGCCTGGAACGTTGACGTAGCTTTCATTTGTTTTTAATTTATTTTTTAAATAGAATTACGAAACGAATTACCACAAAAAAACCAAAACAAAAACAAACAAAAAACCCCCAAAAACTAAAACAAATTATGCAAACAAAAAAAAACCCAAAACAAAATTTTAAATAAAGTAAAATTGTTGTGCAAGAAAACAAAAAGGTTTAAAAATTATGTAAATGCAAGCGAAAACGTTGCAAGCAAAACTAAGCTAAACGAACGAAAAACTAACAAAAGCTAAAAGAAGAAAAACGAAAGTTAGGCATATAGAAAACTAAGCGAGATCTATATATTCGAGGCGAAAATGAGAATGAAATGAAATTTTATGTAATTTTCGACTAAGGCAAAGGTTAAGCGAACGTTGCGCGTTTTTCAAAACTATTCGTACTCGTATATTCGTATTCGATTTCTCTACTACTGCATTAAGCTGCAAGCATATATAGCTCTAAACACACCACACATCCATACACACACCCCACACAATCGAGAAACATTTACTTTAAGTTGGGGACCCGAGAAACCCGTTTTTCTAATCGATCGATCTCCCACCCTCGATCGAATGAATGCGTAATTTGTATCTAAGATTTAGATTTTCTTTTACATACTTATTCTTGGCCCCATATACCCCACCCCATCCCCACCCTTCGCCCTCTCCTAACTTAAGTTTTTGTACATACTTAGAAAGCAAATGGAAAACCCGCCGCTCGGGTGGCGAGCAAGTGTCGGGTTTCATTGGGATTTTTTGGTTGTGCGTTCGAATATGAATTCACTCATCACTTGCGCGCCCCCACGAGGGCACGAATAAAAATCTTCAAAACCAGGCAAAAATTCTAAACAAAAAACAATAAAAATGCAAAAAACAAACAAAAAAATCAGGAAAAAATTAAATCAACTGTGTTTTTCTTGCGGGTCTTTATCGGGCTTTTTCATAAAATTAGGTCTATTTCAATTACACAGGAACACAAAATTGAAATTTGTGAAATTTCCACGAACCAGTTCTAGTTTTCCATGATATTTGGATGCTTCTGATTAAAAGTCCCATTCAAACTTATGTTCAATCACACAGGATCCGCGACATAGCTAAGAATTAAAAAAACCTTTGTTTGCCGACTTTTGGAATTGTGGCATATATAATTGGACTTACCCTTATTATTTTTTAGCTGAAATCACCTCTCAAAGCATTACAAAAAACCTTTAAAAACGAAAGGAGGGAACACTTATACTATTTTGACCGCCGCTGTATGTTTTTATGTTTTATTTTTTTCTTCCTTAATAAAATCTTAATATTATTTTGAGTAATGGGGTTTGAGAGATACAGAGAGGAATTTTTAAAATGCTTTGACACCACAACAAACCAAGAATCCGTTTACCTCTAATAGCATTTTATTCAATTTGCCGCATTTTTCCAACTTTGAGGTCCTTTTGCTCAGAATCCTTGCCTCGGGGAACCTATTGGAGAACGCAGTTTAATTTGGGAATTCGTAACATGTGCAAATTTATCGCATTCATCGAGGTAAATTTTTGATGTAACATGGTGTTATTATTATTCATGGAATCTACTTTTCACTGTATGTTTTAATTTCGGTTCAGGGCGTTTTCATGCGGATATTTATTGGACTTTTAATACCAAAAAAACCGTTTTTTTTATTTTAATATCTACTCCTAAATGTTGTAAAATTTTAAATAAGTCAAAGCATCCCATAGAATGCGAGTAAACATGTATGTTCCTCTATGTATTGTGTCATACTGTAACCAATTGAAAGAGTTTCTAATGAAGACCGACGCCATGGAATATGCCCCGTTGGCAAAACTGCCTAGAATTGAAGCTTTGATACTTTACGGATTCCATCTAGAGGCAACTGTGGAAAAGTTGTATTAAGGTCTCAAAAGTACGTGCCTAAAGAAATTATTTGTTCGAATCAGTATGCTCAGTAAAGAAGAGACCCTAGCAGCGATGGAAATCCAGTTAATCAAACCAGAAATCAGTAAATCAGATAAGGATCGGATTCAGTTACATGGCAGTTTTGGGCACAACTGAGGAGTCCCAATAAGATCGTGATCATTGATGGATCATTTGATCGGCTTGGTTATAAAATATGATTTATATATTGTAGAAATGAGTAGACCGAATTCAATCTACAAGGTAGATGAAGAAGACCTCTTAAATGTCTTTTATTTCTATTTATTTTGTAGTTTTGATAGCGATATGTTGGAAACCATCTTTAAGTCCTTAGCAAGCAAACAACACAAGTTTCTTAGAAAATTAAATATTAACGAGATTTTCTCTTCTGTACCTTTTACCCTAGAACACGTTAATACTCTTGCCCTTCAATCCTTAACTACCATTGCATGTAGATATTTTAACTTAAAGGAAATAATCGCATTGGAAGTCCAGCAACCCGAATTAAAACAAAAGAGTGCGAGTTTTTTGTATCTTAAACTTTGTTAAAATCGGTAATTCTTTTGATGTCACAGTTTTCGCTTCTTTGGCTAATTTAAAAAATTTGAAAATTCTTGTTACTATGTACTTAAATATAGTTGGTGATAAGGTGGATGCAGCGAGCATAAGCTTTTAGACGCTGTTAGCTCTTATCAAAAAAAAAATTGATTGAGGTTTTGCTGTCAGTCAAATGTAACATGGTCTTCCTAGTTGGACTGGGTGCATAGCCAACGTCACTTAATCGTGAAAACAGACAAATGCTTTCATAAGTTGATGATAATTACAAGGACTTCCAAAGACTTTGGCATACATTTGCATTTGAAACACATATGATTCCTTAAAAAGCAGTTATTGGAGCGTTCAACGAAGTACATGTCTTTCCTCGGAGTCAGTGTTCAATATACGTTAAATATCAAAATATTTTAATAGTTATTTTTTATTTGATATTGTTTTTGTTATTTTCAGATAATATCGCTATAATTAGGTAAGCTTTAACCGTGGGCGATTACGTGCTTTAGAATCCACTCCAAGTAGCTGCTAATGCGCGTAAACACGGCCGGAAATCCCACCTGGCAGCCCATAGAGGTGCCGAAGGATGTGGACCCGATCAGATAACTGGAGTTTCCCTGCTTGTAGACTAGCGGGCCGCCGGAGTCGCCGTGGCAGGTGGACTTGCCGCTGGTCGTGCTCATGCAGATCATATTTTCCGAAACAGCTCCGCTCCAGTACATCCGGCACAGGGCGTTTGGCATCACGGGCATCTCCACGTACCTTAGCACGGGCGAGACCGTTTCGGAGGCATCACTGTCTCGGCCCCAGCCGGAGGCAAATGCCCGAACGGATTCGTAAGTGGGAAATTTGCCGTTCAAACGACGCGGCAAATTGGCGGCCCTTATGCGATCGGTGAAAGTCACAAAGGAGGGCAGACGAATCAGCGAGATGTCGTTGACCACCGTGCTGGCCGTGTAGTTAGAGTGCACTATAATACCCGGCTTCTGGACCACGATCCTCCTCTGACCCTCCTCAGTCGCATCGTGAATGTTGATGGCACCCAAATATACCGTTACGGACTCTGCCCCATCCATGCAGTGCGCCGCTGTGATTATCCAGTAATGTGAGATCAAGGTGCCGCCGCACCAGGTGCTCATAATTTCCGTAGGAGATGTTCAGACCCGCCTGGTAGGGGAACTGACCCACCTCCGCCAGTTCTCCATTGGTAATATAGGGTTCCACTTCGGACAGGAAGAAATCAGCTGAACAGGAGGCTGCCAACAGGACACACAGCAAAATTTTCATCATTTTACGTCAATCTATAATAACTGGGGAAGGGAGACTGCTGCACTGTTATATAGGAACGGGTTAAGCCCCCAACTATATGTTATCACTGATAGGGACACCCTCAAACATCAAGCACCCTAGACCAGGTGGGATTACTACCATGGTCACACAAAAACAAGTCACTTAAATGCAGCTCGCAATGAATCACTGCGAACGAAAATCAGCACGTGAGGCACTAGTTTATTTTGGGTCTGAGTAGGGCATTATGGGATTAGAGGCTTGGTTTAATCAAACCAAATCTTTAGTTGGCACATAATACAAATATATTGTTTTACTAAGCCTACAAATTTCCCACTTTCAAGTGCTTTGATAACCGTTAGTACTTATTTCACTGATGTGATTGATGTGTGTTTTCTGATATGGTTATCTTTTCTTGAAATTCCAACACCCCTTTTTAGTTAACAAATAATTTGTAGTTTACTTTTCAGCATATGTCTTAAAAATGGGAGCTTTTAATATTTAGATATTATTTATATTTATTTAAAAATTTTTAATTTATTTCAAACACTTTTTTTACAGGAGTTTTCAGAAATCAGAACTAGTTTTATTGGTTGAGTGCTCCTATCGGAGTCCCGTGATAAACGAAAGCAAAACACATGTATTTAAAATTATTTCTATAATCAAGTGGCGTTCAGATCAGTACGAAATGATAGTCCATAATCTGGCATTATGGCCAGTCGTACTTTCAGATTAACCCATTGAGGGGGCCATAAATATAAATCCTCATTCAGTGCGTCAGTGGAGCAAATAGTGGAGTCCGAAAAACATGAAAATCCGAACGGTTTTAATTTCTCTGCTAATTATCATTCAGGGAAGGTCGATTTCCTGCCTGGATTTGGGTCATGGAATCGATGGGCGAATCGCTGGTGGGGAGTTGGCCGGGGTCAATCAGTTTCCCTATCAAGTGGGTCTGAGTATTGAAGAACCCAACGATTTGTTTAGCTGGTGTGGAGCTAGTTTGATCTCCGGCCGATACCTGCTAACGGCAGCACACTGTGTCGAAAAGTATGTATTAGATCTTCTTTTTAGTGACTATAACTGATTGTCTTCCAAACCTCTTCTTGCAGGGCTGTTGCGATCACTTTTTACTTGGGTGGAGTACTGCGACTGGCACCCAGACAGCTTATCCAAACGAAGGATCCTGAAGTGCACTTGCACCCTGCTTGGAATTGCCAAACCCTAGAGAACGACATTGCTCTAATACGATTACCAGAGGAAGCAATTCTCTGCGATTCCATAAAACCTATCCGGTTGCCGGGAATCTCATCCAGCCATTCCAATTACGAATACGTCCCCGCAGTCGCTTCCGGTTGGGGTCGCTTGAATGATGGTAAGAACGGGTATAAATATTTTTAAATTATAAAAAAAACTAAAATTTGTTTAACATATATTTTTCATCTTAGAATTTGAAAATAGTTCCGACTATTGTACAAAAAAACACCAAATGTTAAAAAACCTACACCCAAAAAAAATCGATATGAAACGTAGATCGATTTTGAATTATTTAATATAAATTTTAATTTGATGTGTGGCCTGGTCGAAAAGAGTATTTCATGTAAAAACGATATGAATGACCTGCAATGTACATGGCCATATCGATTTTACGGGGACATGCTTTTTTTGTGTGTAATTTTTTTTATTGTAAACATGTACCTATACATTCATAATAAAATGAACCATAGTTTTGCCATACATTTAATTAGTTAAAAATGGAGATATTTTGTAATTTATGGTTAATTTTATTACGAGTGTAGGAATCAATTTAAAAGTAAATGTTTTTGATTCAAAACGTATGCTTAACATCCAAAATTTCCTATACACAGAATCCGCTGCCATCTCCGATAGCCTCCGTTATGTCGCCCGCTTTGTGGAATCCAATGAGGACTGTCGGTACTCCTACGCCAACATAAAATCCACCAACATCTGCATGGACACAACTGGAGGGCGATCAACTTGCACGGGAGACTCCGGAGGTCCGCTGATCTACAACGATCCCAACCAAAATACTGATGTTTTGATTGGCATTACTTCATATGGCAAAAAGTCAGGTTGCACCATGGGATACCCATCCGTGTTCACACGCGTCACCGCCTATTTGGATTGGATAGGCGAGGTGAGCGGGGTTACCTATTCATAGAGTCGCCCTCGATGGCTGATCAAACAGTGCTGGGCACTGCAATTAAATTAAATGTTGAGCATTTTAGTTGTGACTGTTGCTTTCATTTCGGAGGGGTGGGAGAGTGAGGAGGAAGAAACTTCAGAAAGAGACGCAGTTTGTTTTATAGACTGACGAAGATAACCAGCTGCTTCCTTTGCCTATGATAAGAATTTCATATTTGTAGCCTAGCATACTTAGTGGCTTATAAAAATGGAAAGTGCCTACAGGTGAATAGGAAGGCCTACCTTCATTAAATAATAATACTGAATGATATGGGCAAAAAAACCTTCGCGGATCCACTGGTATGCAGCAAAAATGAGTCCTGAAAACAGCCCCAGAACCAAATCTTGCAAGATTTTTATTTTCGGCTTAAATAAGCAAGTAGAATGTACAAAATATTAAACTATTAACATCGTCTTTCAAAAAAAAAAAAATAAAAAAACATGTATATTTTTAAAGATCTGCTCAGGAATTGACAATATTTTATTTTGCTATTAGGTGACTTTTTAGTTTCGAAAAGCTCACTAAAATTGAATATCGATTTTATTACACTAATATAAGGCAGGAGAGATCGTCCATTAAAATGCGAGGTAATTATTAATTTTAAGGTGTACCAAAAACGTTTCTAATTTAAAATTTTTCCACCGCGCAGACTTTAAACTCGGTATTACGTACTATCTTAACTGCATCTGTTATAATCATTTTTATAAATTCGATTAAATTGAAAAGATCTCACGTTCTTATCTCTTGTTTTCTTTGTCGATGGATTATACGAGCCTCTGAAAAAATCCCCAATATTCCCAATTGTTTTCCTGTTATACTATCTTTTGACTGGGAAGAATTTTGACGATTCACGGCCCCGTATCTCAGCAGTTTCAACAAGCTCGAGCGATGGGAAGCGCAGATCAACTCCCATATCGCTCGAATGGCGTATGCCGATAGACGGGCGTTACACAAGGAGACCTGACCACTTGAGCAGGTGCCCGCAGATCAGATAGCGATGGAGACGTCACTTGATTGGACTCTCACGGCTATAAAAGCGGCGGGATGAGTCGAGTGGGGCATACTTTTCATAGGTAGCTCCAAGATGAAGGTTCTCATTGTTTTCGCTTTGGCCTTGGCCTACGCCTCAGGATCGGCGCTGCGCTCCCTGGACGGACCCGGTGGTCGCATTACCAACGGTGAGGATGCCCGCACCGACCAGTTCCCCTACCAGGTTGGACTATCGCTGAAGATCGGCTCCTCCTCGGCCTGGTGCGGAGGTTCCCTGATCGGACACGAGTGGGTTCTGACTGCCGCTCACTGCACGGACGGGTAAGCTGCTAGAGACTCCAGACTAGACGTTGTACATTCTGGCTAACTATCAATCTTTTTCTTTAGTGTTGACTCCGTCGAGGTTTACTTGGGAAGCACCGAACGCGACAGCCCTAAGGTTAAGCACCACGTCTCCAAGGACAAAATCATCATCCACGAGAACTGGAGCAGCCGCACCCTGAGGAACGACATCTCCCTGATCCGCATTCCGCATGTGGACTACAGTGGTGCCATCCGCAACGTTGAGCTGCCCAAGGAAGAGTCCCACTACTCCACCTACGATAAGGATGAGGTTATCGCCTCCGGCTGGGGCCGTACCTCAGACTCGTCCAGCGGCGTCGCCGCCCATTTGCAATACGCCCACATGAAGGTCATCTCGAACAGTGATTGCAGCCGCTACTATGGCTCTACCATCCGTGACACAAACATCTGTGTGGACACTTCCGCCGCCGTCTCCACCTGCAACGGTGACTCTGGTGGCCCTCTGGTGCTGGCCTCCGACAAGGTCCAGGTTGGACTCACCTCCTTCGGATCCTCTGCTGGCTGCGAGAAGGGGTATGACGCCGTCTTCACCCGTGTCACCAGCTACCTGGGCTGGATCAGGGAACACACCGGCATCTCTCGTTAAGTTGCTGATGCTTTGAATAAAATGATCTAATATTTTTGAGCATACAAATCTTGTGTTTTTGGGTTATTAACAGAGGTGTAATCTAAATCAACATTTGGTATATAACCAATTGCGTCTAAGGTAATATTATTAGACAAATAACTTTTAAATTATAAATAACGGTAACTCAAAAAACTTCTTCGGATTTAAAATACTTAGCTTTAACCTTTCTTTTATTGGTATTTATTTTTTAATGTCTCTTTTCTATCTGGCTTCGAAACAGAAGTTCCAGTCCATGCGTTCTGTACCATTATTTGATTTTAAAATTTAATTTTGATTGACTCTCGATCGGTCAATAATTATATTATCATATAGGCCTCCTTTTGCAGAGTTTCTCTTTCGCAATAAACATTTGGAATGTGTCTGTATATAATTAACATTTATACAATATACATTAATTGCATTTTTAAGGTTTTAGTTTATAGGCTTGGTTTTTTTTATATATATTTGATGTTTGTCTTTTTATTTAATAGTAAAGAGCGACTTTTACGGACTAACATTATCATTATTACGAATACACATACAATTATACAGAATAGAAAATTTAAATTTGTTTAAAAATATGCATCCATCAGATTACAAATATTAACTTGCGTTTGTTTTAATCATTCGCCTTTAGGTATTTGCTGTGGGCATGTATAGAGGAATAGCGCATAAAAATAACAATTATAAAAAGGTTTCTCTGCATATACATACAAGATATACTTTTGACTCTATAGATTTAATAGTTAGTTTGGATTCCTCTCGTCTCACTTAGTTTGTAAAATGTTCTAAACTTTTTACAATTGTCGGCAATGTAATAAATATATTTATATATAATTTGGACTCTTTGTTAGGTTTTGTGGTTCACCATGCGCAGCTTTATTTTGAATCCTTCTCTCCTCTGCTTGTATAAGGTGTAAGTGTTGTGTGTGAGTTTTGGCGCCTAGTTAAAATACATACGAAATAACACTAAACTAGCAAAAATGATTATAATACAAAAGCAAACGAACAAATAAGTACACGATCTGCTGGCGGTGCTATTCCAAGTGGATGCAATGAGGTTGCGGTTGTGCCGCTGATTTCGCTGCTGCTGCTGCTGCTCAAGTCGTTGTTGTTGTTGATCTTGTGGTTCATGTGATGTGTGGAATCGTTGTAGCTGCTCCTCCTGGCGCTGCTGAAACTGTTGTTGCACCTCCAGCCAAAGCCATTCGCTTTCACTCCCGTTGCCGGTGTTATTAATCAACTCCAGCAAATCCTTGGCTGCCCTCGATGGCCTTGATAAGTTTGTCCTTCAGCTGTAGGTAGCCCTCATAGGGCGGCAGGTCCAGGCGATTAAAGCTGTAGATGAATCTCGTTAGCAAAAAATTTGTATTACCCTCAAGGGAGTGTTGTCTCCCCCTAGTTGGGTCGCAGCTCACCAGGTATGCGCCCTTGGAAAGTTATTGGGCGTGCCCCACTTTTCGATGGTAAACATCTGGGGGCCGTTGGAGCCATACAGCTCCTTGAAACCGTTCATTGGCACGCGCGATGTGCCCGTCACAAACTGCAGCAGGCGAGAACGCATTTCGTTGGAGAACGAGAGCACCGCCCTCCAGAACCACTGAATGATTATGTGATTCATGTGGTAGTCGCCCTTGTATAGAGTATTCTCGCGCCAATCCTTCACATCGATGTTCTGTATGCCGCACATCAACAGCTCCAGCTCGTGCTCGTCGAATATTTTAATAAGATTCAGGGGGATAATCGATCCAAAGCCGTCCAAGAAGGACGACATCTGCTCCTTGACACGTGCCACAAAACGCCATTCAATAACCAGTCTGTAGTGATAGGAAATGCGTTACAGCCTTTAAACGAAATTTGACTCTTCCAACTCACTTGATGTATTCATCCTTGTTGTCATTTGTCACGTCTATGTTGGCGCCGCCCGGCTTCAGTTCGTGCTGACTCTTCTGGCCGAACACGTCTTCATCCAGACAAAAAGTCAGTTCCAGGATGCGCGGATCGTTCTCCTTGATCCACATCAGCGAGTTGTAGTACTCCGTATCCACAGACTCCATATCCTTCAGGTCAATGGGCTTCTGGAGCATCATCTTGTAGAATGGACGAATAAAGAAGGCATCCAGCAGCTTTCCATGATACACAGCCATGCCCGCAATGCGGCCAATGAATCTGTGGGGTTAATCCAACTCTTAGCAAAGGGATATACTTTGAGAATACAAAAATGCTCACTTAAAGTAACTTAAATGCTCCTCGTTGCATAAACCGCTGCCATTGTTTATCTGCAGCGTATAGTTGTCCATGGCCGAGTACTCAAACAGCCCATAGTACGGATTGAACATCTCTTTCGATAATAAATAGAACCATTCCCTAGCAAGGCCTCCATAATCTGCAATCCAGAGACATGCATTTATACTCAAAGATAACGAAATTAGTTTGATTTACTTACCTAACCCAGTTTCTCCTTCAAACTCCACCCATAGCTTTGTCTTTAGTAAATCGGTCTTGGTTACCGAACTAATAATTCTGTAAGAATCCTCCAGTATCGATGTACGGCGAATACGTATTTCAAATTTATTTGGTACGTTTGTCTAGAAACAATATGTAAAAGTAGTTTAGTTTTGAGTCAGAAAATTTGACTTTCTTTAAGTACTTACAGGCTTTCTAATATGACTCTTGAAATACTCGTATTTCTGCTTGTAATCTCGGGAGTAGGGCACAGCCTGTCCGGCAATGTTTGGATTTGACAAACGAGGATCCTCCCACTGCGTAGTTCGCGTGTCTGCGAAGAGAGTTTAGTTTAATTAGGTGTGGAAAAGCTCTTCTATTTGAACTCATTTGAAAGCACACTACTCGTATTATAAAAAACTCACTATGATCTATATAAAACACGCGTCCATCGGTGTGCACCCGCTCCTCCCAGCCTTCCGGCAAGGGACCTAGGTCGTCCTCGACGCGACGCGTCTGATTTGGCATTGGGCTGGCCCTTCCGTTGCGCGGATCAATCCAAGTAGTCCGCCGGGATGCGTGGTCAATAAAGAAAGTCCGTCCGTTGGGGGCTACCTGCATCGACCAGCGCGGTGGCAGGGGTTCCTCCTCGCCGCCAGCATTCTGCAAGACAAGATCGCCACAAAACTTTAGACACTTTACCTTGGGTCCCGCTTTGAAAATATCCTTGGCACATGCAGACAGAATATCGCGAACTCTATTTACGTTTTTCGTGTGCATTTAGGATGGGAAAATAAGAAGGGAATCGAATTTACTTGTTCCATTGGAGGCACAGCCGCGTTGTCTTCCTCGGAATTGCGTCTGGTGGACGGAGCTGAGATGTCGGAGGGATTGTGGCTGTCTGTGTGATCGGTGTCTTCATTCTAGTCATTGGTGGGTGGATTATTTTATTCATAAATGTATACATATGGATGCATTGCATTGCGTAAAGTATTTTTGTTTGTTTGTTGGTTTTGGAAGAAACAGAAAAGAAGTGTTGATGAAATTAAAATCAAATTCTCAAATGGATAATCTTCTAAGAACACAAATCAAGCCACACATGCAAACATAGAAAATACTAAAACTAATCGAGTAACCCAGGTCTTAGCTAAAAAATAAGGACTGCACAAAGCTGCATTGAAGCAATATGAGGGTAAGTATCAAGAATAGCATGCAACATAGAGACAAAGATGTTGGGGGTAATCGGGATGGACTCGGTTTTGCTTACCGCTCCTCCGGGTGAAATACCCCATCCCACAAAAAAAACACAGAAATGTGGTTTTCTCTAACACTGACAGATTTTGAGACGCCAAATAGTTCGAATTTTCCAACCGAGAAACAAACGATCGACAGAAGACAATCAAGTTTTTAGACTACAAGTGAAATGATCTGAGTATGGATGGATGTGTGCTGACCGATGGCTGTTGTTGCTGGTGCAATTGAAGTTGCGGGGTTGTTCGTTGCCCCCGATGTTGCAGCTCCTCCTGCTGACGATGATCCACATCAAGCTACAAGTGAAATGAGTGATGTGGGTGGATGGTTTTTTGTTCTTTTCTTTGAGAGATGAGAGTGTGTTCTAAAGACTTGCTAACCCATATTCTATTCTGGTGCTGCTGCTGCTGTTGCCGCTGCTGATGCTGCTGGATATGCAATTGCATCTGCTGTCGCCGTCTCTGCTGCTGTCGTCCCGTACCGCCGCCGGCCATGTTGCCCGCGGCCCGCCGCGTCAAAAGGTTGGTTATGGCTACATCTGGCACCCCGGGAGCCTCACGCCTCACCGGCCGCAGGTCATTCTGCAAACTGGTCGCTGAGATTTCGGGCTGCCTATGGTCGACAGGATGTCGCAGGGAATTGTAAACAAAACTGGGGTCATGAAAGATAGATAGAGCACAACGGATGGCGATTAAGAAGCTGGCTGCGAAGTGAGGGAGCCTTGGGAATCGGGAGGATCTTTTGGGACGGACAAAATACCGACAGAGGGGTCAGAGGCTGGGGGATCGGTTTGGACTGGTGCTGCTACCGCTTGGCGGATGATATTAACCTGGTGTGGTCCACGGTTGGGTCTGATTGGGTCTGTCCCTCTGGGTCATTTAACATGGCAATGTTACTGGGAAATCCATTGTTGTTGTTTGTTGGAGTGTTGGGTGGTGAGATCGTTGTTGGTGCGGTGGTTGTTGCTGCCGTTGTTGGCGTTGTTGCTAAGCCAGCAACATTGTTATTGTCCTCTAAACTATTCCGACTGATGGTGTCCTACATATATACAGGGATTGGTTAATGGTGGGCACTAGACAGCTAGGTTTCTACAGTGCTAACTGGGGCTTAACAAAAACCTGATGATACGGCACAAAGATCTACTGCAGTATGTATCTCGCGATTAGAAACTTAAAAAAAGAGCGACCAATAGGGATACCATACGACTAACATCTTATCAAGAAACTAGCCAAACGCGATACGATAATCTTCAATAAGAAAAACTTGGGCATTACGAATATGCGTCTCAGGTACAAGTTCCTATCGAGTATATCACAAGTGTGCGCGCTTTGGGATGTGGCTGAGGGCTGATCGGGGTCAGGTGTCGGAGGCTGTGGCTCCACATTATCCTGTTCCTCATCACCATCCTCCTCGGCTTCCTCATTGTCATGCAGCTCGCCGCAGTGCAGACAATTGGCCTGATTATTCTCGAGATCCACCATCTCCTCCCCATTCTCAGCCACATCCTCATCCTCGCTGCTCTCCTCGCTGGCCAAAGTCTCCATGTGAGCAGCGTTCCTCGACCTCTGTGGTTTGTGTTTTTATTTGTTATTGGGTTAGTCGGTTCGAGTGCGTTTTGTGTGTGCATTGTGTAATGGGTTTGTGTTCGATGTTGAAATTTAAGAGATCATGCACAAAAATCAATCAAGTCAATTGCTCATCACACATGCATAATAAATAGTTATAAGTATCTTATTGAATATATATAGAAATTTACAAGTTTTCCCGGTGGTTAATCAACCCCCTTGGGAGTTCCAGATCCAAGCACTTCCACTTACCGCCGAACGTCCTGACTCCGTGTCGTCCACGCTGATGTGAAAACGTCTCTGGAAATCTGAGGCCAGCTGGTCGGTGGATTGACTACTGTTGCTCGTTAAACTGCAAGGAGATTTAAACAATTAGTCAGAGTAATATTGAAAAATTATATAACTTATAATTTCTGTCACATTTAAGGTGTAAACGGAACTCTCAATCTCAAGAATGTGAAGAACATTCTTATGGCCTTGATTTTCAGCTTTTTTGCTTATCTTCTTTTGCCTTCCCAACTTACACCGTAGGTCTCTCCCATTGCGTCGTCCTTGCCGTGTGGTTCACATAGTACGTGCGCCCATTGGCATCCTGGCGCTCCTCCCAGCCAGCTGGCAGGGCATCGTGTCCGCCAGTAGGAAAGGGGTGCTGACGAGGGGGAATACCACACGATTATTATTTGCATTTCAAAGGCAATAAGGACACTCACCGGCTGGGCCGAGGTCTCACCGGCATTGGTGGCCTCCACGTGCTCCCACTCGCCATCGCTGTTGCCGCTGGATGGCTCGCTCTGCTCCCGCGTCTCCCGGATGAAGGCGTGGTAGATGCGCAGGGTGCCCTTGATGCGGGATTTGGCGCTGCTGGGTGGAGGGCAGGGGATAAGATAAATATTAATGAGCCAACCAAACAGGTGCACAGACACCGCCACCAACACCAGGCCCACACACAAGACACATATACGCACACGACTTTAAAACAATAAGTATTATACTAAGCGTTAACTAAAAATAAACTCAACAACAAACACACGAATGCAGGTACAAGTTGGATAATGTGGATTACGACGCGTTTCACAACTTTTAAACCGCTTTCCCTTTAATAAATGTCAATCGTTGAAGGAATTTAGGTGATAAGAAATTAGACTTGTCGAAACCACTCGACGAATTTTATAAAAAAAAAAGATTTGTAAACTCTTATTTCCGGTCTCTAACGTGAATGAGTCACTTCAATAAATATATTATATGTCAAAAAGAATCAATAGGAATGAATATTTTCAATGATTGTTTCTATTACGATAGTACGTTTTTAAATAGAAACCGAACCAACAATTATTCACAGTCACGTACGTTTTCCCTTCTCGGTGATGTAGTCTTCCGATTATAAAATCTCGATTATTTTCTATAGTACTCTCGTGTGGTCTTAAAGTTGTGAATAGCAGAAAAAATTTAATTGAAAAGCGATTCTATTCTAGTCTAAGGGTAAGTGAATGATCTACTGTGGTGACGACGATTACGATTGAAAATTATAATTGCAATTGAAGACTGCACTCGGGCGAAAGGGGCGTGTCGATAAACAATAAACAAGGTGAGGTCTGAAAGCAAAACACGTAAACTCTATAGCACTACAACAGAATCTCTACGAGTTGGGGACTTAAACAAGATCTTAGCTCCGTCACCAATCTTAATCACATTAACAATTCTGCCTTTTGGTTATAGGAACATATTTATTGGACTTGTCTTAAACTTTTTTTATTATTTTTTGTTCATAACTAGATTTTATGGCTATGTAGTTGTGTGTAAATCAACTGAAATTAAAGAAACAAAATCAAACTGCAAACTATATAAACCTACCCTACTGACCTGCGCGGGCGCAGAGTGTAGCTTTGGTCTCCAATGGTGCGGCCCTCCTGCTCTGTGGGCAGATTCACCAAAGTCAGCTCAACCATGCCCAGGAAGTCGTCGCGTGTCAGGCGATTCTCGTCAAATACTTGAAACACAAGCTTATGTTCAGACGGTTTAACCTGGTCAAATGAGGTGAGAGCAATCAATTAGGGGGTGGATCAACTATTAAATCGGTTTGCTGATTACTCACTCTGAATATGAACTCTTCGTTCCAGATCGGGTTCAGTGTCTATGGGGAAAGAAAATGTTAAATTAATTATAATTTGAATAATGCCAAGTGCTAAGAAGGGCTTTTCAAATTGTGAAACTTTCAAAATCCCACATTTAAAAACTATAATATTCTTATTTTTTCACTTAATCCTGACATAAACAAAGTTCTTTTTAGAGTTTTTATTATTTCAAGAAATTATTTGGACTTTATAACTGTATTTATGCAATTCATGTCCAACGCAAAGATAGATAAGCAGAGATAATAAATTATGAAAAATTAATAGATTTGAACTTTGAATTAATGCCCACACGATTCTGCCATTTATTTAGAAAGTAAACTTCCTAGTTTCTTGAATTTCGCAATCAATTCGAACTATAAACTAACAACTAGTTATCTTAAGAGGTTCTCTGCTCGAATACAATAAACATGTCTTTGATCTCGAAGCTAGATATCTTAGCATTAGTCATAGAGTCCACTCGATATTGATAAGCATTGTGTGGTTTACATTTCTAATCGTACTATCAAGGCCAAGTAGTCTTCCCACAGATACTGTTGCACCTTCCATTCAATAATGTGGCAAGTAGTTCCAAAACATAATCGATAAGATAAACTCCGCCTAAGTTGCCCTTGTCACCCAAGTTAAGACGGGTTAATACTTTCAGGGGCTTGATGTTTACCTTCTTTTTGGTCTTTGTCAAAACAGAGTCAATATTAATATCACCGTTGATTGTGTTCAAATCGATTCTGACATACGGGTCGCTGTGGACGAAAGCATTCATTTCAATTATCCGCGTTATAATTGGCTTAATTAGCCGCTGCTTCACTCACCTGGCGCCGAATATATCCTTTTTGGCCAGCGACTGGCCGCTGAGCACAACAATTCGCAGGTGACACGAGTCGCCAGAGTCGTTCTGAAAAGGGGAAAAAAAAGAGAAAACAGGAAAATTAGTAAAAATTGTCGACAGACAAATGAGACACTTGTGCACGCATCGCTGGGGAAAAACAGCGGACAGGAATTCAAAGCCGCAGAGGAGCTAGCTGGGTCACATTGAAAATAAATAAGCCACAGCAGTGTCCACAAGCATGGCCGCCCATGCGGCGTATGCTTAACGTACGCGATTACGCATACGCCCCGTGTGCTCGCCTGGATGAAAATGTATGCATTTTATGGCCGACATTCCGTCCGCACTAAAGTTCTTTATAAATGCTCTCTGAAGGACCCGCATTATACATTCGCGGGCATAATTGTTTTTTTATTCGCGGCTAGATAATTTCCACGACCTTGACACAAGCACTGCCACAGAAAATGGGGGCCTGGAAGTTCAAGAGAGTCATCAAGCAATTGTCTAGTGCAGAGAATGCGGCCCAAACTTGAGCTAAATTGCGTGTTGTGATTCACTTTGGGCCTTGGGGCTCTGGGGTCTCGAAATGCGGTTGCGGCCCAGTTTGCAGTTGGCATTTCTCGTTGAAATGCGAAACACAATTTTAGGCATTTCTCTTAAATAAATAAATGTACTTTGTGGCGAAATTAAAGCGGCTTAGGGGTTCAGAATTAGGTTAATTGAGCGAGAGTTTGATGCTAGATCTCAAAACTTGGTGGCTTTTTATGTCATATGGGAATCTGTGGGATTAATATATGTAGGTCATAACGTCCAAATGGTTGATTTATTTATTATGATTGATTTGAATGAGTTTTATCACATTTATTAAATAGTTAAATTGTGTTAAATTGTTCAATTTTATCCCGCTGCAGGCAAGTTAGTCAATTATAATTGGAAAATCATCCTTTCTTCACATGAGTGAAACAAAATCACCTTAAAAACAAGGATATTTAGTTTACACTAAAATCTATTGATTACATTTTTGGTAGGTGATGTTGACCTTTTGTCTTTCTCTTACTTCTCCTTTAGGAAGTTGACTGCAGTCCACCTAAAAACAGGACAAAGAACTCGATTCAAGTGGCGTGACGAATATTTAATATTTAATTTGTATCAGCAGCAGGAGCTCAAGGATACAAACAGTTTCGAAGCAGTTCCTATCACTTTTCTCTCAGGACAAAGCCATTTGATCCCCTCTTCGATTTTTAATCACATTCAGAGCCACGTATGTAAATGCCTCCATTTCCACCTGGGAAAGTGTGAAAACATTGATATTGTCGATAGGGGATTAGGTACATTGTAGTGTAAATAGTTTGAAAAAATCTTTGAACACCACATTTCTTTTCACTTTCACATAATATAAAAATAAATTAAATGTTAACCTAATTTGAAGCCCACCAAATCGATTTAAAATTTCAATTAGCCATTGCATTTTTTTTTATTTCTATGTCTACCCATCAGCGAAAAGAGCAACACCTATAGCCCGTGGTTCCCTTATTCAATGGGATGGGTTGAGCAACAAACTTTCTGCATTCCTGGAAGTTAAACAAACCCCATTTTATCTTCTCATCTTGGCTGAGAGCTAGCACTTGTATCCATTAAAAGGCTTTCCCATGAAATATTCAATTTGCCGACATTGTTTATAAAGTGAAGAGCAAATCCAAGTCCCCCGCTGCCCCCCTTCTTGGTGGCTGACCAGACGGCGCCATATCTCTATCCAAACCCCCTTGTATCAGATATCACAGGCTCGCATGTTGCGGCTTGTTGGCCGCCTCATGACCCTGACTGGGTTGGTTTCTAGACCCTATATTACATGTGCCATTTCGTACACGCTCTGGGGAACTATTTCGTTCTGGTTGTGTTCTTGTTCCGTTTTAGTGACGGGTTGTATTTTTATTTATTCACTGCCAGTTCCGCATTTTCCATGAACTTGTACTATTGATTTTCACCGCGTGGGGCTGGCTCTTTAAAATAGCTGCGGCTTTTCCCACTTGTGCAATAATTAAATGCACACTAACAAAAATAGTTTGAGAAAAACTGAAGAAATAGTTTAAAAGAATTTAAAATTCATTTTTCTATCAATCTATATATCTATAGTCTTTATTAAATATAAATATTATCAACATTAAATTCAATAAATAAAGCATTTGCAATTTAATTCTATAAAGCTGAATGTGTCTCTCTTTTTAACTAGATAATTGAGTGTAATTAGCGCTGGTTTTCATCACATCAACTCTGTTCAGAATTATTTATTTAGTTAGTTTCAGTTTAAAACAAAAACAGGTATTATTGTTATTAGTGTACGAGAAGATATTCCAGCTGTTCCTACATGCTAATAGTATATAACTATTTATACCATAAAGCGTTCATTTTATCGACGTTGAGCGAAGCGAACCTAACGCGCAATATTAAATGCCAGATGCCCCGTTGTCGGGAGTCGATTATTGCCTGGACAAAAGGTCCAATCAGTCAACCTAAGCTGGTGACCCTGGACTCGAGTAATCCCCCAAGGTCTTTTCAGGATCCTTTCGCATGCCTTCCCCGCCCGTGCAGCTGTCACAGTTCCCTTTCTTGACTCAAAGACTCTGACTGAGCCACGTCGTAGCTGGCATTAAATTGATTTTTAGCCACTAAATCTCGGA
The DNA here is from genome assembly GCA_037075285.1 of Drosophila lutescens. Taxonomy (NCBI): domain Eukaryota; kingdom Metazoa; phylum Arthropoda; class Insecta; order Diptera; family Drosophilidae; genus Drosophila; species Drosophila lutescens. The sequence goes on along the minus strand of JBAMCF010000815.1, from coordinate 189,212 downwards.
CCGAGGGAAATTAGCTTAAAACGGTTCTTGCGGTTTAAGCCTGTTTTGCGCTGGATTGACAGGGGGAGTGGAGAGAGCGAGGGGAATGGCAGGAAAAGCGTTAATTAAAAGGGATGTCCGACGTAATGATCCGCATTGCGTTGCAATGTCATTTCATCTTCCGTTTATTGACTGGCATACAGAGGAACTTCTTTAACTAAAACAGTATGCCTAGCAGAAAACTTTTAGCCTCCATTAAGCTAAAAATAAAAGTTGTCAGCTGATGGGACCAATTTAAAATATTTTCAAATAACGAAAGAAAATGTTAGTTGTTTAATATTTCAGATTTTTCCTGTATTATTTATTATTCAAAATTAACCGATAGATAGCACTAATAAAAATGTCTATTATTAATTTTAAGATAATGATAAATATGTAATGGGTAGTCTTATTTTAAATTCATTTCCATGAAACAATATTACAAACTTTATGTTGCCCGTGACCCTATGCTTAGACCGCATTAAATTTAGAACATTTTAGTCACTTAAAACTCTGCTTATTATTTCCTCCCTATAAACAATTTAAGTTAGGCAAGCTAGTCTGTTTATCGGTTTGGCTTGTGCCTTGTGTGAATTTTTTAATCACGAATCCCGCTGATACGATTTCGATTTTCTTGGCTACTGGAAAGCTAAAATCGTAGCCGAGTTCGGTTATCAATAGGCGCAAAGCCAAGCGCTCATTATCGGAGTTGGCAAGCGTTGACTTTTGCCATTTGGATGACCATGTGACACACTACCAGAAAGGCGCCCTCCTTCCCTTACCCTGCCATCAATCCAATCCACCAGCTCTGCCTTCTCCTCAAAACATTTCACATTCCCCATAGTTGTCTTCCACTTTTATTTCCGTGCCAACTGAATGAATAATGAATTATAAAAATATATATGTGAACAGTCATTCAGCCGTGCGCTGATAAGCAAAAGCAAGAGAGAGGAAGCGTTGGTAGCCGAAAGAAGTCAAGGCGCTCGACGGAAGCCCACTTCTGTTGCTCTTAACGTTTCATCTGCTGTTCAAACAGATGGTTTAAACGAAAAGCTGATGGGAGATATAAAATACCAGTCAACAACGAAGTTAAACAAGCTTGAATATCAATTGTTATTTTAAATGCGCACGAAAAGCAGTAGCAGAAGAATCCTACAAGCCAAAAACGAGTGTGGCCCATGGCTTAGTCGTTGCCATTAACCTAATTGATTGGTTGCCGCCCCTCACTTGTCACCATGTCCAAGGGTCAATGCAAATTCATTACACAAATTGACATCCTTCCATGCATCTGGGTTAGATGATGGATACTACTTCGACAGTTTACAAGTTACATGCTCGAGACCTCTAAAGGTTGGTGAGTGCCACAAAATCTAAGAGATACATTAATTTTAGAACAAAAACCAGAAAGAAATGCCTACAAGACGAACATTGAGAAATTATTCAATTAATAAGGAATAGCGTATATGTACATACGTCAAATACCTTTAAAGCTATAAATATATTGTTCGAATGCGACGATGATACCTCTCTCTGACGTTCATAAGTACACAAATCAGCCTTTGTTTCTTATCGGACAGATAAAATGGGATATAACTTGATGGAAATATTTAATTTCTTTTGTTTTCTAATTGATTCTGGGAAAAATAATTGGTGAAAACAAATTAAACAATCTATTTAGGTGTCAGAAGCACCACTGATCTTTCTGAACCAATTAAGGTAATGCAAACTTACATTTTTAATAGAATTTTATTTATTACCATTAAGTATTCTGTCTAGTAAATGTAAATATAATTATGGTTAAACCACTGAGGATTTGTAGTCTTTGCAGTCTTACAAATAAAGATTTAAAAAATATTTTTTATTAAATTGAGAAAATTTTTATAGAAATTCTGGGATACTTTTTCATTTCTTTACATTTCACCTACATATTGAAAATAAGCAGATCAATTTGAAACAAAATTAAATAGATCAGTATTAACTTTTACCCAAACATTTTGCTCCACAGTGGTATGACTTCAAGTCATACCTATTGACATAAAATCTATTTCGTCTTAGAAAATTCAAAAATCACAGAATGACCTTTAATTTTCTTTACCCGTTTCCCCGATCAAATCTGATATTTTGTGATATTTATCCGTAAAATCTCAATAACCGGGAGGCCTTGGCCGGAAAATCTGAAGAGATATAGGAATGCGAAAAGGAGAATTGGGTGGGATGGGGGGCGACACGTGAGGCACATCAAAGGCGGCTCAATTAGCGGCTGAAGAAAATGAGCACACTCACACAGAGGCTCGAACATTTGCATATGTACCATTTTCACGTACTGGCGAGAGAGAGCGGAAAAGAGAGGCGCTGCTCTCGCCAGTTACTTACATCACTGTTATTGCAGCCATGGATTTGGCCATCTTCGCTCGTCACCGATGGCGATGTGGTTGTTGACTCGGCCATTTTTGTTTCGATGTGGATTTAGATTTCTACTCCGATTTGGTTTTTTTTAATTCACTGCCGATTTTTCTTCCTCTGTTTACGTTTTGTGTTTGTGTTAATTTTCGTGCACGCCTCTCAAACTAAATTGAACAATAAATTGCGAGGTTATAAAAAGAAATAAAGGCTGGAAAGAAGGCATGGGATATTTGCCGCTTTTGGCGGTTTTAACTGCACAAAACGAGTTAACCAAAAGGCATTTCATATTCTTTCAGCCTTTTTTGCGTTCTTTTTTTCGGTTTTCACTTTTTGGCGCACACAAGATTTATTTTGGTATCTCGACGAGCTTTTGATTTTTGCTTTTTGTTAAGCTGCAAGCTGCATACGGCGACAAAAAAGGGAACAGGTTTCACAACAATTGCCGTTTTGTTTTTATTATGCTTATTGCGTATACGTAATGTTGGTTAGGGCCAAAAGGGGCAGGGCTTCACATTCCCAGTCGCCACATTTTTCCTTTTTTTTTTTTTGGTAAGAATGACTAATAGGGGCGTTCGAAAAAGGCGAGAGAAATGAGTATTTATGAATTTCTGATTTCGATTTCAAGACTGTTCGATTTTTGCCGAGCACGAACTGTTGCTTTTCGATACGTACGCTTATTTACTTTTTTTTTATATAATTAACACATTTCAGGGGTACGGTGCAATAAATTTATCTATATAATCCACTGCTGTGTGTGTGGTTGTACCCTCTATATTTATAATTCAATTATTCACTTATTTATCTTTTATTAACGGCCCTAAGCGATGGAAACAATAACAACAATAACAAACGGCACACCAACACTATTGCGAAAACATGTTCTGCGTAAATGTCTGCCTCTCTCGCTCGCTCCCGCAGCGAGTGTGTGAGCGGTTGTGAGTGCGAGCGGAACAGCAACAGCAACACTTGTCGGCAGCCGCTGCGCGAAACTCGGAACTGGGCGCTTTCGCGTTCTAAGCTAAAATGAAGGCAGCTCCCCCGAGTAGAGTGGCCAGCTTGCTACCGTCCCCAACAGGCCTGCCCCAATGCGGAGCTTTATGGCCCACAGTGTGACCAAACGGGCCAGACTCCACTGGCTTCTTCTTTTTACTTCTTTTTAGTAATATAAAATATACATTTTGTGTTAAATGAATGACTTGTAAAACTTGGTTTAGCTTTGCAATTTAAAAATATTGTTTTTGTCTTTTGATAAGGTGCGATAACTGGTGACACATCAAGAGCATTTCATTTCAATCCTTATCTTAAGACTTGTTTTTTTTTTCATTTCTACTTTTTGAAAAAATTTCTGAAAGACATTTCTGTGACACCCGAATATGATTTAGGGCTTGGGATAAAACCTTTTAAAAAGTATGGGAATTCAGAGTTTAAAGCCTACTAAGAAAACGATCCTTAAAATGTTATTTTATATTAAAAACCAGTTATAAACGGTTAAAGATAATACTAACCGAAAAATACTAAAAACAAATCGGCCAAAACACACTTTTCAGCACTGAGACCAAAAGCTTTTACCTAGCGGCTAAAAGCTTTTCAAAATGACAGCAACCTTTTTTTTCTCCCTCTCACTCCCACTTTTGACAGCTGCCATCGAACAAGTGTCCAAAATCAAAACAAAACAAAATCAGCTGATCGGCTGCGGCGTGAGGTGGTGGGAGTGAAAGCATCTGCGTGTGTGTGAGTATCTGTGTAGCGGCTGCAACTTGTATCTGTGTGGCTGTAATAAAAATTGGGAATACCCATTAACATTTCCTAAGTAGCACATAATCAATTATAATTGACATTCGACTGCTGACGCAATGGATCCAATTGAAATTAGCCGCCTGTAAGGGCTAACTGTTGACTGATAAGCGGGCCATTAAGGCAATCCGCTAAGCAAACTGTGACGATGAGCGGTCTGACAAGTACGTCGATTGGGCGACGTCACCACTTGCCGGTTGACGTGCGAATTGGATTAAATAGCCCAAATAACCGTGCTCAATTAGCGGGGGCATCCAACTTTAGCCGACACAAGGGAACTAATGAAGATAAACTCGTCATTCACTTTGGCCCACCATTTACCATTGTGTCTAACCTTTCTAACAACGCTTAAATAAGTTAGGCAAACAGAATTGGGACTCTGGCAAATTGCCGCTCATTGAGTAAACACACAGGAAAAAGTGAACGAAATTGGACTACTAATATAAAACCATTTTGGGAATTTAATAAAAGTAAAAACGAAAAATATAATTAGTAGTCACTATTTTAAATATTATAAAAAAAAATTATTTTAGTTTTGAGTATTTGGTAATAAATATATTTTAACAAAGTTTTAACTAAACTTCAAAAAGGGAACTTAATTTCAGTGGTATAGGTGAAGCACATACATATATTTTCTTGATTCTCTCTGAAGCGAAACCCAGACAATTTGCGCAGACAACACTCAAAAGGCGGTGGCCAAGAATCGTGTTGATAAATTAAATTAGCTCCGAAGATGCCGATGACTGCTCAAGTGGCTCGCATCTTTTGGCAAATTAAGATAAATAAATTAGTTTCCGTTCAGTGTGAGATGCCGAGCGAATTATTTGTTTACACAAGTGAACAAAACAATTGAATCACATTCCAGACACTAAATAAACAAATTATTTTCTGTCGGTTGCTTTTCCGCTGGTGGAAAAGTGCAAGTAAAGAGATGCTCACACATAACCTTTAGTTTTACCATTTTTTGTACCATTTCAGATAATATTTATGCTTTATATGCTCAAGTTTTTAATCGCTATTTTAGACACCCAAACAAAAAATTTTAACTTTAAGTATTATCGTTTTTTGAATATTTTAATGGAATTTTCAGTTGTCCTAACGATATAGCAACGAGCGACGTTATTCAGTATCTCATTCTGTGGTAAAAGTAATAGTGAATAAAGACTTCATGGCTTTCACGACTCGAAGAAATTGTGGATACCCCATTTTATCACCATGAACGAGGTGGAATCTCCAGGGCCCATCTACACTACTCAGCTGTTTGGCAAGCTGCAGATTAGATTAACAGTGAACACATCGTAAAAATAGAAACACCAAATAAAACAGAGGCACTGATAAGGGCAGCCAAATCCTCCGAACCCACTTCATGATGAATTCTTTTTCTATTTGTCACACAGAAAATAATTTTGGATACCATTTTTGGAATTTTCAAGATTGATTTCATTGTAAACCATTTGCAGCATAAAAACAATAATAGTTTAAAGGCTAGCTCTGATAAGATAGTGTCTATTGAAGTCATTTATTAATATTTTTATCATGTTTACGCTTATGATTTCTTAGTGCAGTACTAAGACTTGTGTTGTAAGTTCAGCTTAAACTAAATTAAACTCAAAATAGTATTATTGCTTACAAATTAGGGACCGTATTCAATTTGTTAAAACCACCTTTATTTATTAGTAATGAAGTCAGGGGAAGAATGTTGATAAATTGATAACAATTTCCTATAGAGAGGACTTCATTTTGGGGGCCACCAGCTCTCGCAAACTTACCACTGCTGCCAACGATCGACGTGGCGTGTGTCCGTTTCCGAATTCCAGCCGCGATTGCTGTTGTCCTGCAACAGAGGCCGCTCGGGGCCTGCGGGGCGGTGGGCGTGGCACATCGCCGCCGGCCGCCGAGGAAGAAGATGAGGGGGCGGGAATGGCCGATGCGGCCACCAAGCCGCTGGAACGTGCCGACATTGTTGAGTTGTTGTTATTTTATCAAGAAGCTTCTGCAAAGAGCAAGAGAGAGAGGGGTGGAGAAGGGTAAGAATGTGTAAAGCTGAAGTGCAAATTAAGCGAGAAAGACACGAATGGAGAAGAAGAAAAGAGGCTGCAACAAGGTGACAAGAGAGAGAAGGGGATAGACGAGAAGAAAAGAAAAACGAACAGACAACAAAGACGGCAAACAAAGTGCACAACGGTACTTGTGCTAGATGCCATCTCTGTCTGCCGCCCTGCCCCCGCATGTGTGTGAGCTGAGTGTGAGTGCGCGAGGTGTGGGTGAGAGAGCACAAAAGCCAAACATTTTCCTTGATAATTAGCCAAGCGCGAAGAGTTCAACGCCATGTCTTCGTCCACCGTTTATGGTTAGCATAAGGTTTCGCCCAACTTTTCCACTTACATTCACACACACACCCGCCGGGGCACTATAATTTCGCCCCGATTTATGTATATATTCTGCGCTGGTATGCGTGCGGGCTCGCCTTTATCCACTATTTGCGGAAAATCATCACGTACTTTTCACACGGCAAATTATGCACTGCACTTGATCAGCGGCTTATCACTCTGACCGCAGCAGCGGCTCACATGCCTTGATCGCCGATATCGGTCGGCAATAGCTGCCTATGTGTAAATCGCACGCGAAGTAGAAATAAAACTTAAACACCGGACAGGAAAAACACACAAAACGGCGACAAAAAAATTTAGAACAAAACTGCCAGAGTGACCGTGCAGACAATCCTAAAAAATACTACACCACCTGGTTGTCTTTACAGTTAAATCAAGCACTTTTTAAGGTTATAAAGTAGCTTTTGGAGGTTCGCCTAACAAATTGTTTATTAAAATAAAGCTAATATAACTCCTTTGGTCAATTTTTCCATTTTACCACTTGTAAATAAATGAATTTGCCACGCAGCGAGTTTGCAATTCGCTTGGTATTTTCCCACCACAGACGAACGGCCACACGCAAGCAGTGAAAAATCCCAATGAAACGAGAAATCTAATAAGTTTTTAGCCCAAAAGTGTTGCAATCGTTGGTGCATGTAGCGATTTAGAGAGACAGAATTGAAAGAATTAACCGCAGAGCCAAGAAACACCAAAACACCCCACATTTAGCCACCCAAACTTGAAATCAACGGCTGTGGAGTGGAGCAGCAGCAGGAAGAAGAGGAAGAGAGGTGCGTGGTGCGTAGTTAGTGCGAAATTGCGTATTAGGAAAGAAAACAACAACAGCAAGGGCTGCGAGAGCCAGCAAACATTTCATTTTGAAGAAAGCAAACATTAGCCAAAACACGAGAACAAGCCTATACCGGGAATACCGAAAACTGGTTACATGGGTCCGACGGATCAAGACTGGATCGGCTGTGCGGTGTCTATAGCCTGCGACGAGGTCCTGGGCGTTTTTCAGGGCCTGATCAAGCAGATCTCCGCCGAGGAGATCACCATCGTGAGGGCCTTCCGCAATGGCGTACCGCTGCGCAAGCAGAACGCCGAGGTGGTCCTCAAGTGCACGGACATCCGCAGCATTGATCTCATCGAGCCCGTGAAGCAGGATGTGGATGGACACACGGCCCCGCCCCCGGTGATCAACAAGCCCACGCCCGTCAAGCTGCCCCACTTCTCCAACATCCTGGGCAAGCAGCAGCAGCTCCAACTCCAGCAGCAGCAGCAACAGAAGCAGCAGTTCCAGGAGCAGGATCAGGAACAGGATCTGCCGTCGACGCCGCGCTCAAGGGCCAACGGCCATGGACAACGCGGAGCAGCTGCGCCAGTTGCACCGGGTTCTTCGGGACCGCGTGGCAATTTCAACTCTGCGCTCAGCGATAAGATGCACCAGCTGAAGCTCATCGAGACCAACGGCTCCAATGGCACCCGAAGGTATTATGGTCCCTCAAATGGTTGGTAGAACTAGCACTATCAATATAGAATCCTTTAGGAGCTAGATGTCATGGTCACAGCCCATGGCTCCATGACTATAAAGTCATATATTTAAGTCCTAGGAACTTTCTTTTATGTACCTTTTGCTAGTACACAGTTTTGCTAAATTGATTTCCTTTAAAATATATTTATTTTTTTGAAATTTATTTTCTAAAATTAATGTATTGCCACCATTAATAGTGTTTTTCTTACGTTATTTTCTGGGACTGTTCGTTTTAACATTTTACTATCATTCAAGATATAGTTCTAGATAATAAAAATAAGTTTTTTATAACTATCAACCCTTATACTTTTTATCCACACTTAAAAAAATGGGTAATAACCTATAGTTGTTAGATGTAAACTCACATTTTTAAAATATTATATTTTACTTAGATATTGTGTATAATTTAACCCTTATCCTTGTTTCGCCACTAGAACACCACAGACATCTCGTGCGTCCAGTGCCCAGCAGCAGCCGCAGATGTCGACGACTCCGAACAGCGTTGCGGCCTTCTTTGGCAATATGATACCGCCGAAGGTGGAGGTCAAGTTGGGTGCCTATGTAAGCAACACGCGGGAGAGCTACTGCAGCAGTAGCGGAGACAGCGGCGAGGCGGCTGGGTTGTCGTTGGGCAGCAGTAGGCCCATAGATATCGTCAGCAATGGGGATGGCTTCTACAAGCAGACGGCAGCCTCCAGCTACGGAAATGCAAATGGCAACGGCAGAAGAAACGGCAACGCTAGCAACAATGGAAATGGCAACGGAAACGGCTCTTACACCAATGCAAATGGCAACGGCAACGGAAAGAACAAGCGGAACAGGGTGCGACGTGAGAGCAGCATGCGGCAGCAGCAGGTGCAGCAGACTTTTGGCAGCGAGGCCGACGACCCACTGATCCACGAGGACTTCGATTTTGAGGGTAATCTGGCGCTGTTCGACAAGCAGGCCATTTGGGACGACATCGAGTCGACACACCAGAAACCAGACGTTGTGCGGCACATTGTAAACAATCATCATCATCAGCCGGAGCAGAAGTACCGGCACGACGAGAACATCCTGGCCAGTAAGCCGCTGCAGCTGCGCCAGATCGAGAGCATGTTCGATGGCAGCAAGGACTTTGTGACGGACGACGGCCTCATTATACCCACGATTCCGGCTTACGTTCGAAACAAAATCGAGATGAGTGCCGAGAAGGCGGGTCTCTCCCTGCAGAGGCAGATCGACATTTTGGCGCGCGGGGCCAGTGATTTGGCCATCACACTGTTGGGCGGTGCCAGACGTTTGACGCCGGCCAACAACCATCAGTGGCCGAAGATAGCCATCATCTGCGATGGCGTCAAGAACATGAGGTGAGCTACATTTTTCTACGACTTTAAGGCTCGGATAATAACAGGTATGAATCCTTAATCCTTGCAGAACAATTAACATTGGAGCAGCCACGGGTCGCCAGCTAGCTTCGCATGGCCTCACTGTACTCCTTTACGTGGAGCAGGCCAAACTGGTGGAGCAGAACAGCAGCAGCGCAGAGATTTCCTTGTTCAAGGCAACTGACAATGTCATTGTTCACTCAGTAGATGGTACGGAAATAAGTCGTTATATAACAACATAAAATAATCTGAAACTCCTATCCAATTATCCTGTAGCATTGCCCACGCCAGATCTTGTGATATTATCGACTAACACCGCTAATTTATCGGATACGATCAGGAAATGGCTCAGTGTAAATCGGTAAGTGGGATACTTTAAACACCAAAAGAACCTTAACACTGTCTATTGTTTCTAGCGCTTCGGTGCTTGCCGTAGATCCGCCGCCGTGCGGCATTAATGAGGTGGCTATCAAGTACTCAATACTACCCATACTACCATTGAATGGCATATCAACAGCAACAGCATCATCATCCTCTTCGGCTGCCGCCACACCAACGCCCATTGCTAGCACTTCGGCAGCAGCAGCGGCTACCAAATCAGTCGCAGCAACATCAACGAACAATTGTGGCAAATTGTATTTATGTAATCTAGGTATACCGGATAAATTCTATCGTGATTGTGGCATTAAGTACAAAAGTCCGTATGGACATAAATATGTGATACCGATTCACTCAAAGGACTGAAACAACGACAACAACAAAAACACAAACACCAACATTTACAACAGCAATCAAACTGCAGCATTAGCAATACCAGCAAACCATTAAAACAAAAAACCAAGCACACACAACAAAAACAATAACAATGACACACCCGCACACTTGTGATGATCATCAAGTCCAGTTTCCTGTGAATCTAGCTCTTAGTAGTCTTCTCTCATATATTACTCAAGTTAAACATTTTGTTCTACGGCGTACACATATAGTTTTTAGGCTAGTTCATGCATCAGCCCTTAATATATGCCTAGTTATTAAATCTATTTTTCTGAATTAATTCAAAGCTGCCCCGGCCAAGTGCCAAACTATGATTAGTTTTCAAATTATACCCTATAGATTATTTCTTCATTTTTAACAAGACTTTTTTTTTTTGTACAGCCCTCGGTTCTGAAAGCTAGTCCAGCATTTAAAAGTTTCAAAAGCTTTAGTTTAGCCGCACGCTTTAAGAAATTTTCCAAACATTCAATCCAATATTGAGAACCCCATCACAGTAATTATACAGATGCTATGGCCTTAATTTGTTTTGTATTCCCTGTCCTTCCCGCAAGTGGTCTTCATAAACGTAATCAACAAATCAGGCGATAAATTGTTTGTAAATAACTATACAATTCTACGGGGAAAGATAAGATCATGTTAATTATTATCAAGTATGCGCAATAAATGCCAAATTCAATGTCTAATTTTAAGCATAAAATCAACAGCAAAAAGCAACAACTATTGTACGATGTAATACGGAATACAAATCCAAGTATAAATCAAATCAGATAGTTAAGTTAGTTTCGTAAGCATAAAGTGTTTAAACCTTTAACAAACTATAACAAACAAAACAACACTGATAAAATGAGGAACACTTTATATTATATACCTATAGACGTATTTAAGATGTGTCTTTAAGCATAACTAAACAAAGTCGAGAGCATAATTTTTTACCCATCGAATACTAAAGAGAAACCACAACACAATACTTATACTCTAAACTGTAGAACGATGAATTTTATATAAGATTAAATCCAATCTAATAGTGCAAAATTTTAAAGGTTGCAACTCAGCAAGGCAACCAAAAACTCAAACCAACAACCCAAATTAAAACTACTTGTTGTATAAATAATAACTGTAATTGTAAAGATACGAACACGCGTAGATTCTAAATTCCAATCATGTTGATGATCATCTGCAAATTCAATTTCAAAAATCCATCAAATTATATTGTAAAAGAGAGTTGAATGCGGATCAATCTGCCGCCAGGCGGATCCCGCAGTGACTGTTTTGCGTTAGGAGTAGAAGAGATGACCAGACCTCAAAGGGATGTTATTGGAGAGCGGATGAGAAGGTTTTCCCAATACCACAGTAACAACACCAGATTTCACAACCAAACGAATAAACACCAAACACAAGGAGAAACAACCAGAGATTTTGGTAACGCTTTAAAATTGTAAAAACATCTATTTTCGGGCCAATGAAATTGTTAAACGAAGAATGAAAACCTAATTTTAAATTTATACAAAAAAGACAAAATTGTACAGAAAATTCTCTTTTGGAACAAAAAATCAAGCATAAAAAGAAAGCGGATCAAAAAAAGAGAAAGTCCTTTCCAAACGAAACAGCAATATTAAAAAATACAAACAACACCGAGAAGCCTTCTCATGGAAGAAAACAAACTATTGTTGCGTTTTACTGGGATCTTATATTTTTGGGTCATACATTTTTAAAGCCGTTTCAAACTTATACTTATAATGGGGTATTTTTAAAGATACTTAATTAGAATTACCCTGCATGTTGAATTGCTTACCAATTTTTTAAGGATCCCTTGAGCTTACTCAAAATAAGATAAATGTATTTCACATGGGGATTGGAAGGTTCCTTGCTTCTTCTTCTTCGGCCTGTATGTATCGTATTTCACTACTTCTCGATGGGCAGTGCTAAGAAGGGAACAGTCAGGTAAACGAGAGTGGCAAAAGGCTTCCGATTACCGGATCCAAATTTTGGTTGCCTTATCTCGTTGTCGTTTTTGACCATTCTGCACTTACTCAGATATTCCCAGTTATCAGTTTTTGAAAACATATACATACTTGCCATTATCTTACGTATACTTTTATGATAAGATCAAATGAGATCTCCTGCAATAGAGATTACTTTAGGTCCCCACATTGCCACTTTTGGCAATGTATTTAAAATAACAATTCGGCTTGGCTATAATTCAAGTGCAATTTTATTACATTCCGCTTAGAACCATAAAGATTAGTTTAAATTTAGATCTTAATTGAGTGTGTTGTGTGTGGTATATAACTTAAAAGTGTGTGTAGAACAGTGTGTTGACTTAGGAGTAGATAAAACCATACGTATTGTTATATAGATATATAGGTAGTTAGAAAATCTGTTGGCGTTTTCGATCGATTCTTACCCACTGTCAGGGCCAAACACAAACAACTCATTACACTGCTCTCACAATTCCCACTATAAATCCTCGGCTGCCGAAAGAAACGAACCAAGAAACGGGGCTTCAGCCGTCTTCGATGATTAAATTTAGTAACTGCTTGATTGTAATCAGAGATTAGTGTCCCGAATACTCACATATAGGCATGTACTGTACTGATCTGAGCCCCCGCGGCAGCATCGAGTCTGTGGCTTAAGCACCATTTGGCAAGATAAACAGAGATTTAGTTAGAAACGGATTGGATTTCGATTGCCTCTAAACAGCTACGAGATTAATATTTTTATTTTTATTTGGTTTGTGGTGGTGGTATTTTTTAATTATTTATTTATTTTCAAGAGAGAGAGAGAGAGAGGAGGAATACGTACGTTGGGATCTGGATCGCCGAGAACCCTACAAAGCCTGGTCTGCTTACGGGAAATTATCATAGTCGTTATTTGCATACGTACCACACAGTCGTGATCTTCTAACATTAATACGTACCCAGAACCGAATACATAAACGAACGACACTCTCATTGGACGATTCGAAAGGAAACGTCGGCCGGAATGGATACGTACCCAAGCTATATTATCTGGATTAACTATGTTATACGCAAATCTGCCAAAACAACTAACATTGGTCTGGTTTAAAGGATATAGTCACCTCGCCATACTCAATACGTACCGAAGCTGTGCGAAAGCGGCTGCGAAAGTGTGGAACTTCAAGTAGAGAACGCTTTGGGGTTACAAATCAAATCAAATCATATCAAATCAATATCAGATCAGAGCAGTGATAGAGTGTCAGAGTTATATATGGTGGAGGCTTACCCCAAAACGGGACGACAGCGACGCACAACACACGTTGACTTCGACTGGGAGAATGTGATCGCTAGCTGAGAAGAATACATGGTCGAGAGTGTGGTCGATAGTCAGGTTTGGTTGGGTTTCAGTCAGTGTTACCAACGTGAAGCTAGCTATACAACACACAGAATATCAAATATTAAAGGTTTCTCGTGCTCTGCGTCTTAACAATTTAGGTTTCTATAGTCTTACAGTCGCCGTGTCCTAACCGGGCTACTATAAAGTTAGGAGTCTAAACTGATCTACAATCGGCCACACTGCGGATTCGTTGGGTTGACTATTCTCGGTTGTGTATCTCTACGTGTCAAGTACTCTGGACTGGACGGGGACTATCGAATTTCAATCATATTGTATCGAGTACATATGTCGTATCTCTTACAGTTTTTCGTTTGGGTTAAGGGCCGGGCTGGGTTCGGTTTACATGGGAAAGCAACAGCGTTTTTTCAGCTTTATTCGGTCTTTAGAGGTGTTGGAACGCAAGATCAAAAATATAAATTATTAAAAATTTACAAGGGTGGTTGTCTCTGCACATTGGAGCGTCGAATGTGTGGCTCTACGTTGCTTTATTGATTAGGCTATGAATATTCGTTTGCTGTTGTTTTCAGTAGTTCAATTGTGGTGGCATTGTAGTTGTAGTTGATGTGATTAATGCTACGTACGTGCGCTAGGCGGGATTCTAGCCTAGCGGCGGGAGTAGCGTTCGCGGGAGTAGGAACGTCTGCGCTGGCCGTTTCCGCCACCACCTCCACCGCCACCGCCATCTCTGAAGTGGTTGAAGTTGCGGCGTTCGCGTGGCGAGCGGTCCCTTGAGCGTGAGCGGCGTCTCTCATCCCGGTGATGGCCACCGCCTCCTCCGCCGCCGCCGCCCCTGTCTCCAAAGCGGCCTCTGTCGTTGCGTCCATGGCGCTCCCGATCCCTCCTGCCATCGCGCTCCCGTTCGCGATGATCTCTGCCATGGTTGTCCCTATCATCACGTCGCCCTCCACGTTCCGCAGCTCTTTCGGGTCGCTCTGGCCCATCCGCCGCCGCCGCCTCCTTGGGCCGCTCGCCGCCCTTCTCGTCTAGCCCCCGGCCGTTGTTGGGTCGCTCGCTCCGCTCGGCGTCTCGGTTCCGCTGACGCTCTCTGGAGCGGGAACGGTGCACGCGGGATCGGCGGTCCAGTTCACGGCCACCTACAAAGTAGCGATTGCGGCCACGGCCCTCGTCGTCGCGGTCCGTCATCTTACCCGTCCGCTTGAGCTCCGCCTTGCGCGGCGCCGCCGTCTTCTCCAGCTCGATTAGCTTCTCGCGAATGGTGAGGAAGCCGAGATGCAACTTACCACCAAAGTGGTCCGCCAGCCGGATGTCGTTGTCGTGGATGCCCAGGTAGGCGGAGCAGACTTCGCAGACGCGCAGCTTCTGCTGCTGGTACGTGGAGGCGGGCATGGAGGTGCGGTACTCGTGCTCGGCCTTGATCTTCTTGCCGCGCAGCTCCTCGATCTCCTTCATCAGCTCCATGCTGTCCTCCACTTCGCCGGCCTCGCCGAGGGCCTCGGCCTTGGCCAGCTTCTTGCCAATCTCCTCGGCCAGGCCGTGAACGGCGTTGGCCTTCTCGGCCACCTCGGCGGTCAGCTCCTCCTGCGTCTCCTTCAGTCGCTGCTTGGCGGAGTCGGTGCGTCGGTCGCAGTCGGCGATGAAGGCCTGCAGGTGCTCCATGGCCTCGATGTCGTAGTAGTAGTCGCGCGCCTTCGCAGCACTCTCGTAATCTGCGCGGAAAGCCAGGTCATGCACTTTGGGACACTCACCGAGATCCATGCGCGTGGACGCCAGGATGTCGTGCGGGCAGCAGTCGAGCAGGAAGGACTTGCAGACCCTGGTGTCCGAGAATTTCAGCTGGCGCTCGTCGCCATTCCGCGTTGTGCCCATTAGCTGGTCCAGCATTGCTCGCATCTGATCGGTGGCCGACATTTTGTTGCTCGGCGCGCTCATTTCCTTCTGGCCGGTAGCGCGTGAAAAGTGCTGCGGCGTCAGGGGCAGTGACAGCTAGACAGCTATTTCGCAGGCTATGTGACCGCTAGCGTGCGATGCGTGTGGAAATCCTCAATTTTCACTCACTTTTTACCACCTAGGAAAAGTCGTGTTGTGAGTGAGAGTGTGTGCGTGCGGATGGACTAAAATGGGGTAGTGCTGCAAAGCAGTGTTGCTCTGGCGACTATCGGTGAAAGGTCACGGTCTCACGAAGTCACGCTTTTAGTTTCGAGCGGAGTTATTGAATAACAAATAATTAAAAACCATCTTTTTACTATGTCAGTGCTAGATATAATGCCTACCGTCATGAGAAAAATGGGATTCAGGAATCAAAAGTGTTCATTGTTCATTGTTTAAATAACAAATTTATCTTAATATATTTTATAGAGCAATTCAGTAGTTTTATATAAAAATAAAATAAATAATTGCTGATTTTAAGAATATTACCGTTTGCTAAAGTAATTTTAAGTTCCCCAGCGGTTCTAAAACTATCGGTGCGGCTCATCTTGTGCTAAATATCGATGGCCAGGCGGTGCCATCGCTGAACCACCCCCCACGGCGTTGTTCAACACTAGGCAGAAAACGTTTTCATTGAGGCGATATTTTTTTGTTGTTTCCTTCGTTTTTTCGGCGAAATTTTGTTTTAAAATTAATTATTTACCGGTCGTTTGTTGGCGCCCACGATGTCCGATGACGACGATATACAGTACATCAAGCGGCAGCGCACGCTGCACTATGGATCGCTCGAGGAATCGGAGCGGAAGCGGCAAAATGCCGCGGCGTCTGGGGCGACAGCAGCAGCAACAACAACAACCACATCGGGAACGCCGGCATCGTCTGGTGCAGGAACAACAACGACAACAACAACAACGGGCACAGGCGGCCAACTGGAGGACATAGATTCCGATGAGGACTACGAGGAGTCGACGAAAAAGACGGGCAACTCCAAGCAGGCAGGAGCCCCACCACCCACTGCCGCCACACTGGCCAACAAAATCGACGATGACTACTTCGATTTGGAGACGGAGATGGAGCGGGACAAGGTGGCGCTCCTCGAGGAATTCGAGCGCAAGAAGCGGGCGCGCCAGATAAATGTGTCCACCGACGACACGGAGATCAAGAGCAATCTGCGCCAGCTAAACGAGCCCATTTGCTACTTTGGCGAGGGACCGGCGGAGCGACGAAGGCGCCTCAAGGAACTGCTCGCCGGACTGGGAGAGCACGCCATCAACAAGAAGCAGTTCGAGGAGGAGGAGCGCAAGCAGCAGCAGCGGGAACAGGATCAGGCCACCTGGTATCACGAGGGACCCGATACCCTGCGGATTGCCCGCCTCTGGCTGGCGGATTACTCCCTCCCGCGCGCCAGGGATCGCTTGGTGCGGGCCCGCGACGCCCTCGAAGTGCCCAGTGCCACGCGGGCTGGTCGGATGGTGGAGATGCAGAAGAAGCTCCAGTCGCTGGCTCCACTCTGCTCCCAGGTGGGCGACACGCGGCCCGTGAGCAGTGCCGCCTTCAGCGAGGACTCCACAATGCTGCTCACCGCCTCGTGGTCGGGTCTCTGCAAGCTCTGGAGCGTGCCCGATTGCGAGCTCAAGCAGACGCTGCGCGGACATGCCAGCTATGTGGGCGGAGTGGCTCTGCGGCCGGGAGTCAAGGCGGATGAGGAGAACGTGGTGGCCATGGCGACCGGTGGCCACGATGGCGCCGTCAAGCTGTGGGGCTTCAACAACGAGGAGTCCATTGCCGACATCACCGGCCATATGCCGCATCGCGTCTCCAAGGTGGCCTTCCATCCGTCCGGCCGTTTCCTGGCCACCGCCTGCTATGACTCCAGCTGGCGGCTGTGGGATCTGGAGCAGAAGACAGAGGTGCTGCACCAGGAGGGACACGCCAAGCCAGTGCACTGCCTAAGCTACCATTCGGATGGCAGTGTGCTGGCCACCGGCGGACTGGATGCCTTCGGACGGGTGTGGGATCTACGCACCGGGCGGTGCATCATGTTCCTGGAGGGACACCTGGGCGCCGTGTTCGGCGTGGACTTTTCACCAAATGGATTCCACATTGCGACAGGGTCCCAGGACAACACCTGCAAAATCTGGGACCTGCGGCGACGCCAGCCGGTCTATACCATTCCCGCCCACACCAACCTAATTTCGGACGTTAAGTACCAGCAGGAGTGCGGCAGCTTTCTGGTCACCTGCTCGTATGACTCGACCACCAAGATCTGGTCCAACAAGACGTGGCAGCCGCTGAAGACGCTGCAGGGCCACGACAACAAGGTCATTTCGGTGGACATCGCGCCCAATTCGCAGTATATAGCCACCACTTCGTTCGACCGCACATTCAAGCTGTGGTCACCGGATAGCTGATTTTCATACCATAACTTTATTTTACTCGCCTGTGAGCGCACGCAGACAATCTCCATTTGCGATCTGCCCGCTGGGCACGACTTACTCATCTACTGTTTTTTGTTATTTCAGAGACAATAGCCCAAGACAGTTCTTGCAAACATTTCAAGTTTTCGTTTTGTATAACACAATTTGTTGTTTTTGTTAGGCGAAAGGCAGATGCAGCGATGTTGCATTTCGTAAATTTAAGAATTTTTTATTGAAATTGTTAATAAAAAAACACATTTTTGGTAGAAAAGTGAATTTTAAAGGTTATTTGTGGGATCCCCAAAAGAGAAGACCTACTTTTTACAAAGTTTTAATCACTGATAAGAAAATATTAAGTCTCAACCCATAAATACCTCCATTTTTTATTTGTATATAGTTTTCCATTTAATTTCTTTTCGTATATTTTTGTTGTATGACAAACTTAGACAATTAATTTGAATTTTAACTAAAATTTAACTACCACAGATAGGTTGCAATTACATACATACATGTAAATGTATATGTCTAATATATTAATTACAGATATACATACATCGCGATATAGCTGTTACATATAGTTACACATAAGGATTTATCAATTTTCTTGCCGTTTGCACAATTTTCAATCATATTCTTTTAATCTTTTGTCGTTATTACGCCCTTGCATGAAGATTGATAATGTCTAGAATTTCATTTCTTCGTTTCGCGTTGAGATTTACACAGAATTTAATCGTAAGTTATAGGTTTTATGTAGAATATGGAGCAGGGATATGGAGCGGGATCGGGGGGCTGGACGAGCGCGTTCTAATGTAGATTTTAATGAGGTCTCCCGACGCTCGAAGATGCCACTTAACTAAATACATAACTCTTGCACTAGGCTAACAAACTAGACAAAATGATAACTAATTAACAATTAAGGTAAACGTTTATTGGAAAACTTGCAGCAGGTGCAAGGCTCGTCCCCGTCCCGCTCCCCCTAGACCGTCGTGTCCGGCGCCGGAGTGATGGGCTGCTTGGACTCGGACACCTCCAAGGACCTTCCGTTGGGCGTGGGCCCGCCCTCCTGGGGATCCTCCGGCGCGATGTCGATGCGATGCGCCTTGCGCCACACCACCAGGTCCATCAGGAATGCCAGGAACATAATGCCAGCCGTGATTCCTGGGGATAGAGGGAGGTTTATTATAATAATATTTTATCATCAGGACGAGAAAAGGATCATAATATTTTTGACTTAGGTGTAAATTTAAAAAAACCGTTTGAGCAAGGCCTTTTCATTTAAATATAACATCTAAGAGATTTAATCAATTGAAGTAACACAAACAATGGTTAGCTTTATCCATCTCCTTAGACTCACCTAGGAAATATTGCCGGAAGGTGTCCGCATCGTAGAGCGAGCAGGCTCCGTGCTTGCCGCACACCGACTTCCAGATGAGGCAGGCGGAGTCCACCACAGCGCCGTAGATGATCGGACAAGGAACATTTCCGAACAGGCCGATGGCCGACTGTATCACACCCATGGCCATGGCCTTATCTGCGGGGCATTGGGGCTTCGATTAGTTCACAACCTGGATGTTAGGCTACCAACTCTTACCTTTGGGATGTGTACAACGCATGACGAGCAGCATGCTGCCCACCTCGGAGGTGGAATGCATAAATACGCAAATGGCAAAGATCAGTATAAAGTAGATGAAGTTCTTGCAGTCATTATCACAGTAACCGTTGACCGCCTCCGGAGCTGCAAGTTGGATAGGGGTTTATAATACTGCCACATCCGAACGAATAGAATGAACCGATCTCACCATCTGGAATGCAAGCACAGTCGGAGTAGAGGGTGCGATTGTCGCTGGGGCGCAGCGAGGAGCTGCTGCATCCGGCGTGGCAGGCCGAGATGTACATTTTGCCATCGGCGCAGATGGGCGCAAAGTTCTCCTTATCACAGGTACAGTTGAGGGCGGCGCTGCACGTGGGCTCGATCAGAGCGGGACTGGGGATTAGGCAAAGTTAGTGATCGAGTATGGTGACTAGGTGATAGCAATAGGACTTTTTGGTCATGTGTATCTATTACAACCTCATTATTATTATCATTTTTAATTAGATACTTTATTTTCAGGGCTCACCTGTTGCCATCGCTGGGCTTATAGCCGGCGAAGTCGTTCATGCTGCAGCCGATGAACATCAGGATGATCATGCCCGCAGAGTAAACAAGGGCAGTGAAGGCGATCCACGCGGCCACGCCCTTGGCAGTGGGCTTCCGCTTCAGGATGAACAGACCCGAAATGACGATGCCGATGCCCATGACCAGGATGCCGCAGAAGGCGGCTATCATATTGGCATCGTAGGTGGCCAGCCGGAACTGTGTCTCCAGATACTTGGGCAGGAACGTATAGAGACCGGCGATGGGCAGCAGGTGGAACACACATGAGGCGGTGCGGAACATCAGGATATCGTTGCTCAGCTGGCGGCGCACGGTCTTTGGAAAGTCTGAAGTACATTAAATGTGAGGATAAATCTCAGAACAGCAAAAATAGTATACAAATGTGTGTAATGTAGGGTTGTTTTTCCTCATTTTAATGATAAATTTATTTAAATTTTAAAACAATAAGTTCTTTATAATTGTAGTGGAATACCAAAATTAAGTGATATACTATTAAATGAGCAGTTATTAATCTGATGAAGCATATACGTATGCCTAATTTCCATTATTTGCTCATAACTTTATAATAAATGTTCCGATTAAAAAAATGTCTTCTACATTTTGATAGGTATTATTGCACTCAATAAAAAATACATTTATACTTTTCCGAAATCTTAACACATTTTTTACTCTACGAGTATCGGGTATAAAATTGTGAGTTTTGAAGAGAGTAAAGATATTTAAGATACCAGGATTATTCCCTCTGTAAATCTAATCTGATTTATATTCCTTATAAAAGTAATCTAATTCAGCAATCTTACCTTTCAGCTTGGGCTTCTCCTCGGGCTCAACCGGAGCAGCTGGAGTGGCCGCCTGGGCCTGCGACTGCTGCTTGCCCCTCAGCTGCTTGGGGAACGAGAACATGGCGATGGAGGCCAGCAGCATGAGGCTACC
Organism: Drosophila lutescens; assembly: GCA_037075285.1. Taxonomy (NCBI): domain Eukaryota; kingdom Metazoa; phylum Arthropoda; class Insecta; order Diptera; family Drosophilidae; genus Drosophila; species Drosophila lutescens. The sequence goes on along the minus strand of JBAMCF010000815.1, from coordinate 168,207 downwards.
AATGGCCACCGGTCCCAGCCACCAGGCGCCGATCCAGCGTGGATCGGTGGCATCGAAGCCGGGATTCGAGAAGTTCACGTACCAGCGTGTGCAAAAGCTGCCGAAGATGAACCCGGACGCCGGTCCCAGGATCCTCATGCCAATGGTGACGGCCATGTACATGGGCGACTGCTTGCTGCCCACATTGTCATCGATATACGGTATGCCCAGGGTGGCCACGGCGGTCTGGCCAATACCCGAGCTCAGCAGGCTGCCGAAGAAGATGCACAGCACGATGACGGTGATCTTGGAGTGGGAGGCCTGCTCCAGCTGGCGCTCCTCGTTGCACTCGCTGCCGGAGAGCGTTTGGTTGCCCCCCAAAATGCACAGATTGGGATTCAGCTGCTCCACCCGGCTGCTGGCATTCAGCCAGAGGGAGGAGGAGGAGTCCCGGACCGGTGAGATCTGCGGCTGCTGCAGGATCACACTGGAGTGCATCAGCTGCTCGCCGAAGATGAAGTGCGGCAGAGCGCAGGAAAAGGCGGCGATGGAGAACAGGACCATGCCGCAGGCTATCCACCTGGGGCGGTGGCCCCGCCCGGCGAAGTAGGTCAGCAACATGGCCGTGCAAATCTGACCCATCTCACTGGCACTCAGCAGGATGCCCGTGGTCTTCGACTTGATCTGGAAGAGCTTCTCGATGGTGGTGATCACGGACACAAAGTAGGTCATGTACATGCCCTGCAGGATGTAGGCCAGCAGGAAGACCACCATGAAGACATGCGTGGAGGCGAATCTCCTGGCCCACCTTGGCCGGCAGCCGAAGAGACCGCAGCTGGAGCTGGACTCCGCGGAGGAGGAGGAGCTGCCGTTGAGGTCGGAATCGAAGTCGGACTCCTCGGACTCACTGGAGCGTGGGGGCAGCTTGTAGCCGCCGGTGAGGGGAGCCTGTTCGTGGGCGTACTTTTCGCTCAGACTGTGCCCGTTGCCGGTGCCATTGTTGTTGCTGCTCAGCAGGCTGCCCAGTCCGTTCTTCAGCTGGCCAGTTGGTCCCAGGTCGGGGGCCTTCCACTCGTTGTTGTTGCTCGGGGTGCTCTCGTACAGCACTGTGCTCGGAGGCAGGGTGGAGGTCACCTCCCCGTTGTTGGGGGTGCCGCCATTGTTGTGCTGCGACAGCAGTGGTGTGAACGCCTGGCTGGAGTCCCGACGACCGCCATTCTGGTGGTAGCCATTCCCATTCAACTGGCCATGTCCATTGCTGGGCTTTCCGCCCAGAGATTGCACCTGGGTTGCCGCCTCCACGTCGCCATTGCTCTTCGTCATCTTGGCTTTTCGCGGTTTTCCAAAACTGAAACCTGAAGGGGGTTTGGGTGTCTATCTGCGAGGGCTCTCTATTGATCTCAACTGTGTAATCTCAACGGTACGATTTAGTGGCTTCCTCTATGTGGTCTTGGTTATTGCCTGTTCCATTTTCCTAATGGGAAATTGGCGTTTCGCATTTAATTCGATTTACGTCTGAGGTAGATTGGTTGATCTGGTTTCTGATAACAGTTCTATATTCTTTGTTGCAATATGGCAGTGTTGTGTCTGAAAGTACAAGGGAAAGAAGGTGGTAAAAAGAGGTTAGCGACTGGAAACCAAAATATTATTTGGGGAAATATCCGTAATTAATAATTCAATTATTCTAAAATAAATATATTTTTGTGTTATTCAATTAAAGTTCTCTAAACTTGGTTTTATATTCTAGTTGATTTTCATTTAATAATTAAAAAACAAATTTTTTTCTTTGGTGAATGTCTTAATATTCTCGAAACAGAGAATATTACATTACATAACAGAGATTAGGATATCGAACCATATTGCATAAGTCCTAACATTTATCAAAATACGATTTTTTTTATCAATTTTATAGAAAACAAAATTTTTTAATTATTAAATTATACTTTCTCTCTCTTATATAAAAATCTATTTAAAAACTCATCAGTTGCATTATATTGTTTCACATCACATATGATAACTAAATTGAGTAAGTTAAAATTCATAACTCCATTGACAGATAACTTACAAACAATTTTTAATATTTAATATTTTAAAATTTAATATTTTTAAATTTAAAGTTTCACTTTACCCTCCAATTTGAATGGAACTATGTCGTTGAAATCCCAATGAAGACTGGGAAAAAAATCGGAAAACCACTGAGCACACACACCTTATCAGCAACAAGCACATACACATGCATTTAAAACGCAGTCGTGTGAACAGCATGCGACAAAATATTAGCAAAAGCTGCAAATTTCTTCGATTGCACCATACTTTTTCGGGAAATTGATAAGAATACCTAAAAAGTTCAAGGTTAAGGTGATATCATATATCAATCGCACGAGGAGCTGATTTATACCTACTTATTCTTAGCTAATTTAAGTCGCTTATTATTACAAAATTAACTAAAGTTAGTGTACCTATTTATGAAACAACATATATTTCTCGGTTTATATATAGAAAAAAATATATACATATATGCAAAACAAATATTAAAACAGTTTGTCCAAATTCCGCTCTACTCGTATCTCATTTGAGGGTTTTTTTTTTTGCAAAACAATTTCAATGTCAAATGTTCGCAAATTTTATTCTAAACACTTGTTGTTTTTGCTTTCGACTCAGCCATTTGCGTTTGTGTTGGCTTATAAAAAGCAATGACTGAATTTAATTTCACTTTCTGCCTCGTACAGCCGCTCTGGTTCCATTGCAATCACAATGGACTGGCTGCACTCTCAAATCTTATCATTGTGCCCGACCTCGCTGATAAGGAAAGTGAAATTTCTGCTCGGTGGTAAGGGAGCTTGGGATTGCCAGAACACACTCCTAAATGCACAAAAATATAAACATACAAAGTACGTTATTTAATACATTCATTTTCTTAATTCATTAATTCAAAATAAAAGTAAATAAAAAAACTGAAATGGTTTTAAACCACTTTATAATCACTCTGCAATTTCTAAATTCTGTAATTATTATCATTTTATTGCATACTTTTTGAACTACTTTAAGTTCTTAAAACTTTAAGCTCATATTCTTTAAATAAGAATAACTAAATTTTTACTGAGTACTGTTTCTAATATTGATATATAGGTTTTAAAACCGAATGTGAAATAATGTTAATTTTTTCTTTGTGTAATCGACAAACACTTCTGTGGAAAGGAGCAGGAAATGTAGAAGTACTTTACTTTTTCCTTCATTTTCTTCTTGGTCCCCCAGGCGTCATAAACTTTGGCCTTGAAATTGTTGTTATTGCTGCTTTTGGCTTATGTCTTTCTTTTTTTCTCTTTTTCAATCGATTTCATTTATTGCGCATTTTGCGATTTTGATTTCTGTTTGAAATACTTGGCTGTTGTTTCATCGGAATGCGTGTGAGTCGGGGAACATTTATTTATGCATAATTATAGATGAATGGAAGTAGCACGTGCTCAATTAGCATTATTGATTTTGTTTTTTTTTAAAGATGTGCAGCACTAATATGAGGTAACAAAATCTGAACAACACAGAAAGGCAACAAGAAAACGGGGATAACAAAATTCATTTCAAAATAAATCTTAAAGCACAATATTTTCTGAATTAAGCTTATTTTCCATTTTCAAAATATCAAATTATCTCAGCTTTGGTAATAGGTCCACCTTTAAGGTCAAGGTTAGTTGTTTTCTATTAATCAATCAATCATCATTGAAGAAATTTTATAAATACCTACAAAATGGGAAATTCACAATATCATCTAACTGATATGTGTTAAAACTCATATTAAATTAATGTTAAACAAATTTATCACAATTTAGGAGTTTTTGTTTTTCATTGATTCTGTTTAAAGAAGTTGCCAAACGATTTAAGATGGGTTTTAATCTGCCATCAGTGACATCACATCCCCACGAGTAAATTTCCAACATTAAATAGAAAATAGAACAGCCCGAGATAAGCTGTATCTTTATTTCCTCGTCTTATCTGCTTCACACTTTCCCACAGTGGTCTCTGTACTTCGTCGAGCATCTAACTGGTGACGTAGACGGGCCAACAAAGCCAGTACTTTAGTACTTCAGTACTCGGTTGCCACTTATCGCTGCCATCGCTGCGTAATCCCAGCCGCTCCTTGTTCCCCTGGCTATGCAGAAAAAAAAGAGTTCTGGCTTTGGAGCTATTCCGATGCACTTGCTGGGCCCTGGTCTGAACCTGAACTCCTGCAGACTGCAGTTACCTGTTTGGTTAGGGTTTTGGCTTGGCTTTGGTTTTGGCTTCGAGCTGCGGGCAGGGCTCATTGAACCCGGCTGGGAGCCACTGACCAGGTTGCGAACTATCGGCAGATGCTTATGTAAGACCCCGACGACCATCTATTGCCTTTAATTTGGCCTGATGGATGGTTAATTGTTCAATTTGCTGCAAGTGTTCGAGTGACAGCCAAAGATTGCCGATTTATCAGTGTCAATCATAATAAATGCAATTAAGCCACCCGTTTACGAAACTATCCATGAGTATAGGCCCATCCCGCTCTATTCGAGCAGGGCATACTGGTTAGGAGAGATCGATATGTAGATTGTGGCAGAGGTTTCCATTTCAATTGGGCCCGCAGCTATCATCATAAATACAATGTGAGAAACCCAACACTCAAGAGTTACACCACAGCACAAAGTGCCAATTTTAATTACTTCTATAAGTATAATTCTCGCACTATCAGAACTTTTGTTAAAAATGTTATCCGACAAGTTAAACATTCCCTTATAAGAAAGGTTTGTATTTCAAACGTTGATACAGTTGTATTTCTCTTAAATTCTTGTTCGAGTTTTAAGAATTTAAAAAATTTTGTTATATGAAAATTCGTAGCCTTCAGTTTTTTATGATTTTTTATTATTTTACATTATTACAAAATTTAAGAGTGTATTAGTTTAAGGTATTTCTTTTCATTGTGGATATTAGAAAATGTGGAATTTTAAATTAATATTTTATTGGATTCTAATGAGAAAGTTTTTCTTTTGAAACCGATGATTTTATTAACTCCTTCATAAGGTGTTTTTAAATTATTTGTACGGCATATCAACGAAATAAGATACAGTCCTTTGCTGTCCAGTGTAACAAGAATGGTACAGCTAGCGAGGAAAAGGGGGGTTGCACTTTTTCTCTGCTCATAACGTGTGGATTTTCCGGTTTTCCTGGCCACTTGCAACACGTCTTCCCTCTTCCGTCTTTGGTCTTCGGTTTTCCTACTACGTAACTGAGTTATGTGTGTACGTGTGCCTGTGGCAGTGTATCGGTGAGCATTTGAATTGCGCAAGCGCAACTATTGCAAATTGCATACCAAGCAGCTCAGTGGCTGATGTTGCTGCTGCATGCCAACATGCAACAAAACCAGACACGCGGGCAACGTGCTGACTAGACGCTGACAGCAGCAACAGCAACATCGCCGCACAGCAGCAACATGGCAACAAACAAGTGCCAAAGCCAAAGCCAAAGAAGAAAGCCCCAACAATGGCTAGAAGCGGCATTGAAAGTAAATTGCACACTCGACCAGCAGCAGCAACAGATGCCAGTTGCAAGTCCAAGTTGAAGTCGAACCTGCAGTTAAGGCCCGCTGGAAAATGGCTTGGAAAAGTGGTTTTTCCACATTTCACTTTTAGCATAGAAACGATTTAGAACCCGTGCTATCGGGCGGAATCTCTTATAACCAACAAATCGCGGAGTGGAAATGCTCATTAATCCCAGGGAATTCGCTTTATGTTTACATTTCGACAATGTTGGAAACTGAAGACACTTATTTGTTTATTCTTATGTCCCCAGACATTGAGTCATTTTGCTGGGCTTAATTCACTAGGGTATCCAATTCGCTGACCAATCAGATATATCCGTTTATTGTTGTGCTCCGACTTTGACCTTCACATTGAGAACTGAAATTTGAACCAGAAGCTCGAGTTGTGTAAACAAACTGTTCAACAGACAAAAACAATAACAATAAGTACACAACGTGGCTGTGACAAATGATTATATTATAATACTTATACATACTTATATACGAAGCGTTTTTATACACTAAAATTGTTCAACCTAATTCGCAATCGAAATTATTTAATTTTTTTGGGACAGCAACGGGCGTGACTCAATTTTCAGGGTATTTGTTTTACTTGTAATTTTTTAAGCCTATTATAAAATGTTAATTTAATTTTTATTCACCACGCATCAAATAAAAATGTCATAAAACTTTTTAAGCGGCAAATCTGGGATTATAAAAATTATATTTCAATGCGATCAAGATATCATAAAAAATCCCACATGCATACGGATATTTAAGCATGTGCTTTTCGGTGCTTAAAACTGGAACAACCATGTAAAACGTCTGAATTTGGTACATATATGTAAATACAATATGAGGTACATGATTCATGTCAAGACAAAGGGTGTGGCTTCCTCACCAAAAAACAATGACAAAAAATACTTAAAATATTTTAAGCAACTGGAAATTTAAGTGCCTTACTAAGGTTATTCTGTAATGCCCTTGCTAAAATAATAATTACTAAATTTATTTTAAATTGTTGAACCAAAATGATTATCTATCCATTTAAATTTGATAAGCCATCAAAGATAAATTTTATTTTCCATACAATATTTTTCGGAAATGCTCATGTGAGTGGAATTATTCGCTTGCAATTTAGATGGTATATATTATTTTTTTGGGCTTCAGTTGCTTTTCCTTATGCGCGCATTAATTTGGCGAGAAACAAAACTTCCTTTTTGACGGCGCTTGTTAAAAGTCTGAGAAAGGTAAAAACACGAAACCAAAAATTGAAGAAAAATTAACAAGCTCAAAATGGCAGCCAAGTGTGCATAAATTTTTAAAATGCCCACAAGAGTCCAGGCCGCAACCAATTCAAAAATAACAAAAAAATCGGAAAGAACTTAATGAAATGCAATCAAAAAAAGCATTCGAAGAGGACTGCATTAAGTGCGAGTTGGAGCTGGAGTCCAGTGTTACCTGGTAGCCGCTCTCAATCCTCCAATTCCTCCGAATATCTCGCCTGAAGATCAATACATGGCGCTGACGTGACGTTCTCGACGCAGCCGAAAAAATACATTTATTTCCCTTCTGGATATACCTATATTGGTACGCATATATGTAGGTACTGAATAAATGCGAGTGGATTGCTTTTTGCTTTGGCAGAGAACAGCTTACATTTGTCATTTCGCGTAAACCGTGGGACAATCTCATTTTAGAATGAGATTTTAGCTTTTCCTAAAATTTTATTCTATTAAAAATCAACTCTTAAAAGAAAATAATAAATTATAGTATTACTAGCAAAACATTGAATTAAAGAAAATAAGATTATTTCCAAGTAACACATTTAATCGAATCTGTATTCAACCACTGTACTGACAGGGCGGAGAAAAGAAAGCTTGTTTCAAAGGCACCAAAAATTCTTAATTTAAAACAGAACCAAACAGAACCCTCTGTCTGATTGATTGACCCGCTGATTTAAGCGGCTTTCGGTAACCAGGACTGCAACTGGTGGACCTTTGGCTGAGGTGTTAACTTGTCTTAAATGCTCCGCCGATCGAGTAGTACCGTTATGGGACTAATTGAACTTTTATAAATTGTTAACTGTCATTGGCCGACTCTCCTCCTCTTCGAGACCGGCTAATTTAGCATAATTTATTGTAGGTTCTGCATTGATTTTTTCAATTAGCGACCAATTATGCGGCAGAGCTTCGTCATGCGCAGAAATTTTGGCTCATTTGCATAATATCAAGCAGATGAATAGCCAGTCAATGGTCTTCTCAAGTGTTTTGGCTCTCGGAGTTAGTTCACTCGAAGTGTCAAGTGGCTTCCAGGGAAGAGAAAACGGCTCTCGTAGATATATAGAACCATAGTCATTCGCATAGATACAAAAACGAATTCATTACTCATGAGTATTTGTTTATGAAAGTACTTAGCAGGTTTTTTTGCCTCTCGAAGCTCCCCAAAAAATCATTTCAATTGTTTAACGAACAAAAAATCCCTGCATAATTTTCACCGAGTGCGTGTTTGTAATTTTTTATTTATTCAACTTTTTGGCGTTTGTAAATTTCCACTTAACTTTTTTTTCGTGTTTTTTCTTAGCTCTTTTTTGGCGCCTGACTTTTTATGGCGTTCCATTTTAAATTAGTTGTTTACTTATAAAGAACTTTGAATGGCGGGTTCTTTTATTGTCAACTTACATTTCTGTTAGGCTTGAGTTTCTGTAGTCGGACACTGAAAGAATAAAGAAGGTAAAAAATCCATTAGATTTGTTTTTAAGCCATACTGCAGATTTCAATTTATGTAGGTCTTTATTACACAACATATATGTATCTTTCAGAGATCAACCAATTACCTTAAAATGTAATTGAAAAACATATATGTATTAACCCCTTCCAGACTATACGATAAACTGTACTCATTTCATTATTTTTTGTATTAACTTTTTTAATCTATACATTTTTTTATATTTTGTTACAAAGTAAAGCTGTTTTCACAAACTACTTGTTGAACGTTGTGGCTGTCAAGTTGTTCTAGAATTTTATGTCCATAAAATTGCCATCATAAAATTGTACCCATATACAATCAGCCGTAATTAAAAGTACTTGCTGTAAATGGGCACGGCGTTTAGTTGGGTCATAACAATTACAGCCAGACCGATTAACAACAATTTTGAGCGCCTGCAATGCGTGTGAAAAAAATGCAGCGAACATTATTGTTTATTAACATGAGCGAAACAGGGAGAAACAAGAAAACCCATTAAATGGGGGCAAAGTGTACAATAAATGTAAAATGCAAATCTTGTCTGCGGCAAAAATAGTTGCTGACGCCTTGGCAAAAAAAAAACAAGAAAAATTGTATAAAAATAAAAGATAAATGAGCACAACGGCCTGTTGGTGCAGTGTGTGTGTGTGAGTGCATCGGGCAAGCAAAATTGCATTGAGATAGGTCAGTCACACACTCGCACACACACACATTGAACCGAGTGCAGCGGACTCTCTTCTGCAATCAAAGCTTCGCTGCGTGTGTGTGTGTGCAATAACTGCTCTAATTACGCTACCTAGGGGTGGTATTTCATTTTTTACCTCAATTGTAGTCCCCTCATCAAACAGCAAGAACCTCGAATTGCAGGCCATAAAAAGGAAAAACAAGTTTCTTGCATCCATGTAAAACTTACACAATCACAGTGCCGCTCTCTCGATTCACTTTTCTTTGTGCAATTTCAATAATTTGGCGAGAGGCCAGAGAACTGGCTGCATAAAGCTCTTCGGAAAAGAGAGGAAATGCATCCCACAGAGAAAGAGATGCGAAAATCTCTTTGCTTACTTGCACTTTCTGCTGCACTTTTATACAGAAATAGTAGTAGATTTAAGAAATAACCTATTATAATAGAAAATAGTCGAGTCGGCTAAAGAAGAAAGTTAATGTTCTTATTATAAGATCTTAAGTTTTATAAGCATATAGAAAGCTCACTTTCAATACGTTTTTTTCGACATTTAATTTCTTTTTTTTTTGCTAAAATACTAACAATGATTTTAGTTTAACAAAAAAAAATTTAAATATTTACAATATTGTATTTCTAATTTAGAACTTTAAACTTTTTAAAAGTTTTATTCTTCAAAAAGGCGAAACAAATCAAACAGATTTTGTCGTTTGAAAACTTACGCAGATATGCGCAAATTTCTCTCTTATCCGCTGCTTTCGGTTACATCCCCTGTTTTCCTCATTTTCCGGACCTAGGACAACATGAATACAAATGTCTGAGGCGGGGAAAGCCAGCCAAATTAAAGTACCACCCCAAAGAGCTTTATTTTTTTTGGCAAAACCCAAGAAAAGCTCTACAGCAGAAATAAAGGGCAGGAGTTTAGGTCCAAGGAATACAGACAATGAAAAACTTATTGCGCAGTAGACGAAAAAAATGCGGGTTCCTTCGTCTAGACAGGCAATTAAAGGAATGGGAAAACCTCAGGGATAGAAAACCTGAAGATCTTACAATGGGAGCGGCCTCTTTGGTGTTATGGTGACATAATTAGTGAAAGCGAATTCGAAGACAATCGTACTCTCAGAGCACTAGAGCCTCGGAGGCGAAACGAAAACGAAATTCAAATTCGAAATGAAAACGAAATTATTGCAAAATCTAGACACGCACACAGGCAGCCGACTAACGGTGGCTCTCTCGCTCTTCCTCTCTGGTTTTCCCAGTGTGCGAGTGTGTTTGCGAAAAGTGCATTGACTCGTCCGTTCATCGGTATGGGTGCCTACTGGTCGCTGTGTGTGTGTGTTAATGGCATGTGGCCAAGATTGCAATGGCCAATTCCAAATTGTATTTCGTCTGATGCCGTCCGCAACTCCTCTTCTTTTATGGCCAAAGGAAAATATCATAAAGTGGGGTATTTAGCAAACTGTTGGGGGTGTGCATTTGTTAGCCTGCAGGGAGCTTATTTCCTTTCTAGGTTGGGTGTGTCTTAGAAATGATTCACGGGTTCAGAAATAGCGTAGTTTATTCACAAAAATTTGAAATGGCAAAAAATTATAAATTTCAAATCACTTCTACTGAAAAATTAAATACAATTACCGAAGCTAATTTCTAACTTTTTCTTAAAATGAAATGGTTAATAGACATATCAATAGAAAAGGAATTAACATTTTTTTAATTTCCAATAAATAAAATATAGCGGATAATCATTGATTTAAAAATTGTTACATGTATTTTTATTTGACACATGAGATCTATGATAGCTATACATTTTGAATTATAGGAATTTTTATTACAAAATGTAATTAAAGGTATTGTGAGGTTATTATCGAGCTTTACCACCTTGTCACACATGGCGTATTAGTTATTTGTGTAACCTCATCGCGCATACGCCCATTGGAACAAAGTATACAATCATAATAGATGTGTATAATCAGAAGCACTGCACTTTACTGCCCTTTCCAACATTGTCGCATCCGTTTCATTGTATCAAATGTGCGAAATCCGCAAAAGTGACGAGAATAAGAAAGTGGATGGGTGCAAAACTAGTTTAGTAGGAATCTGAGAGCATTTGCATTGTGCTGGCGCAGTTACGTGGCGCTTAATTGAATAAGTGCCCGGGCTAGCTTGGATTGGATCGAGACGAATGTGTGCTAAATTGATTGAGCTGCAACGAGTGCCATAAATTAACGGACAAACATGGAACAAGTCTGCAGCGGGTTGCATATCGTATAATTTCCACAAAAAATCACAAAAAAAAGACACAGGCCAAAACGGAGACAGAAAGCGAAAACTGGGTCAACCTGATGCAGAGCGGCCTACGCAGCTCCATTCAGCCACATTCACATCCACCTCGTTGTCTATCCGGCCGCAGACGTTACAAATATGTAACTCAAAAAGATATGCAGCTGTAGATGCATGCCAAAAAAACAGAGCAAAAATAGAAAAAAATGAAATAAAATAAATAAAGGCAGAGGCAGAGTCAAATGGAAAAAAGTGTAACCCACGTTTCGCTTCATTTGCTCGCACTGGAAAAGTAAAAACGGCAGCTACACGACGCCAAATTTATGTCTGCTGGATTTCACCCACGCAGTTGCCAATAAAAACAGCAGCAAAATCAACAGCAGGAAAATCCAATGCACAGCCTGCCGAATAAATTTCAAACTTATATTTAGAACTATACACTTTTTATTTTCACATGTAAGAGCATTTCATTATTATGCAAATACAGCCCCAACAAGTCGATAAGAAACCAGTGGAAACCATCTCAATCAAAGGTAATCACAATAATACCCATTTAATGGTATCCATTCCATTCTTTTAAATGCAATTATTTAATTACAAAACACCTAGCCACTATACGCCGTGTCCACTGTACTGCTGAGGGAGATGGAGAGATTTGTGTTGCCCACAAAATCGTGATTCCGCCAGTTGCCGCCGCCGCCTGCCACAACGTTCACTTTCAAAATCAGTGAAATGTGACCAAAAAAAAGTGAATTGATGTTGCATTGTGTTCAGCTGTCTGTTTGTTAGCTATTCGCATTATTCACTTGGCTTACAAATAGAGGTTAATTTATTGTGACTTGATTGAGTCGAGCATGCGCCTAAAATATGCCAGAGAAACTGACTGTACGAAAGGTGAGTCGATGAATTTATGCAATTATTTTGGGCTTTTTTTTGATGCTACTTTAGGCAAGGAATATAAAAAAATTATATTACAAAAATGTCTTAGATTTTAGAGCCCTAAAAACGATTTTTATAATGTTGTACAGATTATACAGATTGGTCTTGAAGTAGAGCTTGAACGAAATCGATATGATCGATATTTTCGATATTTTCACAATATCGATTTTTTGAACGGAAAACACATTAAATATCGAGAAATAGCAAACTGTGGATATTTTTGAAGCTCTATCTCGAACATTAATCTATGCTTTAATATTAAAGGGTATTATTGAATTACTTTTAATACCAGAAACTTAAAATATTTCCAGTAAGTCTGGAATCTTTGTCCATGATATGTTACATTTATAGTTTGCCTGCTGTAAGTATGCGTGCTTAATGTAAAGTTATCGCGATCCTACCACAATGCGATTTGCTTGTCTCAATGTCAAGTTTTCCACGCTATTCGAATCAATTACACTGGTCCAGAACTCCACTCACACACTGGCACGAGTTGAAGATGCAAATAATGATACCGATACTGATGCATATTCATGCTGGCGATGCAGATAAACATCGGAGCGAAGAGACCAGATGAAAACCGCGCGTTGCATCCGACAACGACCTTCGGCGCCGATCTGACATTGAACACTGGCCATAAATGGAGGCATGAATGTATGTACAACGTACATTTTACATTGTACGCGTACCTCGTCGCCTTTGTTGCTGTACATGCTGTTGACATAATTTATCCAGAGCATGCACCGAAAAAACATCGATCTGGAAGCTTCACAATTTCCTCATCTAAACTTGTTCGTTAAACAATTTTAATATGAATACATTATAATGGATATGTTATGTTTTCTACTCACAACCCAAATGACTGCATCATTAATAAAACTAAACTATTTACTTTACTATCTATAGGAATTGTACTTTTATTTTAATCAAATTAAATGAAAACATTTGGAGTGCTTACTTTAGCTATTTATCTTCTTATGGTTTTCTATATTTTCCTAATTCCTATCACTTGTTTTTTCCGGTGCATGCAAAGTGTGTGTTTTGTTTGGCGCTTTTCGCCTTTAGCCAATTAACCGAATGGTGCCGAATTCAGTTGGCGATGGAAATGGAAATGGAGATGTCGGTGACGCGCGCACATTCCAATCCGCAGATACGATACGATCCAATCCGATCCGCGTTTCAGTCGGCACTTCATGTTGCAACAACTGCAGTTGCTGTCGCTGTTGCTGTTGCAGTCGCTGCTGCACTTGACTTACTTGCCTGGCGGTGTTGCATCTGGTAACTGCCATCGCCATCGCCATCTGCGCAATGCATTTCACTTTCATTATGATGCAGTCAGTTTTTGCCACTAAAAATGGCAACGGGGCAATGCCAATGTATGGTTTTTCCAAGCCAAAATGAAAACCAGTCGAGAGACTGCGACTGCGACTCCATCTCCGTCTCCGTCCCACTCGCACTGATTGGCAACAGCAGCCAACAGCTGACAGCTGCAGTCACCTGGAAATTCACCTGGAAACTCACCTGGACTCAACTCACCTGGCCTACCTACCTGTGTAGGCGTCGCTTTTCGTCGTTTTGGTTTTCGGTTTTCTGTGTGTCTCTTTTGTTTCTGCCTCGCATGGGTTTCGTTTCGTTACTTGTTTTTACTTTCTTCTAATAGATCGTTAGCTGTGCCATGAACTTGCAATTGATTGCTTATTGTTAAATGAAAATGGAAAGTCATTTTCCAGGCAATGCATTTTCTTTTTCGTGGCTTTTCATTAACGACGCCTTTGTTGCCACAACATCGCCAGCGCAGCGCAGCGGCTTTCCCGAAAAATGTGCAAGGGGGTCAAGCATTTAACGTATTCTTGACTTGCGTCGTCCGTTTTTATTGATTTGCCAGCTGAGCAAACGGAAAGCGAAAGTAATTACCCTTAGTCATGACTTCATGTATATATGTATATAAAAGTATGTACACTGTGCACACCCAAATACCGGGAGATATAGATGTAGGACGGGTTCCCATAAGAATTCCCCAAGAAACCGAGCGATAAATGCAGCAACCCCCAATTGCATTAACAGACCCTCGACAGAATGTGTGTGCGTGAGTGATTGTGTTGCAGTGTGCGTAATTCGCCGCCCCTTCCTGCCACGCCCCCTCTGCCCCTCGGCACACACGCAACAGAATCAATTTTTATTGGTTACACAACGACGACGCCAGCAGCGAAGGAAAAGTCCATTGACCCCGGCGACGACTCATGACTTTTAGTACTTCTCGGCATACACTTCCTAAGGAGCATGCCGAATTTACCCGGTCAACTTGCAGAGCAAGTGTAATTTTTATAAATTTAAATTAAACAAGATTGATTGATTGCTTGAATAATTTAAAGATAATTAAAATCCATTTAATACATGAAGAATTAAGAGATAGGTATGTGATGATATGGATTTGCCACCTCTTTAAAAACTATCACTGTAAATATTTAAAAAAGTTTTAAATCATTTTACTTAATAAAATGTATTGCTAAACTTTACTATGCCTTTCTTTCCGATAACAAATTTAAAGTATATTGAAAACAATTTAAAAAAATTTACGTAAAGTAAATAACGATTATAAACCATTTCTTTTTTCGATATTTCTTTAATGGGTTTTGAACTATTGGATGTAGGTTGTCCTGATAACTAAATTCCTTTATGGACAAGCATTTAAAACCTCTGAGTTCTCGTGAAGAGTGTGATCAGTTCAGTTTTATAAATTGCTTTTGGTTTCTTAATATTTCCCCCTTTTCTGCTCTCTCTTGTTGTGTCTTTTCAGTTGAGTTACTTTGAGTAAATAGCCAATGCATCGGCTACTGTTTGTTTTGGTCAGGCGCACAGATCTTTGGGTTTCGGTGGGATCTCGATCTCTGGATAAGGAGGATCCCTCGCTAATGGGAAAACAACAAGAGCCGCGGTGAGTGAAGTGCGCTTTGGTAAACACATTTATTTATTCACGTGAATCATTTCGTGACCAATTTAATACTTTTATTCCCGCTCAGAAACGCCAGGTGCCCCGAATGCCGCCGCCGTAGTCGTTGCGATTGAAGTCGAAGTTCCGGCTGGCCTGGGCGTAGGCATCGATGCTGCCACGCCCATCGCGACTGGAGTACAGATTGTGGTTGTACTGCAGGCTGGCCTCCCGACCCACTTGGTTGTCCTTGCTGGCGGATAGGACCAGGCTACCGCCCTCCGGCGATCGAGCACGGCGAACCAAAGGAATGTCCTCGAGAAGATTCTCGGGATCGGTCTGGAACTCCTCAGGATATGGCTGAGGATAGGAGGCCACCAGAGCCACCAAACAGCAGGCGATGAGGATTACGATTCCGCACTTGTTGGAGGACATCTCTGGTGGTTAATTGGTTGAATCAAACTGATAGAGAGCTAGAAGTGGTTTGCGCTTTTATAGGAGCGGAAAACATCCCAGTGGGATTCACCTATGCAGGGGATTTATACTCGGAATCACATTGTTCTTTATCAGCTTGGAGCGGTGGTTTTGTTCAAAAGGTTCATCCCATTCGGGACCCCTTATCAGCTCCGTATGACAATAACAGGGGACTGCGACTTTTAATCCGAGATGATACAGAAATCTCTATAAGATCAAGTCAATCTGGGTCCCGTGGTTGGGAGATATGAAAATCTAACTACTTTATAAATATTTATAATAATAAACTTAAAGGAAATTTCTAATGTCTTTCTTTTAGTTTCAGAAAAAGGATTGAAAAATAGTTATACTAAATTTCAGAGGGAGAGAGTTAAGAAGAACCATTTACGCAGATGTACTGTTAATAATGTTATTAGCTTACACTCTTGAAAGCTTTGATCTGGCGATCTAGCTTCTATGGGTTCTATTAGATACCTCAAAGTATCCCAATATATGCTAATTCCCAGCTGATTAGAAGTGATACCTGCGGGTTTCTAATCGGCCCGAAAGAGGGGCGTGCTCTGCCATAACTTTTCTTTTCTAAACGCATCTAAATCGGCCTACGCAACAGACTTTTTGAGATAACGCCGCACGCACCGGCGCGCCCGAAAGCTTTCAATAAAAAAAAAAAAACACAAGAAATCAGACGAAAAAACCGAAATATCATAAAAGAGAATTTAGTTCAAATGGGTTCGTTGACACAGAAACGAAGAAATCAAAATTTAGTTTTCCTGTGCGTGCGATCCACGCACGATTCATTATAGACCCAGTGGATCGTACGCTTCTCGTTTTAGTTATCAACGCGGCGTCACTGATTAGTAACCGAAGCCCGAGTACCGACATCGGGGAATATATGAACATATATGAATGCCTAATCGCAGTCGAATCCGAAACCGAAACCCTTGCAAACCTCGCCATGAACTTGAATTTGGATGGTTGTGAAAGTGCTATGTATGTAGCTGGGTACTTTGAAATTCTGCCGAGTGCTGCGGCACTCTCTCGATTCTTTTCGGCGACGAGAACTGATTTCTAATCACATTTTCGAGTGCGGTAATTAGATGTGCGTACCGCTGGCGAGCGCTCTCAATGCGAAAGTCTTTCTTTTGGCCCATAGATCATTTGCGGGTGAAAGTTTTTGCATGGGTACGCCTCGCTTCTGCGGCTCCGTGTTTTTTGCTTTTTCATTTACTTTACTGGACTGTGGCCTTATCTATTGAATATCAAGTTGTGCATTTACATCTTTTGTCACCTGTGGCTATTTATCTCAAAAACTTACTCCAGGCCCACGGGGCGTATACACAATGTGAAGTAGAAACCGAAATGGGGGAAAGACAGAAGACGAATAGAAAGAGATACAAAAGTTTAGAGACACGTGTCGATATCTCACATATCTTGCCGAGTCATAATTGTAAATTTTTATAGATCTCCCCGAGAATTCGGCGGGCTCTCGGCTAGAAAAACAATTAAGCCGAAAAATATCAAAATTCATTGAATGAAAGTCTATATGGCGTATATATATCGGTGTGTTCGCCTTTGGACAGCCATTTGTCTAGGCCCAAAAAGACAGACGGCATAAAATGCGTGGCGTACGCACGCTTTCAAAATAAATTATATATGCGGCGATGATACGATTTTATATAGACAAATGCGTTTATACATATGCATATAGATGTACGTACATATATTGTATATCCGCCGGTTTCTGTATGTGTCGGTGTTTCGCTTGTTGTTTTAAAAAGATTTATTTGCCAAAAAATATGACGACGAGAGGAGCCGTAAAATACTGTGTGCTGAAATCGCAAATGGGCAACTTTTTGCGGCTGCCCCTTTTAGTGTGGTTTTGCTCTTCAACATTGTCAACAAAGGAAGGAGGGAAATGCAGATTAAGATGAATAAGAGGAAAGACAAGGGCGGAAATATCTGTTGGCTGTGGCGAACTTCAAAGTCCCTTTTCGGATGTTGATGCACTTACAAATTTTAAACTTACATTTTTAAAAGAATTATGCATAAATCATAAAATAGTATTCTTCATTGTTATAAATTGTTAATAACTTTATATTCCTAATAATGTTGTTCATTTTACTAAGCCAATACAAATTTCCTTCAAGTTTTTATTATGTTAGATATAAATATAATGCACCCATTTAAAATTTAAATTTATTAGATTTCTTTATAAATAGATTTTATGTCTGCGATGTTTTGATGCTTTAATAGTTAAAAATAGTGGCTTTGTCTGATAAATATTTAAATTTAAAACTACAAATTTCTAAATATAATTTATATCGACTAAGTATATAAAAAGTTTGTTTGTTATTCACAAGCCGGTTTTTAATGACCTTTAGACTCCTCTGGTGAATGATTTTAAGTTTGCATTTATATACTTTTAGAAATAAGTAACTTTCGCTTACTCATTTAAAAAGAATAATATTGCTTTTTAATGTTCAAACAAAAGTTTGTGATTTAAGCACACATAATCGGGTTTTATTTTTGGTTTTAATCTATCCTTTTGGGTATTAAGACATTTAATATTTCTTTAATGATACCTTAATTCCTTAATTAAACATCTATAAATGTTTTAACTGCGAAAAATCGAAAATAATTCGGCAGACATTAATATCAATTTAATGAAATCTAAAAACGAAAGACCCCTCAAAGAGGAGAGACTGTGGCCACAAGAGCCGGGGGACTTATACTTCGGAGAATGGCGATGGCGAATCGAGAGTGAAGAGATGTTGTTGCTTGTGGTGTTTTTATTATTATTGTTGTTTGTGTTATGCGTTGCGTTTAAGTCAAGTTCAAGGACTGTCAATTAAATTGAAATCACTTGCTAAAGACGCGTCGCAGCGGGCAGAGCAGCAAAACAAGCTCCCAGATGAGTAGACCCCGGATTTAGAGGAGGGGGTATGGGGATCCATCTGGAGACCCGCTTCTTGTGTATCTATGTGCTCGGCTTTTTGCTCGATTTTGCACGCAGCCCGCTTACTTTATTATTGTTGTTGCTGCTGCTGCGGATGCTGCGTAGTTACAGTGCGGTAATTGTCGCTGATGATCATGATTCGTCTTCCTCTTGGACGCTGCCGCTGCCATCTTCTAGGCTGGTCTTCAATGGCTCTTTTGTATGTCATCTTTCAGTCTTTTCAGGCTTCGAGCAAGTCAAGTGCGACTTCTGGTTCGTTAATCGTTCTCAAACTGTTGCCATCCAGTCCAGTCCAGTCCCCGATATACAAATACATCTCGAGTGGGGCTTTTGTCTGTCCAAAAGAGAGGGCGTGTCGCTGGAGAATGTGGGAACTCATCTCATATATTCATGATTGGCATGGGGAATTGGGGCTTTTCGAGTGGTCTAGGGAGTGTCAAGCCAATGATTGTAAAGACAAGTTCAACATTTCAAAATATATACCCCATGCTCTAGATTAAGTGTTTCCGTATCTGCCAAACTAATTTTAGATGTCTGATGATATGTAGATTTGTACTTTCCATCTAAGCTTTTAATATTGTACTCATTGAAGCCTTATTTCGAAATTTAATATTTTATAAGAAAGATCACAATATTTCATTTTAAATACTTATATTGATTAACTCATAAATCATTATAATTGAAATGCTTAAGTCAAATATATTAATAGAATGAATGTATTTAATGTAAAACGTATGTTATTAACCTTTCCTAGTTCTTGGAATTATTTTTTCTTTATTTCATCACTTTTTTAGTAGCCCAAAATTCATGATTTTTTTGAAATATTCATAATGTAAAACCAACATCTGGCGACTGAAATCGGACGACTAAGGCGGTAAGCACGACCCCAACCCAGCCCAACGACAATGCACGGCCAGGGGCAATTCCTAACTGTGTTTTTAGGCCAACTTTCAGTTTCTCGAAATGCGAATCGAGGTTTTCATATCAAATGTGGTCACAGCCAGCGGCCTGAGACGCTTAAAATAAATGCATAATTAATGACGATTTGGCTATACGTATCTGTTTCTCCAGTTGATTAACATAATGCCAAATACAAACAACACCATATACAATTATCAGCTTCGACTTGTGAATAAGACTTATTTGTGTACAACTTTACACGTGCTCTAGCGAACGAATAAAGGAATATCGAGCCAGTAAAAATCGATACGAAGTGACTAAACTTCTTTCCTTTGTGTCCACGGTGACTAAATGTATTTTTGTGACCAAGAAATGTACTTTAAACGTCAGGCAGATAAAACAAATGCCAATCCATCAGATATGTACATTGTACATATATACGAAAGAGTTCAGAGGAAACGGAAATGCAAAGGGCGGGTAAGCGGGGCTATAGGGGTGTACGTACGACCTATGTGGAAGTGCTCGTCAATATTTGGCCAATAAAAAGCATTTTCACTTCGTTTGGTTAATCAATACACAAAAGTTATTTTTGTTTTTGTCTTTTTTCCACATTTGCTGATTTTTTGTTATATTTTTTAGAATATTTTGTATGCCAAGAATTTAAATTAGTAGTAAATCTGGTTTTCTGATTTCGGGTTCGTTCTCTCGGTTGCCCCTACTTTTTCTTCTGCTCCGTCTGTCGCTTCTCTCAGTTCTACCCGATTCTTGTTTTTGTTCGCCGCTTCTCATCCGATTTCTTCATTTTTCTGCGACGTTATTACAGGTGAATTTTGTAGTTTTTTCCCCCTGTTGCCGTGCTTTATTTTTCTGGACCTAGGACGCTTGGCAAAAAAAGAGCGGAATCAGAAAACAAATTAAATGAGTTTGGCTGAAATCGAAATGCTTTGGGCCATTGATCATTTATTGGTCGGCGGAGGCGATGAAGTGAAAAGAAACAGTGGAAAAATATGGGAATGGCGAGGCAGACAAAGTCAACACGGAATCTTTGGTTATGCGAAACACCGTATAAGGTAAGGTATATATGTTTATATTAAGTGCATTTGAAAATGTAATAAGTTCTTATTTCACTTAACTTTCAAACATTTTTATTTTAAGCTTGAAAAACTAATAAAAAACAAAAAAATAAAAAAACATACATACAAATCTGTGAACATGTGCCAAATAATTTAAACTCGTTAATTTTAAATTTTATGTATCTTATTTTTTTAATTTGTTTCAGAATGTAGGTTTATTGAAAGGAATTTTAATTCGTGAAACAATTACTTCCTCTGTCACTTTCAGATGGGGCTCCCGCTGTTTGTTAACATCGTTTTAAGTGTTTAATTTTAAATTCCGAAAATAAATTATTCTGTACAGTAAATGTGTACCCATTCAATGGGTTCAACCAAATATATATAAGTGGATAATACAAATCGGTGATAACGAACCCGATGTGGGTCAGGCGGAAAAGAGTGTTTCTTTCAGGTTTCTGGCCAGAACAAACACTCTTATGATTGAGGTACAAAAGTGAAACTCGGTGATTCTGAGCCGATCGTTGCGGTATAAACATTTACATTTGATTAAACTGCGTTTATTGACTGTTTTCGTTTTTGCTTTTGTTCGATTTTAATGCATTTCGATGATTTTCGGCTTTCGTTTTGCGAGGACAAAAAAGAATGCAGGAAAAAACCCAAAGCGAATCAACCCAACCCAAACTCTGGTATCTGTATCTGCATCTGTGCATCTTTATCTGTGCGTATTTATTTTGGTTTTACGGCATGTAATTACCCAGGGAAAGAGGAGCCAGAAAATACAGAGTGTGTTTCGTATACTTCGGTTGGCTTTTTTCTCCTCGCGTCTTATCATTATTTCCCAGTGTGTATTGTGCGCTTTCTGATTGCTCTGCCTCCTTTTAACCTTCGTATTTAAGAAATTTCTTAACCCATTACGATTTCACTCAATACGGCGTATGATTTTTGTAGGCCGTCCAACAAAAAATTACATGTTTCACTTTCTCTGGCGCCTGAATAGTCCCCCTCAGAAAAATAACAAGAACGGCGTTGAAGAACGGAAAGATAAATGCTTAGACATCGTCTGACCGTCTCTATGGTATTTCGAAATATCTTTTCGGGGTTTCTGTTTTTGTTTTTCCCCACATCAATCAGAGAATGTTTCTCTCTTTTCATTTCTTTTGTGGCCGCATTGAAAAGGGAAATTTCTTTAGCCCAATTAAATGAAAAGAAACAAAATCAGGTTATTCCATGGATTTTGTGTTAATTTCGGGGAGAGCATGTTTGTTTGGCATTGATCGCTTTCTTTGAAATTTTATTTCACCACAAAACCTAATTGCAATATTCACAAAAAAGAATAAATAAATAATGTTTTTTTTTAAACAATCAAATCTTTTTAAAGTAAATGAAATACAAAGGTTATAACATTGTTAAAATCAATAAATTATTTAAAATGTTCACTTGAATTCTTTTTGTTTTCTTTTTGGCGAACTTGGTAAATGCTAAAAGTTTCCAAGATGTGAATTCTTTTCGAAAATTGTGTTTAAAATATTTTTATTTAAGCTGTACTTACGCTTATCGCTCCTGATTCGCTTTCTGGTTCTGTTGATTTTTTTCATTCAGAATTTGCTACGCAATTTACGCGTCTAATTTGTTGCTGCCTCCGTTCACCGCACTGTTTTTTCTTTTTGATTTTTCACACACAGAATTTTTTTTATTTAATTGCACACATAATGGACAAAATTAAATGCTATATTTGTATGTTTGTGCGCTGAAAACACGCATACAGCCAATTGAAAATTGTATTTGCGGCTGGGTTTCAGTAAAACAATTTATTAAGCACTCACTGAAAATGGATTTTGGCACTTTAATTCGCAATCACGATGTTTTGGGATATTATAATAATTTTCTATTTTAATGAAAGTTTTTTAAAAGTTTTTAATTTTAAACGGCGGTAACAGAGTTTGTAAATAAAATGGAGCAATCTCAAATAAAAGAGTATTAAAACAAGATTTTTATATTTTTTGTAGTTTTAAACGGTTTTAAATAAGTTTCTTTAGATATTTCTCTTGTTGAATTGTAAAATCTGCGATCTCCCTTAGAAATTAAAACAATGTTTTCTCTGATTATCATCAAAATATATGAGATATTTTCTCAATTTCGTATTTCAAACTGGATTCTTGGGC
Organism: Drosophila lutescens; assembly: GCA_037075285.1. NCBI lineage: Eukaryota > Metazoa > Arthropoda > Insecta > Diptera > Drosophilidae > Drosophila > Drosophila lutescens. Next base: position 145,552 of record JBAMCF010000815.1, on the reverse strand, counting down.
ACAGGTATCTTTCAGTTAGTTTTCCATTCAAGTGTGTTTGGGAATTGGAGGTATGGTATTGGAAACCGAAAACGAAACCGATTCGGAACGGAACCGAAAAAGACGAGCGACGCGTGCACTTACAGCGACGTCTGAGCGGCAAAAACTCGAGAATAAGCAAAGTGCGGCTCAATTTATACGGCGAGACGAAAAAACGCAGACAAGAAGATACAGATACAGATACGCGCTCTCTTCGTATTGGTGTATCTCGAAGATACTTCTAACTGCCGCTCTCTTTCGCTCTCTTCGCTGTGGGGGTGGTCTGTCGAAGAGAAAAACCGCACAGCTCCTTCTCTCTCCCTGCTCTGCCGCTATCACACGCTCTCTCACGCGCTCTGTGTGTTTTGGTTATAAAAGTGTAGTAGATTTTTGGCATTTATCTGTTGTTATTTTGTATTTGCATACGCTCAATATGCACGACCCACATTGTTGTTGTTGTTACTGCTCGCAGGGTATAGAAATAATACGTATACACATGTGTATTTATTTAAGCTGGCATATACGCACCGCACTCGGAATCGAGTCGAGAGTCCCATATAAATAAAAACACAAAATGTACATATTATCTCTCTCTGTCTCTCTGTCGCCTGGCCCCCCACTCACACTCGCAGTCACACACACTCTCACGCACCCGCACACATACAGTTGCACCGCCTCAGTTCCGCTGCCCGTCGGCACAGTCCGCACACGGTAACAATTCGAATACGAATACGCAAAACGGCGAAACGAACTGAAAACAGCCAAAACTTTTTGCCTCTGCCTCAGTCGCAGTTGCAGTCGACCGCAGCAGCGCAGCTGTTTGGGGCTGTTGGGGCTCTGTTAGGCCCCAAAGCTGTTAGGGCTCTGTTAGCGCAAATGCTCTCGCTGTTATCAGCGGCGTGGGCCACTTCTATCAAGGGGGGATGCTTAGGCGGACAGGCGACCCCCTTGATGAGATAACGTTCAGGATATATGTATTTTGAGCCTCAAAATTTGAGGTGTTGAATTCTAAAATGAAGTCGCTCTTTGTAATTCTAATTGAATTCTAATGTTACAAGAGTTTTGGCTAGATATACAAAAATTTTTTCTTTACACTAACAGATAATGAACTGAAAGAAGTTAGTTAATACACCATTAAAACATTCCGTCACCTCCTAGGAAAGCCACTGAATAGATTGTTGAGTGTTGGAGTAGAGCTATTTGTACATCAGAAAAGAAAACATGAGTGGGTGATATTTCCAGTCCGTGATTAGATTGATTGATTTTTCTTTGGCTTTGGCTCCTTACAAGCTATACTGTGTCCCGAAGGATATACTAAAGAGGATTAAACTTTAAAGAAATTTATAAGGAGATTAAAATCATCAGTCGCTTTTTGTTTACCAAGCGATATTGTACGATTAAAGCGTTATCTCTGAGGTTATGCATAAGCCAGGTTACACAGCAAGCTAAATTATTAAAAACAATTTGAACGAGTATTGGTTTACATTTGAAGATTGGTTTACGCATAGAATTCTGGTTGCGAAATTCCTCGAGTAACTTTCTGGTCGTCTATTAATATTCATATGTGCACAGTACATATCAATTGCATATTGGGCGCAAGGTCGTCTGGCAGTCGGGCAGATAGGCAAACTGTCAGATACTCGCACTCATGCAATAATCAAGCAAATTGAGTGCAACACAGCCGCAGGCAAACCCGTATCTATTGGATATTCTTTTGGCGAACTCCAATCGATATCGCCTCGATTCGCAACTAGATGGTTGTTAATTACGTGACATGTTAGACGAGAAAACAAGTTAAACACGCTCGTTCGATTTGTGTAATTAATTAATGCAGACATCAGACGAGCGAGAGCTCAAAAACAAAACAAATTCACCTCGAAATGTGCATTGAACTCTTGCCGAACGGTTGCTTTTCTCGCCGACCGACCGACTGAATGTTGTTTTCCCTTTTTCGTAGCTCGCTTTTTGTAACCAATTCTAGTTGCAATCCGCTGCTGATAACCCACAGATGAACCCATGGGTGTGGGTGGGGGGTGCTACGCCTCTGCATGGGGGTACGCACGCCTTTTGAGTGTGGGCAAGGGGTGTGGGGGGAGGAGGGAGGAAGTGAGCCGAGCAGCTGATGCAGACGTGTTTGTTGATGTTTCAGCCTGTAAACAAACGGCAAGCAAATAATGACAAAGTCGGAGACGAAATTCCAAAAATGTTCGTTATTGTTTGTCGTATTGACTGGGCTTATCGCTAACCGTTGTCAGATCGAATAAACATTCACATCTATATGCGGTGCATACAATGTGGTGTAGTACATGCAGTAGAGCTTCCCTATAAGGAACTTGCTTTAAAAAATTCCAAAAAATTATTATTCTTAATAACAACAATTACGGAACTTTTGTTTAAATAAACTATTTACACACAAGACAATATATAAGTAATATATGATCTTTTCAGAATCGTTTGTAAAAACAGAGCTAGCTTAATCTTGTTTCTAAAAATATGCCCCTTAATTTGAAAAGGGTGTTTGGAGTGTGGGACTAGAAAAGGCCTCTCCTAATCTTGACTTGGGACAGGAAGCACGCCGATGGATTGCAAAAGCTTGAACCGAACAGAACCGATCTTAAGGCAGGGCTGGCCTCCAATGTGTGTCATTTGTGATAGGGAACTTCAGGGGGAGGGAAAACTATTGTATAAAATCTGAACGGACTCCGTCGATTCGCCTTGATTGTGAATACACTTTACATTCCTTATGAGAGTGTTTTCTCCTCCCGCCCCACTTTGCCCACTCCACCAAATGTGCCTGCCATGACTAATTAAGTAACCAAAAAATAAGAAAAGAAGGCAAAAAAGCTGCACAAATTCTCAGCATTAAAACGTGCCGACAACTTTGTAAAGGCTGCCAAAAATGCACATTTTTATTTATATTCTCATATACGATACGATGTTGGGACATGCTTTGGGAAGTTGAACGCGGCTTGGATGGGTAGCTTAACTTACACATAAACTTCATAACATTTGAATTTAATATTTTTAGTTTTATTAATTTTGAACAGCTCAGCATCGGGTTACATATTCTAAAAACCTCTTTTAAACACCTTAAAAACAAATTTTAAAGCGAATATTATGGCACTTAAAATAAGAAACGAAATATATAAGAAGTTTTATAGATTAAGATTAAGACATTAAATAAATTTGAATCTTTAAGGATTTGATAACAGTTTTAAAAAGTTATAACATATTTATTAACATTTTTTGAAAACAACAATCAAAACAATGCCATACCAATACCTCTAGAAATCTTTAACTCCTTGAAAGTCTATAAGTTTTCAATAATCTGAGAAGTTCGGACATCAAATTGATCGTCAAAGCAATTTAGGGAGTTCTGAAATCTGATATTCCAACCCCTGATAAGTGTATTTCCGAGTGTGTTATCATGAGTAAGAACTCGTAGCCCTTCCGAGTGTAAGCTGCCATATGCATTTTCGATTCCTGGACTTCTCCGCCCGTGTGAATCATGAGCATTAAGCATAAAACCGACATTTAGCTGATTGATCTTAATAAGAATTTGTGCGGCAGGGCGGAGCATTCGGGCGGAGGATTGCTAACGGATCGCTGAGACGGGTCAATAACATTGTACGTATACCCAAACCTCCGCCTACCGCCAAGTCCCCCCATATGAGTCCGAATCCGAGTCCCTGAGTTTGAGGGCGTTGCTGGGCTGCGCCTGCGCAACATAACAAACTTTGTGTTTGTTTCCCGTACTCATTGCTGGTGTGCAGTTTTTAATAACTCAGAGTCAGAATCAAATTTCGGCGAAGGAGAAGGAGCTGGAGTTCCCTTGTCGGAAATCGGGGTTTGCTTTTGGTAAGTTATGGTTCTTAAGGTTCTTTTTATGCGATTTTTTCGTTTGCACCCCCTGAGTATCTTATGATATCTGGCTTTATCGTTGCTATATCGGCGATTTGCACTTAGCCTGGCGCAGAACGGATGTCTGTGCTCGATTGTTAATTGAAATTTGTCGCCAAAAAAACCCCCAGAATTTGCAAAACAAATTTCCGACCGAAGTGTCTGGCCTGTTGCATATTTCATATGTTTTGATTCTTGTTCTAAAGCTTTAGCCTTATGCTGATTGCTCTGCAGATTTATGCGCAAGTGCTTAGTCGAGGGGGTGGTGAGATGACGGGCAGAAAAACTGTGCCATAAATCCAGTAGAATCCTTTGTTTGTAAATAATATTCAAATGAAAAAGGTTGCTAGAATTCTAGATGCAACATTTTAAAAATATATGCTTAATCCAATCCACTCAATAATCTTTTTTAATCTACAAAATATCTTACAAATATTTTTAAAAACTTGCTAACAAACAAAAAATTGAAACATATGAAAATCTTTTAAATTTAATATTTCTAACTTATAAGGGAGACGGTATATTTAGCTGGGAATCTTTAAAATTACAGATTCACAGACAAACAAAAACAAAACAACCATAAATCAATTCACTTTTATTTGACTTTCTGCAGCTGCATTTGATTTTTGCTCTCAGGGTGACTAAATTGCGCAATATCTCCTTCGCTTTTTCGCCGTCTAGCGAACAAATTAAATCAAGCTGCAAAACCGAGAAAAGAAATAAACAAAACCCGATTTGTATGTCTGCAATTCAAATTAAGTGCAATTAAACTGAAATTGATAGAACAATTCAAACGAATCCAGCAAATTCTGTCTGCTCTTCTTTTTCGACACTTGACAGCATCTCTTCCCTTTGATTGCCTTCTCATCGCATCGTCCTTTAAATATCTCAAGTTTCGTCTAGGTGAAGTCTACGCTTTTGAGGGGCTTATGAGAGAGTGAGACGGGAAAAAGCCCTTTGGGCTTCTGTTTTGAATTTGGGACTCGCCTGTCTGCTCCCTGTCTGCTTCTTGTGGTCCCTTTGTGCTTTTTTGTTAGATGTTAGTCAAGTTCTGACCTTTTTTTATGTTGTTTGGGTTAGTCTGCCGAAATTCTGGGTCTTTGTTTTGATTTCGCATTTTGATATCATTTTTCGGCATGTGCAAAGGGGTCGGGGATTGACGAGGTTTTACCCTTCTAAGCCTGTATTCTATTATTATAAGCCGAATTTATGGAGCTGGCAATGAGTAACTGTCATTTTTAAATGCAAAATAAAATAATTTTTTTATTTATACAAATTAATAATAGACTTACGATACTTATTTAATTACTGTTCATAGATACAAGGCTGGTCTCAATAAAAAAGGAAAAAATGCTTGGTATGCATTATAAAATAATATAAATTAGTTTTCTATCGTCTACATTTTTACATAATTATTGTTAATATTTCGGTGTATATGTAGGTCTCCCTTTATTTTGTAAAAGGTTAAACTCACTAATTTTCAAGATATTAATTAATCTCCAAAGTTCAATAACATTTAAAAAAACTCAGATTTTCATTTCGATTTTGATCTTACGAAAAACATAGCTTATATTCGAATTTATTTCATAATCTTCCTTATAATTGTAAATCTTTTACTGTAGTTTAGTTTACTGTTGATAATTGATAACAAATAACACTCAAGTAATTTTCTTATCTTTACATTTTACTGCTTATTCTATTAATTTGTAGTACTGTATCTGTATATAATAGGTTTGTTTTTCACCGCGATTTGAAGGAGTCAATCTCATCCGTGAATTTCTATTATTATTTTTTATAATTCTCAAGAAATTTGTTGATTTTCCACATACATATACCTAGGTGTTTTCGAGAAAGACCACCTTGGTCTTTCATCCGTAATCATTGGTCAATCAAACGTCGTTAATATTATTAATAACCATTAATTAAAGCTTTTTAAACCTAGTTTCGTTGTATTTCTTTGTAAGTAGTGCAATTTTTTTTAAACCAGACCCACCTACTGTTTATTAAATGCCACTGTTTTACTTAATGGTCTAGCGGTAATTCTCAATTTTTCTTCAAAAGTCATACTTAGACTTAAATTTATATTTACTGTTTGCCATAAAATACAAAGTTTAATCTTTTGTTGGCAAAATATTTTTCCCTAAAGGTACGTTTTACTTTGTTCTTCAAAAACCGTGACATTATCACAACCATATTTGTATTTTACGCCTAGAGCTTTTCGCGCATCTCTGGAAAAAAATCGCTTGGAACTTTAAGAATCGTTCGTCACTGCCCCTCTTCCTCTCTAGCTCTCAATCTGTTGGATGCCGAAAAAAGTAGCCAGACGTCTGTCTACATGTGTTGGTGGACATGTCGTATCTGCTGTCTGGACTTTTATTGTACAGCTGACCTTGAATTTATGGAAATTGCATAAGTGGGAACAACTTTGTCATATTAAGAAATATACTGGCACAAAAAAGACATAGAAAAGCAACGGCACGAGAAGGTGACATGAATGACCAGACCTTGGCATGGTGTTGAAGGACTCCGAATCAAATGAATCTAGGAAGTGGCTTGAATTAAGGGATACGGGGGTATTTTGAATTTATGATCATTCAGGATATTAATATTTTTTATGGAGGCAACCATCCATCTTCCACACCCCGAAAACCATCCGAAATCCGCTTCCTGAGCACATGCACTTCACAAAGCGCTGCCAAATGAATTACAACTTGCGAAAACGATGCACAGGCAGTGGGCAAGAAAACAAATAATGATCAACCGCACATAATGCATGCATATCCATGGACATGGGCATATCGATAACCCTTATCAAGTGTGCGGCATCGCGGAGCCGAAAATACAAATTATGCTTTACAAAAAAAAACAAACAGCAAATCGTTGAAAAACTAACCGATATTGCAATACTCTATCTTTCAAATATCAGAATGGAATTTTGGGATTCTTGGAATACCATTTTATTAATTTATAGAACTTTATACATTTATCAATATAATGAAAACCTATAGGTTTGCAAAGTTTTTACTTTTTAGCAATCTAAGAAATATTTACGAAAATTGAGAGGGTATAAAAAGTGCAATCTTTTTGTAAAAAATACAGTCTCAGTTTGTGTGCTTTTATTACTCGCTTCCAGCCTCCAATGACGTAGTGGGCGTGGCAGTTTCAAGTCCGGTACAACCCATACAACCGCGAAAACTCTCACATACGTTTGCAAAAATTTAGCCCACCTTGAACCTGAGTTTATGAAATTGTAGTCATTTGATTTTTAAGTAATTTTTAATAACTGAAATTAGTTGGGTAGTAACCGTTGAAAGAAAAGGTAAAAGTTTTTAATTTTCACTTTCAAGCGAATTTTTTAGTACTCTGAAAAAAATTTATGGTTTTCGAAATCGATACAAACTTTTTTTAAACACTTGTTGGGTACAAGTGATTTATTTTCTTGTATGGATTAGGTCTAATACATTTTGGTTCTACAACCTCAGGGCTCGAAAATATAACCTCCATTTGTAATATCTTAATCTTTTCTTCTTGAAACAACGTTTGCCTTCACTTAACCGACAAAATTTAGAGTAATTGGAATAAAATTAGGAATCAATACGTCATCCAAGAGTTACAAAATTATCGTTTAGAATGACCAAGGGTGTGACGATATCAAACGATGGGATGTCGAAGATGGAGAATGAAAGGCAATATTCACGAGTACCCGATACGAGACAGAAGAGACAAAAATCTTACTCAAAATCATCTAGAAAACCAATGCAATCATTACAAACCGCCAGCCGTAATATGAGCTCCACCAGTTTGAAGAACAGGGGACTTCCGATGTCTGAGAAGGACTTGGGTACACTGGTGCAGCGGGATTATAAGGCGGAGAAGTATCACACCGATCGCCAGGCTTTGGCCGATATAATCCTGATGCAGGCTAGGCGCATCGAGAAGCAGCAGCGGGAAATGCACCGAATAAAAGTCCACTATGAGCGCCAGGTGTCCACCATTAAGAGCAATGCCGTTCTGCTGGAGACCCATCTGCAAAAGCTGCTGACCAGTGTCCGTCGGGAACGGGCCCAGAAGATCGGTCATCACTTCGAGGACATGTCCAGTGCCGTGGAAAAGTTGCAGAAGTGCAACTCTCAGTTCAAGCTACATTCCGTGTCCAATGATATGCTGATCAAGTTTCTTAACTCCAAAGTCATTTCACACCCGTCCAGAAGTACTAATGAAAAAATGAGTACCTACAGGAATAGGTTGTGAATTGTATTCTTGTATGTCCATCGTATTTTCATTAGATTTTCTGGTCAGTTTCGATTTTTTAGGGATCACTACCAATAAAGTATATAAAGTGTATACTTCCCCTAAGTTTACCTGTGTAACTTTATAAATTGGGAAATAAGATTTAAGTTATTTTTTTTAGTCTATAAAACAAGCTGAATCAAAACAAAAATGGTTATGTTTTTTAGCAAAAGAAAAAATTCCTAAAACTCTTAGTAATTTTATGTTTATAGAATTTACAAGACCAATAACGATTAATTCATAAATATTTTAATTTATAAATCAAAGTATCCCAAACGTGTCCCTTCAAAATCCCAAATCTTTAAGATATTTTCCAATAGACAAGCCGTGTGATTTTGACCGCCAAAATTCGATCCGGTAAATAGAGCTTCCAAATTATTCTTGCCCCAGCCTTCAGCCCCATGCCGTACCACGATCGGGCCAAAGCCCGGTTAGAACATGAGGTGGTTCTCCTTCGTCGTGAGGTAGCCTCATTGCGGTCCAAACAAAACCAAAGTCGCCAGGACCGCCAGAATCAGGCGGCAGTACAGGCGCGTCTGGAGCAGGAGATCCAGGTGCTGCAGAACGAACTGGCCGCCGTTCGTTGCGATCGGGATAAGCGGGAGTGCGGTGGAGCCGAGCAGTGTTCCGCCTTGAACCAACAACTGGAGAAGCTGGACGAGCATGTGGTGAAGCAGGAGAAGTACATTGCTTTTCTGGAGGAACAGATCAACCACACACGTACCAAGTACCAGAGTCGGATGAGCGAAGTCCGGCTGAATGCCGAACTGGTCGAAAAAGAACTGAAGAGGGTGCGCAATGAAATGAAGACCATCGCCGAGCAAGCCGGCCAGTTGGACAGCCTGAAAAAACAGGTGGGATTTCTCGGAGCGAAGGTGGAGCGCCGGAATTCTATTATTTCCAAGTACGAAGCCCAGCAAGAGGAAATGATGAGCGTCATGGCGGGTCTCCATAAGTTGTTTGATGAAAAGAAGCGCAGCCAGGCTGGCGGAAACCGAAAAGCTGGCACGCATCACAGAGTCCGATTCTGCGGAGGGGATATTATCGCTCCTGAAAAGCCGCCAGTTCCTAAGGACAAGCCCAAGTCTTCTAAGACTGCCCCGGTCGACTTTCTTTGCCTGTCCTCGGCGCTTAAAAATAAAATAACTAGCCAGGAGCACCTAGCCGCCGATCAGTGAAAGTAAAGAAGGATCTGATGTCCTTTCCTTAGCTTATTCCATATCCCAAATTTCAGTTTGGCTAGCGTAGAGCACCTTATTTCAAAACATTTTCTGTAATTGAAAACTTTTGTAAGAATAAAACAATAAATATGTCTTATATAAACAGCCAATGGGTAATTAAGCAAACGGAACTACGGTCAGCATTTCGACTTCGATTGACGGCGGAGTTCCAGGAAACTCCCCGTTTTACAAGTTCATTGACAAGCTTTTGGATTATCCATTCAGCAGTATAGAACCATCGGGTTAACGATCTGATTTAATGTATGGGTTTATTTTGATTGATTTTGTGAGTTAAGCATTTGTTTTAGAGCTTTTCAATATTGAGGAAGTTTACTAACCCTGATGACGCGATAAATGAAGAATAAGAAAATGTGTATACCTTTATATTTTCTTTAATTTGATTTTATTCCCTTATAATTGCCTATTTCTATACTAGTTATTATTTGAATCAAACAGATGTGGAATCGATGGTTACTTTACAGATTTGATCTTAGCAATTAAAATTAGAACCTTTTTTATAGATTTCTTCGTTTTGTAGGTATTGTATTGAAATTATTGTAAGACTGTTGATAGAAAGCTAAGTGATAACATCTTTATAGCTTTTGAAAGTATATTACAGATAGATCAGAACCACATATCATCCATAGCTTAGCCCTATAGGAATGTATTAAATGAGGCCTTATCAAGACTGCTCAATGGATGGTTTACCCTTTGGGCCCTAAGCTATTGTTTTGATTTCAAGCCCTGTAAACAAGTCACGTTTGGTGGGTGTTCTAATGCAATATTTCAGCATAAGAGCACGTACCACTGGATTGCATAAATACTGAAACTGCTGGGCAATGAGTCAATGCGGGATTGCAGAATGAAGCCCGCTGAGCTGAAGTCGGGCGTCTATTGAATTCTAATGCTGCACCAGGAAGTGCGTGCAGACATTGGGCAATCAATCGCCGGTCAATTGAAATCGTTTGTGGACAGCAATTGGGACTGATTGGATATGGCTTCGACTTCGACTTCTCCCCGGGCAAGTGGGCCAAAAGTTCAGCAGTTCTTCGGATGACAAAGCCGGTTCGAAGTAGCACTTACTTCAAGTATTTGAATGGGCTATCTTATCGGAAGACGGCTTGCCATGAATCACAGTCTTCTAATGATGAAATTAACCAATTCTGGGCTGGATTTTTGTTTGTTGATTTTTTAGCATGTTCCATAGAAGTTTCGGGGGCAGTCAAACCAGTTCAGCTGGCCTTCGAAAGCAATTATAATGCGTTGGGCGTGTTTTTGAGCAAACACCTCTGAAATAAACCGACGACCCTGAGTCTGAAAAAGTATACAAGTACTAGTACCCAAAATATTACACATATATCGCACGTGACGTCACTGCTGCGAGGGGTGCTCCGAAAAGAAAGGAACTGAAACAAGAGTCAAGGTGGCTTGAAGTTTAGTTATTATTAGTCCTTAGCGTACATTACATTATTGGATAAATTAAACACTAAATACGATCCATCTACGTGCCAGAAAAGCTGCGAAAATTGTTTTTCAGCAGCAGGACCACGAAGAAAATGCCCACGGCAATCGACAGGAGCTGCACGTTGACCAACTTTGAATCGACCAGGGCCTGTAGCATATTGTAGATGCTCTCGCTGCGCACTTCGTTGCCGCAGCAGTCCATTAAGTAACTAATATTGGTTAATAACTATTAAAAAGTCAATATTTTGTTTGGTTTGCTATCAGCTGGTCGGGGGTACTAGTGGTGGAACAATCTGTTTTTCGTAATTATCGATTGTCGATGTGCTCTGTGTCTCACCCATCTGGTAACGCCCTACGGGTGGGTGACTCTGCTAGGCAAAAGGGTGGTAGCGCCGTTTATAACCGTCATCGCTTATTCAAAAAAGGAAAGGTTTGGAAATTGCTATTGATGATTTTTGAATGCAAATCAGTTATTGACAGAGATACATCTCGCTCCAAACAAATATATGACATTCCCACAGAAGCACTTATTAATATCAATCACGTATTCTTTGAGTGATCCTGATGGCGATGGCTATATTAGTGATATTCTATCAATTATCAATTATCTTTTTATTCTGTGGCAATTTTGTTTCAGTTCGACTTTATAGCGTAAAATAGTTAAAAGTGAAATCATTTTGTGAGGGTCAATCAGCAGTGGAGATGTTAGCTTGTACTCGAACCAACAAACACCGAGACAGCAAAAAACTTATTTTGGAAAAGTTTAACGAATAAGGCAATACAACCGATTCAAATTACATTGAATGATCCTACTGAATTAGTCTTTTTATATGGAAACCTCCTGCACCTCCTGAACACAAAGCCATTGCAGTTTAGCCTTCCAGCAACCGAAACACACAACTCTCTTGAACTGTGGGTTTAGTTTTATTAATTAGTTTAACATAACTATTTGCTAGTTGGGGCGCTTATTCGTCGTTCGCGTAGTCAGCGGGGTTCTTGCGCAGCAGGGCGGTGTGCTGGCGCTCGGTCAGATCGTAGATCAGGTAGCCAAGGATGAAGGCTAAAAAGAGGGGATGATTATTATGGGATACTGGTAGGGATTACCGGGGGATTAGATATACTCACGGGGCGCCACGATGAAGACGTTGGAGCGGAAGCGACGCACCATGTTGGGCAATCCCTTGCTGATCGCTCCGGCGAAGGCGCGCTGCTCGAAGGGGGACAGCTTGTAGGTGACGATGCCGTGCACCTTGGCCAGGTTGCCAAAGTGCTGGCCATTCAGGATCGAGGATAGACGCATGTTTCAGGGGCTGCGGAGGGGAAGAAACCAGGCCATCGATTAGCATCCGCAGAGGAAGTGCACCAGGATTTGGATGAAGACACAGATCGTTATTATAAACATTATGGCACTGGGACCAGAGGTTATGTAATTTTCGCACTGCTCCGCGGATAATGGCGGCCGAGTACGTCTACCACTGGGCGCGATCTCTGCACTTTTGGCAGCCCATAATTGTGCATATTTTTAGAGCCAGCACCTGTCATTGCAGCGATTATGATGCCCAAATTTACCTTGAAATTCGACTTTTACGCTGCAAATTTTTTTTCTCGTCTCGACCAGTGTGACTGTGGATGGACCGCTGGAATACACCAAACGGTCACTTTTCAGTTTTGAAAATTGGAACTAAATGTGCCTCAATGGGGTGGTTCTCAACTTGGATAGCCGTTTAGTGCAGTTCACAACGGAAATTTTTAGCGGAGACATAAAAATAAGTTGTTTCTCCTATCGAATAATCGTTTTTTTGAATTTTAAAATTGTGCTCATCGAAAAACCGTGCGAATGAAAGATCAAACAGATTTTTGCGTTGAATATTCTGGTTAAACTTACCGTAGCAATAGTAAAAGTTGCGTATGGGAAACCCGTAAAAACTTGAATTTCGTTGAAGGAAAAAATTGATTTGAAATAAAGATGAAAAATTATTAACAAGTCGCATGACAATGTAAAACCGGTGACTACTATTTATGTTGTTTTTTGATTTGCTTTATAAAATATTTAAAGGAATAAGAAATTTAATTTGGTTTTGTGAATAAATAAATATTTATTTTATCAAAAAATAATTATTTTTAAATGTAATATATTTAAGTAATAAATTTAACGTATTTTTGTAGAATGAGTTGTAAAACATTCTTTGAAAAAATTAAGCTCGTATTACATTTCGGGTTTTATTGCTTTATTAATGATTAACATTTGTACAACTATGAGATGATGCATCTTACAATTTAACAATTATTTGCGTGAGAAGGACTACACAAATAGACAAGATTTCACATTAAAGGCGGACAATTCCGCTCACAAAACGTAGACAAATGTCCAATACAAGGCGTTAAAGGCCAAAAACATGGCAGGGAAAAGGAACCGGGATCGCCGATCGATCCACATGGCGATTTCCTGCGGGGTCATGGTGGTGAAAGTGGGCGGTGTGTCCTTTTTATCCTTGTCCACATCCACAATGTGATCGTTGCTCGTCCGCTCACTGCAGATGGAAACGGTATCGGCGCACTCGGTCTTGATGATCGGCAAATTGGGCTGAAAATGGATTTTTAAAGGTTATTTCCTATATCTTCGATGGGAGTTATTTCTCAAATACTAACGTGTACTGTCAGGTAGTTGTTGAATGCGGGATTCACAGTGCCATTGCCATTGCGAACGCTCTCCGTGCTCGACACAATGTTGTCTAAACTGGAGCAGGACCTTGCTCTGGAATCGTTGCTCAAACTTCCGCCGATTTGACGACGTGCCGGTCGCGGTGTTAGAGTTGACTTTATGATATACTTGCTGTTGACCTTCTTCAACTCAATGTTCTCCTTGCGACGCCAAATCGTGTTGACAAAGGCGAACTCCACCAGGCTGCCGAAGATAAAGAAAGTGCAGCCCAAGAACCACACTTCCGACACCTTAATGTAGCTCACCTTGGGGAGGTTCTTGCTCTGCGATGAGGAGAGCGTGATGAACGACAACATGGTGCTGGTTCCTAAGTAGGAAAACAGGCAGGGCAATCAGTAAAAATAGTTTATAAAGATAATATAACTTTTTTTTGTGACGTATGAGCAATGCTTTTACTGAATAATAAGCATACGCAGTGTGGTCCTTTTCCATATATTTAATATTTTAATAAGCTTTTCAGAGTGTATCATTTAAATTGTAATTATTAGTGAAACCCCTATTTAATTTTTGTGTTCCTTTGTATGCAAATTAATCAATAAATAAAAAAAATATGAATTTTAAAATGATCTCAGAATTTGTAACTCTAACTCTAGCTCTAAGCTTACCCAGCATAATGCGGGGAGGAGAGGCATCCGCCTGGAGCCAGAAGGACACCCAAGATATGGCTACGATCATCATGGAGGGCAGATAGTAGTCCAGCAGATAGAAGCCGATTTCACGCTTCAGGTTGACAGTGAAACTCAGCGAACTGTAGTTACCCGCTATAAGATATGAATACTTAGAAGGAGTCCTTGAATAAGTCCCTTTTCCAAAGCTTACTGAATGCTCCATGGCGCAGATTGATTCCATCCGCCTCCACCACTGTGGTATTGTGATAATAGTCGGCCATGTTGTACTCAGTGAGTCGCATTTCCGGGTCGAATGAGATGGGCTTGTCCTGCTCCCACTCCAGAACCAAGTCGGAAGTGTTGTACATCCCTGGTAGCAACAAAGAATCCTTATTAATATCTCTAAGTCCTTTGAAAATGCCTTAACCACTTACAACTCTCCAGAATGGTGGAGCAGAACTGCTGATCGAAGGGGAACTTCTGAAAGTTCATCCAGCAGTAGAGACTAGCCTGCATGCGAGTGGAGATGATCACGTTGCCCTCGGGCGTCAGGGAGGTCAGGACGTCCTTCTCGTCCGTGCCCAGGATGCTGGACTCTCGTTCGTTGGCGAAGAAGATGTGCGGCAGCCAGAGCCGCTCGCTGAGGTGCTTCTGCCCCATGATGTTGCCCTCGCGGCCAAAAACCTTGTAGGCCAACCTCATGTCCTGGAATCGCAGCTGCAGGAGGGCGTGCATTTTGAATTGCAGCAGGTCGGAGTTAAGATTCTGCAGGAAGTACACGTAAATTCGTGTCTTCACCACGATGGGCAGGCGTTTAAGCGTCACAGGGTCGTATTCTGCGGAGGGATATATTTGTTAAGTTAAATCAACTTCATTTCTTCTTACAAGTCCAAAAACCTACCGATTGGCCTCTCGAGTCGATCGTAGCGGCAGACATGTGTTAGTCGCTGGATAAGTTGGGTCTGTTGCAGGGTCGTTGCATTTACCAAGGAAGGACACTCCTCTTCCTCGCTTTCGTCATTGGCGGCCCTAAAAAACGGATAAGAAAGATGTTTCTTTTAAAAATAATATTATTCATTCCCTTGTTAAGTGCAGAATTCACTCTTTTTCTTTTAGATTTGAATAAAATATATTTAAACCCTGCTAGTGCATAAGTTACTCGTATCTCACTGGCAAGCAAGTTGTAATTTCTCTACTTGCTTCAGGTTTTAGTTTAAATGAGCGATACCTAATAGATCTTTAATGCCAATTTTAACAAAGCTCCAAAAAAAAACTATAAATTGTATAACATTGAAAGTATACATTGCAAATACCCGAAAAAGTACATATAACCCTTAAATTAAGTACTTAAATTTTTTACAAATGTAATCATTTATGAAATATACCATAAATTAAACTCACAGTAGCACAAAAAGAAATATGACTACAGTTTGTGAAAGTTTAGAAAGCTTACAAAAAGGAAGACCGAAAAAATCAGTAAAAATTGCCCACATATAAAACTTGTGGAAAATTTTCCACCCCCTGCCATGATTCATATTTAAATGCAAACCGGCTCCCATTTTAAATATTGAACAGATCATTAAACGTTGTTTACTATTTTTGCGTTAATTTCTATTAACTCTTTGAAAATAAATAAATTTACGGGCCCGTTTCCATACAACGCTTTAAGATGATTTTTCTGGGCTCGCACCTTCTTTTTTACTCATTGAGCACCTAGCAGCTGTGCAAGCTCATTTGCAGCTACCTTAAAATGTCAAACAGCAGAATAAATGGCGGAATAAAAATAAATAATAGCAAAATATTTGTCTTCTCGTATGGCACTCGTTATTTAACTTGCATTTTATTTCATTATTTTCGCAGTATTTGCTTGCTTGCGCAACAACAAAAAGCGGTTAATTCAATTAATCGAGTTGACCTGGTCCCAAACGGTAAACTAATTATGGCCCTATTGATAAGCGCTCAGATCTTGAACTTATCCGATAAGAAATTTTCACCGTTCTGCGACCTTTTTCGCACATCAAAGACCAAAAGCCGACTGTAAATATTATTCGGTGCGTTTCCTTCTGCGCACTCGAGAAAATCTTAATTAAATTCTAATCTGGGGATTTATTTATGCAAAATTGGAAGAGATTTATCAGTGGCTTGGGGGAGTTCCTAGAAAAATACGCGTGTGGAAATTCCCAGGGACAGGAAATGTTTAAAAACCAAGTTACCAAATTCTTTTATGCGTAACCCTATTCTTATCAGATTCCATGTAAACATTTTCTCTTGAACATCTTTGGGCCTCATTATCGGACAACCTTTTTTAAGTGCCCTTATCGAAGTAATCTGGATGGGAATTTTTGACAAAATGTTGTTTATTCTTTTTAACTACTTATATCTGTTGTCATCTTTTGCTGAGAGTGCGTATTAATTTAAGCCTTTTTAAGTGCCCTTATCAAAGCGTTATAAAAATTATGACAAAATATTGTTTATTTACGGATAGAACTAAAAAAAATATATGCTGTTTTCTTTTTTCGATCAATTTTTGGAAAGTTACTTGGTTCTCCCAATGGCAAAAAAAAGCAGCTAAATATAGACAGTTCTGCAAAAACGTATCTTTATCAGACTACCGCTGGAGGTACACAGACATGTTCATTTGAATGATTTATCAGATGTTTTTTCTTCTGGGTGTTTCCCGGCAATATCTGGCTAAAACTTACCTTGCTAAAGCCCAAAGGCAGCAGCTGACGATCAGCATAGTCCACACAACTTGGCTCAGGTTACGGTTCTTCATTTTGCAGGGGTTTTACTAGATTAAATGGTTTAACTTGGTTCGCGGGAGATCTGCAACTATTGCTTTTCGTGGCCGTAGGCGTAATGATTCGATTTTGTTGGCTTGTCAAATTATATGCTCATGTTTCACACGATCTCCTCGCACATTCACTTCACACATTCACTTTGCAATTAATGCAAATCCACGTCGGTCGTTCGGTGATTTTATTTACGAATTTCCCACAGCTCTCTCGAGGACGAGTGCCGGTCTCCGGTCGTCGGAGGTTTGAGATCGCGCTGCGTTTACGCCGCCCAGAAATACAGAAATGCCCGGAGAACCAGGTGCCGTTCTGCCTCTGCTGCTGTCGACGCCGACGCCCCAACGCGCACTGACTACTGACTGGTGGGCGGAATAGCCCTCGCCTCGGCTTTTTTTCGGGCCTGATAAGACCCGGCTAGAACGTGTACTTCGCTGTTGCTCTCGACTCTCAACTCCCAGCCGAACCACTCGGCGACAGCAGCTGCAGAAGCAGTAGATATTGTTAGCTGGTCAAGAGCTGGAAGGCAATAGCGCAGGGTCGCTTGCGGATCGCCTCACTTATAAGCGTTCTATAGACCATATACTAGATGTATCACCCGCGTGCGTTTGCCACTCGGAGAAAAAGTATCAGTGGATATTTTTTTCATGAATAATTATGTTTTTGGTTTTGGTTTAATTAATATTTGATCACGTTAAAGACTGATTTTCTTTAGTACCTTATTATATTTGAACTGCATTTAAAATAGTTTGTCTGAAATATGCATTAGGCATTTCTATATAAGGGTCATGTAATTTGACTTTTAGTAATCTATAGTTATAGGAAACTTATCAATAAACTCTAAGTCAAGACATTTGCCTAAACCCAATGAGTTTTAAACCTTCTCAATTGTACTTTACGACTTCTTCTCATATGATAAACCAGGTAGTTGTTGTTTTGCATTAGGGATTATGATCTTTTAGTAATCGAATGATAACAATTTTACTGTTAAACTTGGTTTTCCGCGGTGTACAAATCGGAAGCATCGTAGTTGCGTCTGTCAGCAAACCGGTATCGAAGTCGTACTGGAAAATGCACCGAATCAGAATAAATAATAGTAACATTTATGAAGGCACTGGCAGTCGCATTTCTTGTCTAGTTTCCAGGCATTAGCATACATATCTCCGAGTGTGTAACGAGTGGATGAGAAGTCATATGGCCCAGCTATTTGCTCAAGTGTCTAACTCTAACCACCCGCGCTTCTAATTAAGCCTGCAATGTTTGCACATGCTCTTGGCCTTATTTGCGTTCCGCTCGATCAGTAGATGATCGATTCCGAATTCGAATCCGCATCCCACTTGGTACTTGACTGCTGCAGGTTCAACAAACCCCTCATTGTCCCCAAACAACAAACTATTCAATTCTTATCAGCGGAATGCGCGCGATCCTCCTGGTTGAACGATCGGACCAAGGGATTATGCTCAGAGGTCGGAACAAACGGCTCCACACCCTAACGCCCCATAGTATCGTTAATAATAATGAGCTGACGAAGGCAAAGGCGAAGCTTAAGCCGCGACGTGACACAGAATTGAGAGTGTGACAATAATTGAATGGATGACAAATGGCCAATAGCGCAATGAGTTAATATCGTTTTGTCAAACACAATTAGTTGGCCCGGCGGACAGTAGTCTGAAACTTGAGTGGATCGGATCGTGATTGTCGCTGGTTATGTTTGAATGATTTATTCGCCACTCGACAGAGGACTGATCTTCGAACAGCCAAGCCTACACGGGAGTACAAGTTATTTTGAATTTTAACCCCTATCAGAAGCTGAAACTTTCTCTTTTACCTTGCTAAATTACTCAATTCAACTGCGATGCTGTAAGGGCCGATTCTCAATGTCATGTTTAGGATCTAGCATGTAAGCTTTCGGCGAAAGCTAACATAAAGTCTAACAGTTTGGAACCGAAAGATTCCTTTCTCAATACCAAGCGAAAAATCATTAGGAAAAACTCTTCATGATCTGTCTCACTGCCAAGCCCGAAAAAAACTAGATCATTGTCTGTAAAGTTAAGAGTTTTTGAAGTATGAATTACAATACTTTAGAAATCTATTCAATAAAGCTACATTTTTTAAATAATCCTTTTGCTATTAAAGCGCCGAACTAATATTTATAGAGGCCTCAGGCCTTATATTTCTCTGTTATCCTTTAGTAATTAGATAATAATAATCTTAAAGAAAATATTTATCTTAGCGCAAAAATAAAATTTAAGTTTCCTTCTGATTGTCCCCTTAGACAATTTATTCGAAATATGAACGGTGAACCATTTTCAGTACTCCTTGAATTAATAAAATTATACCGTGCTGTAGGTGAAATTTACTTACGTCAATTCCTCGCGGGACTTCTCTCAATTTCTCACCTCTTATCGGGGTTATTTTAGGAACTTTAATTAAATGAAATGCTCGTGGCTGAGCAAATTTGATCTGCGAATATTTAACAAGAAGGCTTATTTAATTATTGTTCGCATTGCCAAGGCAAACAAGCACTTGGGCTCTATTTGGCCAATTTGGCGAAGAAAGAGCTGAACTTGGCCTTTGCTTATCGCGTTGTGTTTTGGCTATGGGTATCTGTATCTGTATCTTCCCTGGCCCATTTGCGCCTGTTTACCGGAGTCATTGCCACGGAATTTGTATAACCGGAGGAGGTGTTGCTTGCCGGAGCCGTTTAGAGGTTATATTGATATTTGCGCCTATTTTATGGGTCGCTGGCAATGGGATTTCGTGTTTGCCCGCAAATATTGGCCATCCATGTGCGGCCATGAAGTCCTGGTTAGCACGTGATGGCGTGATTCGGTTCGATCTTTGAGGTTCCTTGGGATCGGAGATCTCTGGCCTTATCTCGCCCGCAGATGAGTCACTTTGGGTGCCACTGGGGGGCTGAGGTGGTAAATTCTTTATCTCAAGACAACATCTGCTCCCTGGCAGGCAGTAGACAGTTGCTTGTGTTTGGGTCGTCACAGCCAATAAACAAGCGAAAAGTTTAATTAATTAAAACATGGTGGGCTATGTAAATAGAAGCCAGCGTCAGTGGCAGTGGGCAAATATCATAAATAGAAAGCCAAATAATCAAATAATCGAAATTAAAAACGAGTAATATTACCGCGGAGATAATCGGAGTACCATCGAAGTCTCAAGTGGGTGTCTAAATTTAAAGCGATGACAGCCGAACGAGCCGAGATGGTCAGGTAGGTCTATCTTTTGGTACTTTTCGACTGGCTTTTTAATAATATTTGGCGTGGCTCTATCTAGCTCCTGGTAGCCCAATTGAGGCACTAAACTGTTATCAGTTGGCGGCGTACGTTCGCCTTCAGTGACGTCTTTGGATTTTTATTTGCTGCGCGTCCTAAAGTAATGTTTAATATTTGCTCTTGCCACTGGGGCGTATGCGTAACGTGCTGTCATAGCGGAAGCTGCTGTAAAATGTCAACCATCCAACGATGAGTCAGTTAAAGTCACAGCAGCGCCGGCCGAGCGCCTTATCACCGATCTGACGAACAAGAGTCGGCCATCTTTTCTATAGTTATTGCCAATCTTGAACATCGCTTTGTTTACAGCAATAATTTCATGTTATCAGCGAAGCGACAAGACAAAAAGTATCAACGAAATCGAAAGCAATTCCCCTTCTTGCCAAACTTCATCACCGGCGTGCGTTGGGGAATTTTGACAGAATCCCTGACAAATGAGAAACACAGAAAGGTAACTTATTCACGTGCTGCCAAAAAGGCCCATCATCATGCTGACAGGCTGCTCAGTTTTTAGCTGGCCAAATACAAGATCTAAATCAGAGCTGGCACAAAAACACGGAGCGGTAGTGAAATAATAAATCAGTTCCTTTTTCGCTCTGTTTGGGGAGTGTGCTATGACAGACGTCTTACGTGGAGACAAAAAAGTCTAAATAAATTAGCAGAGCACAAAAAGCAACTGGGTTGGATATATATAGAAGCTCATATCACTGAAATAGTAGGGTACCTGTCTACAAAGATGATCCGACTACACCGAAATAAATCACATTTCGTAACCGATTTTAGAACTACTATTAGCAGCGGATTTCACAAAATTTGATAATGTCAATAGACTAGTCGAAAGAAATTGAAATATTAATAATTGAAAGAATTTAATATTTTCTGAAAATCAACAGTAATTCATCATTCAAAGTTTGTTATAATAAAAGCACACTAAACAAAATATTGTACTTCCAACCTATGCATAAAGATGTATCCTGATTGACCTACTTCTCACCTGTGATTATTAAGTCTTAGACTACTATTTCTTCCTGTGTATACAAATGAATACATCAACGTTTCAGGGCGATCTTACCGCTTACCACGTAAATTTGTTTATTTCTAAACTGGAAGTTCCAGTTCGATGCGTTTCAGTACGTCGAGAACAGATCTATAGTCGCGGATCCGCTGGCGAGCGGGTCGAGGAATAACGACACATTACAACGACATTATTCAATAGGCTAACTATGAGCTAACACGAAAACAGCCTGCCATTGAAGAGCAGTTGGTTAAGTTACTTCGCCGGACTGGACGGCTCACCGCCGGTGACCGCAGGGGAGTTGGCAAAGTCCTGGAACGTGTCCTTGACCTTCTTGAGACCCCTGCCCGCGTAGCAGGGCAGCATGTGGATGAAGCGGAAGGTGTTCTTCACACCCTCATTGTAATAGTGCTTGGCCAGAAAGCGCATCTCGCCGGTTCTGGGCAACTGCGGCACTTCGAATGGCAGTTGCTTCTCCACCTTCTTGACATACGGACACAGTTCCGATTTCACTTTGTTGTAGAGCTCGTCCGTCTGGTCCGAACCTCCCCAGACGCCCACCTGGCGAGTGTAGTAGACGGCTCCGGCCAGCAGACCGCCGCGCAGCAGAAATCTGGAAAAGATCCCAAGAGTGGTCGCCCATTTAGGCTTACGTAAGCTTGAAACAAACGGATCCGCACTCACCCAACAACCATGTTGATTCGTTTGATTTGGGGAAGAGAGAGTGACAGTCACCTGGGGCCTTTTACTTGTATCCAAACTAAAGTCTGGTCGTTTTCGTTTAGATTTTTTGGAAAATTGTTTTTCTACTTCATATTATTGTTGGAGTGATAGAGGTGGGTTAACCACTAGTGTCCGCGGAACTATCGATAGAAGGCGTAAGAAAAATACCTTTTATTTATCAAAATATACCAAAAGGAGGGTGTCTTCGCTGAGCTACTGCCGTACCCCTTCTGACTTAGCACGAACACACACCTATTGGCGAATTTTAGAACCATCTCTTCTAACGCATTGCGCTGTTGTTGTAGCAGTACGGTAAATCGCCAATTTTGAAATTTAAAAAACGTTATAAATCAATCCTGACAATTTAGAACTCTTAAGAGTGTACAGTTTTCAATTCATGATTTAACGGAAAGTAGAGAATACGTTGCGGATAACATGCTAATTGCAAACTAAGTATCTAATATCAGAAGCCGTTGTAAGAAATTTACGATGACACTCGGCGTTCGGTTTAATTTTCAAGTTTGGCTCAGATTTAAGCGCCGACTGAGCAGTCGACATTTGCCCGCATTCATATTCGCATTTGCATCTCATTAACAACAAAAGCCGCTAATCGGGTGACAGTCCCAAACGCTTTTTGGCGCCTCCATGGTGGATACTCTTTATAAGAAGGGATGAGTTGAATTAGTGACTCGGTTTGATTATCGATAGGATATACTTATGCGAAGCAGGGTTACTTAAATTTATTTAATTTAGTATTATACGTGTTATACGTAATTATACGTGTTTCGGTTTTAGCCTTCATGTCATTATTATTTAAAGAGTGTCTAATATTCGCTTAAATATTTACCCTTCTCCAAGTTCGGCTTACAATTTATATATTTATTATGAATTTAAGTCAAGATTAGATAAGAAAAGAGGCATTGTGGCAGCATCTGTAAGTCGTGATCGTTGATCTGTGATTTTTGGGGCGCAGATAAGGAGAACACATTATAGATGCCCATACAGGTGGTAGAGGCTATAGAGCACGAGTCGTAAAGTCGTAGTAAAAACAAACAACAGACGATAACAAACGGAGCTATTAAGCGAGGAACGCTCGTTAAACTCGGTCAAATTCATATTTTCAGATGCGCGAATTAAATTAATAATTCGAACTGACGATGTTGTAGGTGTAGGTCAGTGATCGGTAGGGAGTATAAAACGATCTGTCGTCGAACTTGGAGATCAGTAATCAGTAGCACCTGCAGCAGAATCAGCATCAAAATGTTCAAGAGCGTAAGTTTGATGCGATAATAGTGGTAATAGAACAGCTAACCAAGGTATTTTTTCCGCAATCAAGGCGCTAGTCATTTCCCTGTTCCTGGTGGTCGTCATCCGAGCTGCAGATGAATCACAATCCCAAACCACCAAGTATCTGAATGAGGTCAAGCCGGATGGCACCTACAGTTGGGAATTCGGAACCTCCAATGGAATTGACGCACAGGAGAGTGGACTGGGAGGGGTTCAGGCCGTTGGCTCCGTGAGATATACTGCTCCCGATGGTTCTCCCATTCAGCTGGAGTATACGGCCGATGAGAATGGATATCGTCCTACTGGTGCCCACCTGCCCACGCCACCTCCTATTCCAGAGTACATCCTTAGGGCTCTGGCCTATATCGAAGCCCATCCTTTTGAGAGAATCCAGCTGAAGAAGTAGTCTATATAATACGATTTAGATATGTATTATAAGTGTATGTTTAGGAAAATTAAATATGTATAGCTAAATCTTGTTTACATAATAAACTACAATTAAGAAATCGAAATGCACTTTTGGCAAAAGAGTTAGTAAATGTAAATCTTTTAAATTCTTTAGATAAAAAGGGCCTAGAAACAAGGTTCGACTATCAGATAGATAGAATAGAATCTGCATATTCATTCTATTAAATATTGAGCTCCGAAATGAAAGATATAGGACACCCAAAATCCAAAACATGGTTTATATACAATTTAAGATGATGTGTTTTAACAATTTACAAGGGTATATAATATATAAAGTTATATAAAGTTATATACTATATAACTTTCGGTTTGCTGAAGCTACGCTTCCTTTCTTGTTTTTATTATTTTTAAAATGTAAAATCTTATTCAACGTAAAATTTAGACATGATGTTAGTTATCCGTGGCGCATGTAGGTGATGTTTAAAGGACTTTGGCTATTTTGCTGATTGGTCCAATTAATATCCACTCCGCCCGCCTCCCACCGCCCGCTGTAGGGGGAGTTGAAGTGGGGCGAAGCAGTTGGACGATATCCTGGCATAGTTGAGACCGACTGCATTGGGACTCTAGTTGGATGAGTTAGGCCACAGAATCCTGGGCTGTTTAACGGACCGTTGAAAGTCACAGTCCCTCCGGCGGAATTTCGCCTGCTGCTAGGCCCTTTATCCGGCTTCTCCTTTTGCTTTGGCCTCGGAGGGACTTCCTCCAGCTGAGGAGGAGGAGTCGGGTTGCTGCAACAGCGACCGCAGGGACTGCAACAGTAATTGCGGCAATTACAACAACCATTGCAGCAGTTCGCGCAGTAGTAGTAGCAGCCGTTGCAGGGATTATAGTACCAGGACCAGGGACACGAGTTACAACAGGCATTGCAGCCGGTGTTGGTGTTCAAGGGACAAGAACCACAAGGCGCTGGCTGGGTGTCGTTTTCTCTGCAGAAAATGTAGGTACATTTACGCATTAGGAATTAGCTCTTATTTATTAGATTCTATACTTTATAATGTACTACTCACTCCGGCAAGTTGGCATAGCAGCCGCAGTTGCGCATTTCTGGTTTCGGCGGAGGCGCCGGACAAGGATCCTTGCAACCGCCCGGGCATTTGGCTTCTTCGGCTCCTTGGGGTTCAGTTCCGACGGATTCCTCGGCATTGCTTGGCGTCTGAGGATATGTCTCACTTCCGACTACCTCCTTCGAGTTCTTCGCACTCATCTTGTACTTGACCTTCGAGTTCGACCTTTTGTCCTTCGCCCCATCCGCTTTCTTGTTCTTCTTGGCAGCCGGTTTCACCTGATTCTTGCGCTTCTCCTTCGGCATCAGGAGATGGCACCACTTCTGCAGATCACACGGAGGACAGGACTCGGAGATGCTGCAGTGTGTACGAAGGACATTACAGCATTCTTAAATATTTCATGTAGAAAGGAAGAAGTTTGTGGAAAGAGCTAAAGCAGCTCACGAACTGTGACATTAAACTCACCGGCTGAGAAGCTCCGAACAGTCCTTCTTCTGGACCTTCTCTTTCGCTGGCCTCGCATTCTTGGGAGGTGGACAGTCGGATTCCTCAGAGACGAAGTACGGATAATATTGATTGTTAGGATCGAACCGCGTGCAGTAACATTTAGTGGGATGATCAGAAGACGGTGTTTTCGATCCTTTCATATTTGATGGACATTTCGTCGAATTTGTACTTTTCCCTGGTCCTGCCTTTGATATACTTCGTGCTTTCGCGGAAGTTGATCCTTCATTACCTTGGCGTGGTTGACCGCTAGAAATACTTGACTGGTGCACAAACGTAGCATTTGATGGAGCACAATCGTTGTAAGGAAAGTACTGATTGGAAGGGTCGATACCCATGCCCACACACTGCTGGGTATAAGCAACATTCGATTCGGGTTGATTACTTAAGGGAGCTTCCATCAATTTATTTCGTTTTCTGGAGTCGTGCGTTCTACTATCACCTTGACCACGAATTGAAATTGATTTGGAAACGGATCTACGATCTAAATTTCGCGCTCCGCCATTATTGGAATAGTACTGAGTGTTACACTCCATGTCCATGTGTGGTCTCTGATGATGATTTGGTGGTTTGGCCGAACGACCATCCCTGGATTCGTTCCGATGTGTTTGGGACTTCGACCTAGTAGCAGCATGACTTACTTGGACCACAGATGACTTGGATAGGGTAATCGATCTTGAATTATCGGGATAATTCAGATTGTTAGTTCCAAGATTGGGAGGTTCTCCCCTGAACTCGTTCCGTGAACCTAGGGACTTTGATCTATTACCAGCTTGATGCAAGTGTCTCGTTGATGGTTCACATTGAGGAACTTGTTTAGAATCTAGTCTTATCTGTCCGACATTATAATTATTCTGATTGTTAGGTCCAAAGTGCACGGCTTGACTTTGCTGACTATAAACTGGAAGAGCTTCCGAAAAAATATTGGTTTGAACCCCTTGCCCTCGATCTATGGAATGCGGCTCATTGAATGGATTATACTGATTGCTTGGTGCAAAACCCATGCCAATACCCTCACAGAATTGGTTATAGGACAGGCCTGGTCCCATTTCTGTTGGTCTGCCAACGGACATTTGTTGATTTCCGCATTGGTAAATTTCTCCGGTACAGGGATTAAACTTCGATGAATATTGCGTGGGTAGACCTGCCGCCGGAGGTCCTCTTGGATGACGAGCATCTCCCTGTCCCTCTGCACATGGTTGAGCCACTGGCAAAACCATGGGACCTGGGATTCCAAAGTTTCCATATTGCGTGGGTGGTGGTATTCCAAAAATCATGGCATTTCCTGCCGGCCCATAGGTTCCATAGCACGGTATAATAGTAGGTTGTCCCGCCTGAAAACCAAATCCAGGTCGTGGAACTTCCCGAAACTCCGCTCCAGGAGCTCCTTGAAATCCTGTACCATCATCTTGTCCGCATTCTTCATTTTCATCCTTTTCCTCTTCACAATCTCGAATTGGATACTCACACCTTTGCTTACATGAATCCGGACGCGGATCCTTACATCTATCCACACATGGTGTACAACTCTTAGAACGTTTCTTTTTCTTTGGTGGCCTTGGCTGTCTTTGAAGGAAACTGGGTGGCACCATGTCCGAGAACTTTTGATACTCCCCAGGAAACACCACGCGACAATTCCGCGTATTTCCGGAACAAGATCGCGCACAGGAACTAGATCGAGGACAACATCTAAATATGAAATTGGTTGTAAGTCGATAAAGAAATAGCAATTTTATTTTATTTACCCGCCATGGCAGCTGATGCACCTCCGTAAAAATCGACATGGATCGCACATTTCGAACGTATAAGTGTGGCCTCAATCTCCTCCTCCTGATTAAAATTCCACATTCACTCATGGCCAATTACCTGGAATTCACAAAACAACATTTATAGTCAAACTAGTTAAAAAATAAATAGCCTCACTTGTTTTTGATGTCATAAACTAAGACTACGTTGTCGAAGGCATTGCAAGACCAGGATTGGTTAGGCATTGGTTTTAAGGAGCTTAAAACGTAGAGTAGAGTAGAGTTGTCCCAAGTCTTAAAACCAGAATCAATCCAGCAACAAGAGAGAACGCTATAGTCGGGTTGGTGTCCCGACTATCTAATACCCGTCACTCAGGTAAAGGGAGTGCGAGGGAGATGATATAACATTCTTTTGATCACGAATAACTTTTCAACTAATGGTCCGATTTGAAAAATTTCTTCTACATTTCGATAGGTATAAATATACACAATAAAATTGCATTTTTACTTTTCCGAAATATTTAATGGTGTGGGCGCCAGACACATTTTAAAATCGTATAGTGGGCGATTGTGGGCGTTAGAGGGGGCGTGGCACCTTTTTAAAATAAACTTGCGCTGCGTAGGAACTCCTAGAATCTGCAGGCAAATTGCCAATCCTCTAGCTTTTATAGTTTCCGAGATCTCAGCGTTCATACAGACAGACAGACGGACAGACAGACGGACAGACAGACGGACAGACGGACATGGCTAGATCGACTCGGCTAGTGATCCTGATCAAGAATATATATACTTTATGGGGTCGGAAACGCTTCCTTCTAGCTGTTACATACTTTTGCACGAATACAATATACCCTTTTACTCTACGAGTAACGGGTATAACTACAAATGCAAAATACAACTAGTTCTAGCAATTGCGTAAATGATAATGTTGCTGGTAGCGTAGTTTGATTTCGCAGAGGAGCAACCAACGTTGGATTTGCGAAAGCTACATTTTTACCACATATTTTTATTGCCTGAAGAGGCCGCCAAAAATGAGGCAGGAAGATTTGAAGATATAAATGTGAGGATTTTTGCGAACTCAAGGTCACGTTAGTTATATAAATAACTCAACAATTTTTAGCATTTCAACACAGGATTTACAAATTTGCCATAGAGTAAGAAACTATATAGACACCATTTGCTCTGCACGAACCTCTGCCCAGTTAAAAAATGTCAATTAATACTTTGAAATGATTTATGTGAGTTTTTTTGGAAAAAACAATTGAATGTAGGATCATTAAAATTAATTTGATTTTTTGATATAAAATATCCAAAATAAGATTTTAATTAAATTTTTAAATTTTAAGATTTTTAACTTGTTTAGGGCCGTTTTCTCGCCCGCCTGTTATATTTTAAGGAAGCCTTAAACTCTGATTTCCCACACGATTTCAAGGTTTTATCCCAACTTTAAATTTAACAAACGGACGAGAAAATGGCCCTAGACAAAGAATGTTTCTGCTACTGCGATATTTTCTTACATGAGCAGTACATCTGCTAACAAGGAACGGGAAGAAGTCGATTAACGGAAAGTGGGAGCTGATATGTACATATGTACATATGTGTTTTTTTTATTCAGGATTTTTAAAGAATTTAGTAAATGAGTACCAAAACCGTATCGGCAACAGCAATACGGTAATCGGTTCGAAATTAAACTTTTACTTTGGTCTCGGTACCGGTTTCGGTTCTCTATTAGGAATCGGTTTATTTCGGTTATCGGTTATCCGGTTATGGATTTATTCTCTGGATAGAATGTATAAGAGAATTCACTTTGTTATGATTTTACATTTTTACTATACATGTAGAATACATGTTAACGCCGAAATTATTGGTGAGAGTCAGCGATTAGCTTTATAGTTCCGCCACAGAGAGGCGCCACTCTATGGCCTTATATCAGTTCATCACGGTAAGTCTCCACTGCTAGTTTAAAAAATGATTTAGTTTTAATTTGTAAAATAATTAAATAATGTTTTCAAAGTTATTAAACTGTTAACTTGTTTTTGAAAGTTGTATCTCATTTGTATATTTGCTTTATTTCGAGCCTTGATTTCGAATTTGTCTTTAAATGTTGAGTTACGTTTGACGTGGAATAACCCTTATGTATATTAGAAGTAATGTACTTCAAACAATCTATTGGCGTTGATTTTAATTAGTGCTAAGTTGTTTATTTAATAGTATAAATATTCGCATAGCAAAAGTGTAAAATATTAACTCAATTAAGATCTGCAGGGCACTAAACCCTTAAATGTTCAGACCATTTATTGGTCGAATGGGGGGCTTTCTTAGTGGGCGCTTAGCTTTCCCTTTGTTAAATTTAAAGTAGGATTTAAACCTTGAATTCGTATGAAAATTCGCTGTTTAAAACTTCCTTTAAATTTAACTGGCGGACAAGAAAACGGATCTAAGGGTCGGCGGACTTTTTTTCATCCGCATGTTAGATTTAAAGTAGGAATAAAACATTAAGTGCCGTTTTCTCGTCCGTTTGTTAAATTTTAAGTAGGATTATACGACTTTAAGGTTTTAACCCTACTTTAAATTTAACAAACGGACGAGAAAATCTTTTTAGTTTAAGTGCCGTTTTGTCGCCCGCTTGTAAAATTTAAAGAATGGTTTAAACTCAGAGTTTCCATAAATTTTAAAGGTTTAAGGCCTCCATTAAATAGAAAAAAATCAAATTCGGCTCAGCGGTAGGCTTTTGCCGGATCCATTGACCTGTCCTTGATTGACCATTGGGACAATCAATTGATTCCTGTGCCCATTCCCATAAAATTAAAGTAGTCATCTTACGTTGTTAAATTTTATTTTAAATGGTTTTTCTCTTTCAATTACAAATGTATTTAATATTATTGTTGTTGCTGCTGCTTCTTCGTATATTTGTTGTTAACGCATTTGATTTTTGACTTGAGTTGCTGTTGTATATCTTTATGTGTGCATAAAAATCGTTTCACAATCAACAACACTATTTCGTTTTTGTTTTGATTTATATTTTTAAAATGCATTTTGTTTGTAAATAAAATAATGTCTGCATGAATTTTTGTTAAAGTATTTTCTTGCCAGTTTCTCATGCCGCTTCGCTTTATATAAATATGTAGTGTATATATAATTTGCTTTTGGTTTTTAATTTATTTTATTATTAAATTACATTTCACAAAATACAATTCACAACTACACTTGACGTCAAGTTTCTGGTTTCCGTGTATCTTCAACTAATCCATCAATCACCGCCCAGCTTTCTATCCTCTTTTGTCCTGTCCTATCAATCTATAATCCACTCCATTATGAAATATTTTCTTTTTAAAATTAAAAAATCGTATACATTCGCAAATTGCAATCAATTTCGGTTCATAAATTTAGTAAATTAGTTTTCAATCACAAAAAATTAACGGAAAATGTTTCGAGTCGAGAATTATATTTGCACATTTTATTTTTACATTTTACCACTTCAATTCATTTGGATTTCCCATTTACGTATATTCGTTACACTCTTTAGCCTTTAATATTTTGTATTTAAAGATAAAAGCGTTTGCTATGTACGCCTTGAACTAAAGTTGGAGAAATGCAAAAGTCCTTTTGGGGATCCAACTTTCTCTTAGAGAACTAAACTAAACGCTACTAGCTAGCAATATTTTTTAAGCTTATTAACAACATCAAATAGTACGCGTAAATGGATGTATTGGATTTTGTTTTTCTTGCGTTCAATATGTATAATATGTTTATTAAACATTGTACGTCGTGTAGAGAAATTTGCTAATTAATGATTACACTTTTTTGGTTTTGTTTTCTGCTTCTGTTTGCTTAACTTGGAGAGCTTCGTTTTAATGATACGTATAAGTGTTCGAGGGATTCTTTAGTAAGTACGAAAAAACAATAAAAAGTAATTAAGAAAATGACTAAACAAAGCAACGTAAAGGATAAATACTTACTTGTCATGCATAAGGAAATCATGTTTAAACGATAAAAGAAGTAACTCAAAAATAAAATATTTTGTATATTGTTTTTATTACAGCTTTTGCATTTTTTCGGTTTGTTTATGAAATAGTTATAGTTGCTAAAAACATTACACACATAGTTGTTGCTATATCATATAATTTATAATATAAAGTTAATCCCTTCTTTCTTGTTTTGTTTCGTATGTGAAATGGTTTGAAATGCTAACAGTTAAATTGTTGCTTTTACCATGTAATATAAATATTAAATTTAAATACAATAGTTTTTAATGGTTGATAGATATTTCGTTTTGCTTTTGTTTGCCGTTTTCTTTTGTTTTTTGCTTACAAATAAGGTTACATTTAATTTAATACTCTTATATAAAAGTTTTAGCTTTATACAATTTTTATTTTTGCTTCTTTTATAAATGCAAAAAAATGCCCTGCATCGGCTGCAAAGTTGGCAATTTCCATTTACTCATTTATTTGTATGGTGATGGGGGCAGAAGGGTTTTGGTAGTACTTCTCTTTTTGGGTTTTGTGTGTAAAAATTAAATTCAATTTTTGAGCTTAAATGCAGAGTTGCTTTTGATGCTGAAATGCAAGTTACTATATTTATATTTTAGTTTCAGGGAATCTCTTATATCTGAACAAAAAAGACTTTTACAAACTAGGCGCGATTTGAAAATATGTACAAAACTTAGTGTTGGATAATGCCTTAGGTTATGTTAAATAATTTACAAATGGTATCTGGCAACACTGACTGCCTGTTCTTTGATAATGCGACAACCCTAAAATCGCAACTAACTTTCTACGAAGTGTTTTTTTTTATTTATTTTTTTTATGCGTTCGTAATGTTTAATGTTTACGGTTAGGTTAAGGTTAATAGTGTAGTTAGTTTGATTAAAAGTTAGTTGTAATTTCGAAATATGGCTCGTGGCTCTGACTTGGCAGTGTGGGCAGATTCCGCTCGCTACTTTACCCCCGAGTGCTCTACGTGGCGGTTACTTAATTGGTTTTGCGTTTCTCAGTCTATTTCGTTGAGGAAAGTGTTTGTGGAAGGGAGTAACAACAGAAAAGGTGG
Organism: Drosophila lutescens; assembly: GCA_037075285.1. NCBI lineage: Eukaryota > Metazoa > Arthropoda > Insecta > Diptera > Drosophilidae > Drosophila > Drosophila lutescens. The sequence goes on along the minus strand of JBAMCF010000815.1, from coordinate 113,462 downwards.
TTTTATGAATATATAGTTAGGAAAGTAGCTAATGGCAGGTGGAACAAACGCGCTTCAACTGGATTCGATCGGTTTTTGTTTTCGCTACGCCTTAGCTCTTGGCTCATCTGCTTTTGAAGACAAAGGTTTTTTTGGACTAGAATCTTGTACGCAGATTGGTTAATTACGTCCTTGTTTCGATTTTCAACTCATAAACAATTTGGCGGAATGGTAATCGGTAAGTTTGTAAGCAACTTGCTTTACTAAAAAGAAATTTTACTTTGGAATAGATACTGATTCTTTTCTTATTCGAAGTTCGATAAGTGTAATTTTTAGTTTAGCAAATAAAGTTTAGGAAAAAATATTTCTGAAAAAACATTTGGTAAACAAAGAGGCTTTAAAACAAGTATTTTGAAATTTCGTGAATTTCGATTCCGCAAAATTCGATGGGAATTGAAAACAGAAACAGGGCCTCTTGTGGCGCTTTCCACTCAACAAACAAACTACGGCTACTCGAATTTATATGGCATTTCTTCAAAACCTTTGCTAAGGGGCCCAGGCATCGGGAGCGAGCGAGATGGAGTGGGGCGATGGAGGATGGAGTGTGCGAGTGAGAGCCTAAGAGTGCGAGTGAGACAGAGGCCGGGCGTGCGAGTCGACCAACGTCAGCGGCTACAGCTGGCTAAAACTGCTGGTCGAGACCCAGTGCGCGGTGTCCGGGCGTACCATTAACTATATGGGACCGTAGTCGCTGAGCGCCTGGCCCGGATGCTGGGCACCCGGACCGCCAGGCAGGGTGACCACCACGGACACGGCCCGCGAGTCGATCACGGAGCCCGGAGCGGTGTTCTGGCCGCCCATTGTTCCGTTGTTGCCATTGCCGTAGACATTGCCAGGATTTCCACCTCCGCCGGAGGCGCCGTGCATCAGGGTGCCGGGGAGAGGGCCCATGCCGACCGTGCTGCTGCTCATCGCGGTGCCGTGGCCCAGGGTGCCGCCGCCTATGGTGCTACCGCCACCCCCGCCGCCGCCGCCCATGGTCGATGCTCCCCCCGACTCTCCATGTCATACGTGGCTGGCCGCCGGCTGCTTGAGAACGTGGTGGTGCAGGTGGTGGTGGCTGGTGGAGGCCACCGAGGCTCCGCCCGCCTGGGTGTAGGGCGTGGCCAGCAGGGAGCCCGCCGCCGAGCCCACGGGCATTCCCATCCCGGACCCGGCATACGGATGCGGTATCGGGGGGCGCTGCTTGATCAGCGCCTGGTTGGCGCCCGTGCGGTCGGGCGCTCCGAAGAGCCGCCGCCAGAAGCGTCGCCAGCTCTCCAGCGTCTTGCCGGACCATATCCACACGCCCGAGGTGATGCCCACGGCCAGGGCCATGAAGTACTTGAGCATGAGCACCGAGTAGAGCGGCTTCTTGCCCGGACCCTTCACCTGGGCACACGGGCAGGCCAGGGCCTTGATCCAGTCCTCGAAGTAGGCCGCCTCGTACAGATAGCAGCCGATCACTATGGTGGCCGGCACCGTGTAGAGCACCGAGAAGATGCCGATGCGGATCATCAGCTTCTCCAGCTTGTCCGCCTTGACGCCGGCTCCCACGCCGCCCTGCTGCTTGATCACCGAACGGATGCGGAAGAGGGACACGAAGCCGGCCATCAGGAAGGTGGTTCCGATCACCAGGTAGACGAAGAGCGGGGCCAGCACAAAGGTCTTGAGGTGGTCCGGGTTGAGGTTGCCCACGTAGCAGATGCCCAGAATGGGATCACCGTCCACCGCCGAGAGCAGGAGCACGGCCACCGACTGGACGGTGGGTATCAGCCAGGCGGCCAGGTGGAAGTACTGCGAGTGCTTGGTGATCGCCTCGTTGCCCCACTTGAGGCCGGCGGCCAGGAACCAGGTGAAGCTGAGGATCACCCACCAGATGGACGAGGCCATGCCGAAGAAGTAGGTGAGCAGGAAGACCAGGGTACAGGAGTGCGGACCCGTGGAGCTCTCACGCAGCAGCAGGCCGTCGCAGGCGATCTCCTCGTTCTGGAGGAAGTTGCGCGACAGATAGCCGACGGCCACCATGAAGTAGCAGGCCGAGAGGAAGACGATGGGCCGTTCCGGGTACTTAAACCTTTCGGTGTCGATGATGAATGTCGTTAGGGTCATGAGCGTGCTGCAGAAGCACAGACCCGACCACAGAGCGATCCAGAGGCCGGCGAAGTCCTTTTCGTCGTTGCTGAAGAAGGGCCCCTTGCACGGAATGCCGCAGTTTGGCACGCCGGCGATCCTTTGGACAGTGAGGTTCATGTACCAGTGGTGCGGATGGTGCATCATGGGCATCTGCGACTGCTGCTGCTGCAGCAGCTGCTCCTTCCCCAGGAAGATGAGTGGGGAGCGGCACGAGCAGCTGCACTCTTTTCCGCTTGCCTTTTCTCCTTGGGGATTTTGGCAGTTTTTTGAATTGCGTCCGCGGCACGGCTTCGTCGAGGTCGAGCCGCCGCCACCGCCGGCCGAACTGCCTCCCGAGCCACTGCCTCCCTGCTTCCGTTTGCCGCCGCCGGAGCTAGAGCCACCGGAGCCACTTCCAGATCCTCCCGAGCTGCCGCCGCCGGCCTCCGTGTAGGAGGGCTGCTCCATGCACAGGTTGTCGGGGTCACCGTGGACGGGCAGGTGCTCGCAGGCCATCCTCTCCGGCCACTCGAAGCTGTACTGCTGCATGATGGGCGCACAGCCCGAGCGGGCTCGCTCGCAGACACTGCGGCAGACGGGCAGCGGCTTGTGGTAGTCCTCCAGGCAGATCGGCGTGTACATGCTGCACAGGAAGAACTTGAGGTCCGGCGAGCACTTGATCTCCACCAGGGGCCAGAACTGGTGCACCTCCAGGCCCGCCTCGTCCTGGGTCTCGTGGTTCATTTCGTTGGGGAAGGAGGTCATGTTGTAGCCGATGCCCCGGCACATGGGGATGGTGATCTCCTCGCAGCGAAGGTTGGGGTCCTTGGGAATGGCCGGCACTCCGTAGCCGGGCGCGGGACTCGCGTCCAGGCCGTGTCCTCCCATTCCCATGCCCATGCCATGGTCCGCACTGTGCTGCGGCCCGTCCGCTCGGCAGGATGTGGAGAGCAGGACGAGTCCCAGGATCAGGACCTTCAGTCGATTGTGTCTCATTTTGTGCGTCTTAGCTTAGTTCGATTGTGTGACTTGGAACCACTCGGGGTCTTTGCTTGCTGACCTTCTCTGCGGTCGCACCTCACTCCGCGTGGAGGCGCCTCGAGAGCCGGAAAAGCGAGTCGCGTTTCCTTCCAGACGACGCAGCTCAGCGTCAAATCGTCAACGCTCGGCAAACGGCGTGGTCTAACTGGAAGTGAATGAAAATCAATATATATAATTAGTTTAAGTTTTAAAATAAATAGGCAAATAAAAAGTTGGTATCAAATAAAGGATCTCGAAGTGCACTGATTTATAATACTTCTTCCAAAACTTCATGGCAATAAATGATTTTTGTACTTCTGACATCATACCACTTGTATTTATGATCATAAAATCTATAGTTTTACGACTCTTATGATAAGGAACTCAGATCCTGATAGTGTTTGTCCTTAGCCATCACACATCCCACCGATATTCGATGTTATTTTTAGCTTTTAACGAAGCGACTGCCGAAATTCAACTGATTTTCCACACTACATTTTCCAACAGACGTCACATGGAGAGAAAGAGATGGCTAATGTCGTTATAGCAGATCGCTGATGAGGCGGCGACAAGTTGAAACTGCTCTTTCCTGTTTCTGATTCTGATTCGCTCCCTGGAGAACTTTCGCGCTTCATTTGTTTCAATTGAGCGCCGCGACACTTGGACGACATGTCCATGTCACATGTCAAGCACTCGAGCACTTCACCGACCAAACAGCCCGATTTCCCGAACCCTCGCTCCATCGAGTGTCAACCCTTCCGCCAATATTTGCTGACGCTTCAGGGCTGTCCCTGCTGATGACTCTGATTCTGATTCCGAATCGGGAACTGCTGCTGACCAAGAGCCGCATCAATCAAAATCAGTGAGTTTTATTAAATTTGACGGCGTCTGCTGGCTGCGAACGCATGGTTCCAGTGCAGATAGAAAAAATACTATGTGAAAGCAATATGTAGCTAAAACTAAATGGTTTCCTTTGTGATTTGTATACCTTTAAAGCAACCGTATATGAACTTTTCCTATGCCATGTCTATTATTATTAGGCAAACATCACTTCAAATAATTGTAAGTCACTATAAAACCCTCAGAGGCCTCATTATATACTTTAGGCACCAGCTTTTTCCCGCAGTGTGTGCTTGATGAAAGTGTTTGCTTTGGTTGCCCATCTGAAGAAGGGTGTGAAACGCTGATGGATTGGATGTGATGGGGCAGGAATTAATTCAAGACAATTGCTCACTTGAAGCACATCCAAAATGGAGGCTGCAAAGCCACCCATCAAGTCAAGTTTCCACTCATCGCCGGCTGGATAATAAATATTATACATGGGTGACACCTTTTTTTTGGGAATGGGGATAACGTTTGGAATAGCAGCTGGCGATATCGATGGCAGCGGTTTGTGGTCAACTCCACCGCCAGCTGCTCCAGAGGCAAAGATACTTGGAGTCTCAGATACCGAAAATTGACAGCTGGAGAGACCGAAGTGAAGGGCAATTTACTCGCCAGCAGCTTCTGTGCGCCCAAAGTCACGAAATTTATCTACGAGATATACAGTTTTTAGCAAGTGTCAAGTGACATACATATTTGCGGCTTTTGCGGCCAGCTTCAGCTTCAGATTCAGTTTCCAGTTACCAGTTTCAGTTTGGGATCTCAGCTGCGTGTGGTCCAGAGCCAGGGAAAAGCAGCAGCTTTAAAGCTTTGCAGCCAGCTTAGCTCTGGGCTCTCGGAAAAACTGTCAACAACAGCTGCAAATAAAACATGGACCCCCGTCCACTTTACACTCCCCCACTCCTTTTGTTGAGCGCTGAAAGTCCTTTCATTGTTTCTCCGAATGAATGACATTTTAATTAATAACATTTGTGTGCGTTAGTCGGCGTCCATCACAATTTCGCCCCCAATGCCCCCTTGCCGCCGATACAACCCCGAAAATAAGTTGCAGAGTGCGGCTCTCACTGAAACATTTTTCGTGTTAAAATGTTTGCCGAGCACTTCAAAATAATTAAGTAAATACGCCACGGAAAATGTTTCTAGGACAGCGTGGGCGGGACAGGGGCAGAAAGCCCAAGTGTTGTGATTACAACTCGAGGGTAGCGCCAAAAATAAACGTCGAAATCCAATATCGAAATGTGGGCACCAGGCAATCGGATCGTGAGAAACAATGCCAGGCGTGAGTCGGCTATCGATTACAGTGCATACAATCTATATACACTGGGTGCTCAGATGGAGGCGTCTGTCTATCGGTTGCGGTGCTGCTTACGCAACGTTCTCCTACTCGAATGACAAATTCAGCAAATGGAAATCGCAAGAGCCAAGATGAGCTGTCACAAATCAAGGTTGAAGAGTGGTTATAGTGGGCTAGGGGTTAAACCATATTTAGAATAATGTATTTTTTACAAAATATCATGGATACTTTGTTATAAGGGTTCCATTAATTCAGAGTTGTATTATTGAATTATCTAATGGATGTTCAAGTTGAATACCTTTTCGACTCTATATCTAATGGTTTCACATGGAAAAACAACCTGCCACTTTTCCATTTTCCCAGCCTATCCCACCAATTTTAGATTGGCCCCTTCCGCTGACACTTAGCTTAAGCTCTTTTCGCAACCGAGAGTGAAAATTAGCCGTAAGCCGAAACAATGCGACAATCACCGAACGGAAAGAGGGAAAAGTCTAATTGGTTTGTCCGACGCAGGAAAATCATATTGAAATGCAGCGAACGTGACTAAAATGGCAGACTCGAGCAGAGCGAAATGGAAATGCGAAAGAGGAGAAAAGAAAATGCGTACATGTGTTTGGATATGGATATGGAAAAGCCACGTTCGCGTTCACAACGGCTTCCACATTTGGCCAGCAGTGAGTGCTGTGGCCCAAAGCCAATACAACCCGCTCTGGTTATTAAAGCCTCAAGTGGCCGAGTATGGAGTACAAGTGTTCAAGGGATCTTGGTCTCCTTTTCCAGCTCGACCCTGGGTTCTGATTGCCGGCCAGCAACTACCACTAATAGGTGGATGTGTTCATGGGAAATGGCCTGGAAATAATGGCAAACGTGCTTCTCTCGAGTGGAGCGATGGAGAAAAGCAAAAGGCAGAATGCGTAAATATTATTTTTAATAGAGAAAAATGTCTCAAGTGGCGGTGACGAATGGATCGCTTCTCAGCTTTCGGATTCTCCCAGTTTCTCAGTTTCTCAGAGTGGTAGCTAAATGTTTGTATTCGGCCGATCGACTGGGCCATGTTTGCTTAATGATTTGTCGTTTCTCCCTCAGCCGCGTTTAGTGCAGACTCATATTGTTTATTTAATTGTTAACAAGCGTGCGGCTCAGACGCTACAAGCTCGTTACGAGTAACAAATTATTACTCGCCCCGAATGCAGGGCTTTTTGCCAATCATTCCGCTGGAAGAATTTATACAAAATCACGCTGCCAACCAGTCTCAACGATGTTTGTCCAAGCTCTCCAGCTCTCGACTGGCTTAGAGATCTGGCTTCGACTTTCCTGGCCATGTTTGCCAAAGACTTGAGAATGCAGAGATGCTGGGGAAAAAGAGAGATCCCCGATCGGATCGGTGAATGGCTGCGCTTCAATGCACTAAAGAGGTCGTCGGGCGGAAGCTGTTACCAAAGTTGGTAGCTCGCCGGCAACATGGGCAACAGAAAAGCAGAAAAAATCAACTACAACGACAGGCCGACTGTTTTAATTAAACAAACAAGCCAAAGACACAGCGGGAAGACGACACCGACGAGCAAATAAGTAGCAAGTGTGGCTGGCTCCTCGGAGTACAGTCGTCACCCATGGCAAACAAACCGCACAAGGTGTGGGTTTCCGAGAAGGTGGGAATCTCAAGGCGAGTCAAGTCTCGAAGGAATGATCTCATTTGCAATATTCCGAGAATCTAAGAAGCTGTGTTGTATTTCATTTAGTGGCTGATTAAAGATTAATGCTTGTTATTTAATGTTTATCATTTAAGGAGCTGCCATGGAGAGGATTTAGGGTGCTGGAGTGGCTGTAAAAGAATCTCGGACTTCCCCCTCCAAGTTATAAACTCTTAACTGCCAATATCGCTTACAAGTACAGTTTACACCGGGGCACTAAAGCGGAGGAAGTAAATCCGGCATTCAACTCAAGATAACGATGATGAGCAATTAACCAAACAATGACCGAACCCGAACCCAAACCAGCATCGTTGGGGAGCCAAAGAGAATGCTAATCGATAACTTATCGCCCCGATGGAGGCCAATCAATCAATCAAAGGCAAAAAGCCCCGCCAAAGAAGAGGTCTTCATACAAAACGGCTCCAAATCGCTGCTCGTGGAGCTTGGAAAAATGCGAGTAAAAAAAGCATAAGAAGCGGAACGTGGAAAAGCCAAAAAGGAAAAACTTGCCAACCACAAAGCACTTAAACTTTCTATGGGAGTATTTCCTCTTTTTCGGGGAACCCCCTTTTCCCCGCAGCAGGTGCACCGTGCACAAAGAAGCGTTGAAGCAGCAGCAACAAACTCGAAGGGCTCGCAGGTGCAACAGTCAACCCCCCTGGAACACCGCCACCCATGCTGTGGCCTTGGCCAAAGCAAACCGCGAAAATCAATTGAAAAACTCGCCGTGAAAAGCGGGAGGAAAATAGGGGGAAAACAGGAGCAGGAGCTGGAGCAACTGTTTGCCTTGTTGGCGGCGGCATCAAAAAGCGCGTAGCGGCGCAAAATGAAAACAGTTTGTCGACACGGCGGGGTCAGAGTGAGAGAGACAGGTAACCGAGGACAGAGAGAGACGGCAAATGAAAAAGTTTTTATTTCCAACCGGGGGGGTTTTCCACCCAACCCCTCTACACTCAAAGTCAATGCAGACAAGTTCCATGACCTTACAAACGCAGCGAGTTCAAATGGGGAAAGCGGCAAAAAGGGCTGCGGAAAATGGGGAAAAGGGGGGCTTAGGGTCTCCTGTGAGCTTTTCCCCGAGGAGCTTTGTCAACGTAATAAACACAAAACTGGCTCAAGATTTTTGCGCGTCCGCCCATTAAAATCATTGACATTTAAACGTGTTTTTCTTTTTTTTTTTTGCCTGCCTGTTTTTGCTGTCACACTTTTGCAACATTTTTTTAAAAGCGGTTTTGGAGCACTCTTTCCAACGGTTTTCTGCCCTTTGATGTTCGTCGGCTTTTGTTGCTTTGTCAAAGTTCTAGCACAATGCAAATTGTTTGTGCATGTGGCCCATCATTAAATGCTTTTTGCATAGTTTTTTAGACCGTGCTTAACCACTGTGAGTCCTCTGACTTTACAATTAAGTTTTAATTAAGTGGACGCCATCCTGGCTCCTGACTCTGCTGACTCTGCATCTATCTCATTTTCCACGGCTTTCCCTTCCCCTCGAGAGGCTTCATTTGGTTCCTTTGATGGATTATGCCAACTGCATAAATAACGGATCCTCGGAGATCGGGGAAATCCGGTGACCACTTCACGCAAAACGATTTGCAAATGTCAAACAGTTTCTGCATGTTTTTGGTCAACCACCCTGCCGCACCAAGTAAATTCAGAAGCGATGGGAAGGGTTCTTTCGAGGGGTTGATTTCGTCGTTTAGGGTTTTCTATTATTGAATATTTCTTGTCCTTGTTTTTTTTGTCGTTCTCCTTGTTTTGAGCCAAAACTCTTGCTGCTGACTAAATGACACCGCAGAAAGCGAGTGGAACAGCAAAAAGGACAAAGCCAGAGGGGTGGCCATGCACAGAGAGAAAAGTTGTTAAATGTTTGACTAAATAATTACTTATGTACATCCAAAAAAAACTTAATATGAAATGATAATCGATTTGATGTTATGTGATATCAATTTGGACTTGATATGCTCGAAGTGTAAACAACAAAGAAACAGAAATCGCCACATACCAGGGATTTACCATGCGCATATCGATTTGATCCCGGCGTGTTTTTTTTTGTCTGTCTCTTTAAAATGTATATAAGTACAAGTATACAACATAAATTCTTTTCAAAAACAGAATATAAATCCCAACTTCTACCCAACTTTTTTCTCTGTGCAAAATAAGAGAGTTCGGGGCGAAACAAAAACATGGAAGTAAAATTAAATTTCCGATTTCTGCCCCGATTCCTTCGCCCTGGCAAATTTTGCTAATAACAAGACAAAAGTGCAGCTGCAGTGGCCGAGGGGAAGGGTGCCTTTCGGGGGGTGTGAACTGTCGGCTGGCTGACTAAATACAAAAGAGTGTCAAGTGTCTTCCCTGCTAAAAGGCAACAGCAGCTAAAAAAAACATGCAAGTCCTGCATGTGTGGGTGGTTGTCCTGTCCTGTTGGCAGATTTTATTTTCCATTTCAAATTTTGCAGCATGAGCAAGCGTTTTTATTTTGACAGTTGCTGCCACTCCCCCTAGCATACTTTTTGGGGGAGAAGAAAAACAATTAAAAACGAATTGCCTTGCATTCCCGTTCCCATTTCCATTTCCCCTTCCACTTCCTCTGCGACAATGGAAACGCAACACGCCGCCCATCAAAAGGGAATTTTGTGGGGTACAAATTAAATATCCCAAGGAGCACAGAAAAAAATGTATAATTTTTGTTGCTTCAGGATGTGGCACATTTATAAATCAACGATATTCTGGGTGGGAAAAGGAGCGAAGAGGTTTTATGATGCAACTTTAACGCATCATAAAACAGCGGCGTAAGGGGAACTATAAAAATTTCATGACTTTACCACCAGGCTGAGGTGTTACAAAGATATATTGAGTGCTGAGTAATGATAATGAGTTTTGGGGAAAATAAGGAAAACGGAAAAAATCATTGTCCAGTTTTATGGCAATCGAAAGGATTTTCGGTGATAAATTAAAAATTCCTACCATTAAAGTTTATAAAATAAAATTTAATCGCCACTTTCCAATTAGTTTTTCTCCATTCATTTTATTAGTATTTGCATGGGCACATAAAAAACCAGTTGCAAGTTGCAATGCCATCGATTTTCAATTTATTCATTTTCCATTTAACGATCTTCCATTCCCGAGACATTTATTTTGTTGCCATTTGTTGGTTTTTGAACTTTCCAAAAGGAAAATACTGTTATTGCCATTTATCTACGATTTACATTTATGGTCATATTTGATAATCGACCGTTTTATGGCTAATACCGGTGACGGCATTTTTACACCCCGATTTGGTAATAAAAGTAATTGAATCATAAATGCAGCTTGTCTACTAAAAAGTGAAATATGCTGATATTCGTTGATGGAAAACTAATTGAAAGCGCAGGAAGACGGGGAGAGATATGAAAAATAGGTGGTTTAACGACTGTCGCCGCGTTGTCTGTGGCTCGCATTCCCGTGGCTCTTTTATTTTTATGGCAATTAAAGGGAACCGCAGTAAAAAATAACCGACTGCCGGCGACATTGACACACAAAAAAAGAGCGAGAAAAACTATTACGGTAAGAGTTTTCCCGGCTGTTGTGACACATGCAATAAAAACGATTTTTATGGTCATTTGAAAGCGTCGAGAGGGCAAAGAAGGGTCCAAAAGCACAGACATATACATTCCGGCATGAATGATGCATGTTATGTCTGAAGTTCTAGGTTGACAATTTAGCATGTCTCTGGTTGTACATACTCCTTCTCGGGGGCGAAACTTCCTCCCCGTTTCGGGGTACAAACATTTTTAGTGCCCTTTGTTGTCAACTAACAACCACGTGCCGTCTCCCTTGCACACGTCCTGCCGTCAAGCTCGCACACCCGCACACACACGAGTATTAATTAATGTCAGTGTGGAAATTAAGTGAAATATATCTGCAACATGCTCCCGGAAAATGCGAGGATGTTTCGTAGTAGCGATGCTTGTTGTGTGACAAAATGCCGCTGACATGGATAATTAATGGTGAGCCACGAGGTGGGGAGTTGAGGATACATAGGTGACATCAAGGCAGGAGGTGGCAACCCTGTCCGCCCGTGTGTGTGTGACCTCCACCTGGGGAAGGTGCTTAATTGCTGGGCTTGGGTCAGAGTGAGTACAGTGGCTGTACCGCAGCAACACTTTTAATTAAGCACTAAACTTATTTTCCTACTAATAATGGTTTCCTCAGCACACGGAAAAATTAGAGCTCTTTTGGCGCTGATATTGCAATACAAATGTAATCTCTTGTATGGATAGTGTATCTTATTTTTGCCAACTAGTTAAAATTAATTAAATAAAATATGATTTTGTATTTAGAATTGCTTTATAACTTTTGTAAATCATCTCAAGTGCCGTTGCTTGACCAAACAAACATAGAATTTTTCCAGAAAAAAATAGAAGCCCCATAATTTATGGTTTGTTTGGTTTGACCGAATTTTCGCCATTAATTCACAGGCATTAATTTGATTTATTTACGAGTCGCCAACGCGTCTTGGCAACATTCTTGATTGGTGGCAATTAATTTATGCAATTTAATGCAAGCCAAACAACGATTCACATGGCTCATAAATTCGCATTTTTAGAGTGCGGCCTGCCAAAAAGGATTTTTATTTATTTGTTTTAGCCAGCACTTTTGCAGTTCGTACATAGTTTGTATGGTTTTTGACTTTGAAATTTGTGTGTGGGCAATTTGACGTCTCGATGTCTGGTTTCTATTTCAGTGCTATAAATTTGTCGCCGCTCTCGCTCTGTTTCCCTGCGCTGCTCTTTCGATATTACGCATACGCCTCGGGGGCCCCGCTATCCTGGTGGGTGGCTCTTCCTCCGCCCGGCATTGATTTTATGTTTGTTTGTCGCCGCTCTCTCCCCGTATTCCTTGGCTTCTTTTTGGCTTGCTTTGTATTATATATATGTATATGCTTTTTTTCCCATTTTTCCCCATTTTTTCGTATTTTTCTCTCGTATTTAATGGCATTTCTAGCTTGGTTTATTTTGTTGGCATGCGTGCGCGACCCGACGCCAAGCGATAAACACGCGGCAGCCACCGTCGCCGGTTGGCCCGCCTCCCATTTCTCCCGTTTTTCCGATTTTCCGCCTCCCCCTCACGCCCATCCACATAAACCCCTTCTCCATTTCGCTATGTGTCTCTGGCATGCGTTTGAGTTTTCAGTTAATGGCTTTTAATGGCAATGCTGCTGCTGTGTTGGTTTTCCTTGGCTTTCTTGTAAAAATCTTAAATAAATATCAAAATTAGTTGCGTAAATTTCTATCCAAAACAGACAAAATGAGTTCAATCAATAGATGAAAGATTCCATTGGAAAGCCATAAAAAGTATTCGATTCCCCTTTGACTTGGTCCCATTCCGGTGGAGAAATTTGTTTAGAGAAATATCATAATAAATAATAATGGGATTTGTAAGTCCCAGCTACAGATAAACCATTCAAATAAATAATATTAACCACATCCATTTATCTTCCTAGGCCAACGAATATCATTTAGAAATCTGATTAATTTACCACCTTAAACACAGGCCAAAGACATTCTATAAATACCGACCACGCCGCCATTGAGTTTCTCCGCCCAAACACACATATTTCCAAATATTTTCCAACTAATTTAGCACCCTCTTCGAGTCATAAAGTTGCAGTCCAATTCGGATTCGAATGGAAATGCATAAACCAATGCGAGACCACAAATTACCAAATTCAATCTACGGATACTTGGGATATACGTATGTATATAGTATATGGATGTGGATGTAAATTTGAAATGCGAGGCACATGTCCCAGGCAGTCGTATTTCCCCCGGGCTCTTGGTTTTTGGATTTCTGCCTTCGGCTAGGGGAATTTCAATGAGGCATCTCGGATCTCGCATCTCGGCGACTTTGCCATGGGTCTTGTTTATAATTTATGGCGCTGTGGCTAATGGCCAAATTGCCCATAACAATAATTTGCATGCAAGCGCTTCCAACTTTGACTAATTTCTTTTGGCCAGTCCCCCAGAAAACTTATCGATACACAGGCTGCTGCTCGGCCAGCCATATATCACTCAGTATCAAAATCAATATCAATATCGGTCGAAGGAAATACGGAGACGGAGCTGAAAAAATCGAAAAACAATTTACAACAATTGCTTAATTGAAACGCCATGGCCACTGTAGAATTTAAATTTATGAAAGCATCAGACCCCAAATCGAACAAAATCATAAATAAATCGCGGGCTTATCAGCGTTTTTTGTTTGTGGCACTTGTGGCATTTCAAAGGGAAAATGCCGCTCCACTAAAAAAAGTTGGAAAGTGGACAGCACATGACTCTTGATACCGATCCGAATTTCGATTCCTAGCTGACAGATGAACTTTGTACTCCACATATCAAGCGCAGCAGTTTGACAGCTTTGATATTTTGTTAGCTCCAGAATGTAGGAATGCTTCAGGAGCCAGATAGGTCAAGTTTTCCCCGATAACCGCATTTTAATGTTATACATTGAAATTTCCATGCAACTCTTTGTCGATTTCCATTTACAGAACATGCTAGGTATGGAAAATAAGTCTCAGCAAACTTGTTTTGCATAATTTATATTTGTGATTGACAGACAAACAGCCGGGGAATTTCTGCACTGAAGAAAATATACGATATGTGTTAGGCTTTATAGAAGATCTTAAAGTTATTAAATGGGAAATACTATCATTTTTTCCGGTGCAGCCTCTAGGTAGGAACGAAGTCTCCCCATTAGCATTTTCATGCCACATATGGCTCGCAAATGTAGGAACAACAGCCAGTCAACTCAACTCAACTGAACTCAACTCCAGACCGATTGCCATTCCGACTCAAAGGCAGACAATAGGCCTGCGGGACATGCGACAGAGCCTATGTGTTTTCGAACTTGCCCCGATGTTTTATACGACTTTTTCGTAGGCGTAACATGTGTGGCATAAACAAAGATACAAAACGGACGGAAAGTATCAACCGATATTCGCATATACATGCCAGTATGCAAAGGCAAAAGGCAAAAGGAAGGCGTGAAACTGTTGATAGTCTATTGCAGTTTTTCCTTCGTTCTGTTTGTGTTATTCTTTTTTATGGCTATGCAATAAAAATATTTACGATGCCAAAGCGCCAAATATGTAGGGAAATTGTTCGAACTAACGGTGGGGTGGAGTTGGAGCTGGAACTGGAGGGTTAATAAAATGTTGCACTTGTAACAAGAAATTGAAGTTGCAAAGTGGTTACAGTTCGCCGGGGGGAATGTATTTCCATTTTATTTTAAACGCAGATGGAAAACGATTTTGTGAGGAGATAAAACTCAACAACTGATTTAGAAATTTAGAAATAAAAACTTTTGTAGCTGGTTTTATTTTTACAAGTGGGCTTTAAATTTAACTCTAAAAGTTAAGTAATTTTCTTATCAGTAAGCTGGCCTTTTCTTGAAAAGACACATTTTTGAATCCAGCTCTCTGGTCAGTTTTGATTTCCCTCTGGTCGCAGTCCAAGGAAATCAAATGAGCTGAACAACACAAAAAATGTAAATGAGCAGTGTGAAGAAAAACATTTTCGGGGGGAATTCGCTACGGAGGAAGTGAGAACCAATGAACTCTTGGTATGCTGCAGATGCAACTACATTCTCCATTCTCCATTCTGCATTCTGCACTCGGCATCTCGGCAGACGCTTTCAAAATAGCTCGGCCCACACGATTTCCCCCGCCCCCGCTCAGTTTTTCCCCGATTTTCCGCCCAACTCCCACTGCAAAGTGCAGGCGGCTGGCTGCAATCAACGCACTTGTTCCTGTTTTTCTTTCCTTCTCAGGGAAACGCTGCTGCTGCTGATTCCCTGTTATTGTTGTAAACTATTTATGCATTTCGAAGTTTATTTGAAACACGAACAGCAACACAGGAATTCCCTGCATGGCATTTCAAATGTTGTTCGAGATTCCTATTCCTATTCCTATTCGACTTCGGCTTCTGTGGATCTCTGTTCAGCTTCTGCTGTTTGTTGATTTTATGAACTGTTTTTCTTGCTTCACTTGCTCTCAGTCGGGTGCCCTCCGGCCACATATGGTCACCTTAATTTTCCACAGGGACGGGGGTTTTTGTTGCATCAAATAATTTATGCCTTTTTCCCTGGGCTCTTGGTTTATTTTTTCAAGCGCATTTCAACAGCCAAAGCAATCAGCGCGTGTTTTTCGGGCAGGAAACAGCACGAAGGGATGTCGGATGATGTGCCACTCCAAACCGCTCCACCCCCTAACCTCCACCGTCCAGTCCACATGCTCCGTTCTCCATTCCCCGTTCTCCACTCAACGGGTGGTTCCACTGTGGCTCGGCGTGCGTGATCCGCCTTAGGTGGATATCCACTGTTGTTTACACTGACGCCATTGCCGACGTGCCACAAAAGTAGAGTTCAATCGAATGGAATCAGGGGCAATTGGACGACCGAAAGGTGCAAACTGATTTGGGCAAATGATTCGGTTCAACCCGAGTTCCAGTCGCCTTCAACAAATTCAGTTAGCTTCTTAGTCTGGTCATGTTCTATATACAATTATCTAGGCATTTCTAGATTTATGGAGGTCATAAAGTTGTAGCTCACATATTTTTTTGGGCATTTATCTTAAGACCTGGCTAATTTCTGAGACCTTTCTTTAATATTTTTATTTATTATCTTGGTTTAATTTCTAATTGTAAATTAAGCTAATTTCCACAACTATAAAATACATCTTTTCACGTAACATTCCCATAATTTTCTAACCCATAAATATCATATCAATTTCTGTATCCAATCCCCGGCCAACTGAAACCCATCCCCAAGCAGATCCCTCACTGCACTGGCATTTCTAATGAACTCTGCCTTCGGCTACACGGAGTATATACACATTTTACCCACGAGAAGGCAACGAGAATATGAAAATATCTTTAGAACATTGATTGACTGCTCGACATGATCGACGTGATCATTTGCGAGGGAGTGGTCGGTGGGGAAAATCTCGTTAGGGGGGTGAAATTGCTGCCTGCCGTCCACAATTATAATTCAATTAACCGAACAATTCCATCTTTCTCTAGCGCAGTCGAGCGCCACATGCTGCGAAGGGAGACGTTGCATGTTTGGCATATTAAATTAGTTATTTGTAATCTTAGGCAAACGCGTTGTAAACAAAAAACAGAAAAGGCGGACGAGGATCGAGCGAACGGATTGAGAATGATGATGTGTCATGGCAGTGTGTTTGCCCATCTGGCTGAATCAATGTTTGTATTTATGGAAATATTCTCATGTTTTAATTACGAGAACATTTCGAAATGTCTCGCATAACAAATGAGGCTCGAACAAACGAAAATAAAACAACAGTGTCTGGAAAAAAAGACCGTACCATATCAACAAAAAGCTTCGACAGTTGGCCAGACAAGTTGAGACTGAGACTGAGACGTCGAAAGAGACGGCTGCAGGGCGAGCGAAAGAGACGGACAGATGCTAACTAGACTGAAAGGCTTGCCAGGATATTTTGCATTAAAGCAGCCAAAGGAAATATGAGAGAATGATGGATAGGCAAAGCAGGCAACCAGATGATGATGGTGGCCGGGTAAACGAGAACGAGGAGAAGGAAATGGAGATGGAGTCGGGCTGAAGAACTTGGCAACTCAACTGCCGGCAAAAGCAGAAAGAAGTCAACAGCTCGTTAACGTTAAAGTGGCAAAAGATATGCCCGAAGATTCAGTTCTCTCTTTCCCGGTCTCGGTCTTCCCATATTCTCCGCTCAAAAGGGTAAGCCAACAATGGGGCAACAAGTCGCGTCTGAAGATGCATCGCCCACGGCAGCCGAAACCAGAAAACCAGGCTCAAACCGAAAGTATAGTTCTACACAGAGGAAAACTATTTTGAAAATTCGGAGATTAAGTTTAAAAATGGATCACATAAGGGCTAAATTAATTTTATATAATTTCAAGAACATATTTTAATTGATTAAGAAGCCGAGAACCACTTTTGATATTTAACAGATTTTTTCCTTTCTTTAATAACTATTTTTCCCCGTGCACCAGGAGATGGCTCGTTTTGAAGAGCAAAATTGGCGTTGAAAAGTAACTGCCGACAACCGCAGACGGAGAGGATGTTTATGATGCTGGATACTGACTACTAGGAGGTTCCTGCTCCTTGGCTCCTTGGTCAATTGCACTGGCCGGGTCACAAGAAGAGGGCCCTGGCATTTTTCTCTCCATTGTGCGGCAAACTAAGCGCAATGAAGTAGCCAAGGGGCAAAGTGTTTGGCGGGGGAAAGGTCAAGTTTTCTGGCCTCTTATTTATATTTACGTCTAGCTGATGTCTTGTTGTATGCAAAATAGCAGAGGAATCCAAATTATAGAGGAGAGTCTATAAATTCTAAGCCAAGTTGATTTATAAGAAAAATCTATCAAATTGAAGACAAGTTATATTTAAACCATTGAAGATTAAAGACAATTGAAATTAATTTATTTTTAAAGATTTCCAAAACTTTGCTTTTGAATTCCAAGACCCATTTCAAACATTTTTCCACTTACCATTTTTTCCATTCCGTTGGTTTAGCTGCTTTCTGGTTGATTTCCTGCTTCATACAATTCCGCCCAGCTGTAATGAGATGCAAAAAGAGATGCGATAAGTTATCTGATAACTGATGGCTTTAGGTGCAGCTATAAAAACTTAAGCTGAGCCACTTCCATAAAGCGAAATACCCGCGCAGAGTGTTCGAGCATCGTCGAATCTGGCTAATCGTAAAAGGGGTCGTAAAAAGTGTTTATAAATCTTGTATAATTAGAAAATATTAAAGGCCAAATAACTTAATTATGCAATAAGCATAAAACTGGATTTGCGCCAGAAAATGTGCTGGAAAAAAGGGAATTGGCGACATAATTTACAGGCTGTCCGAGGGGGCAAAAGAGTTGCCACAATTTGCGGCCTGAGTTATGTTCCCGGGGTCTCGGGCAAATATGTTAATATTTGGACAATAAATTTGTGGGCGGCTAAAGAACAATTGCAGTTGTCTCTGCGGCAGCACTTCAAAAGCAGCGAAGCCACGAAAGAAAAACAGAGGAGAAGTAGCAGCTCCCAAAAGGCAAACAGGAAAAGCCGTCGGAGAAAGGGGGAAAGAGCCGGCGTGGGTGGGGCTGGAAAATGGAAAATGGCCGGGGAGTTTTATCCCTGGGCCTAGCCGAAAGTGGACTACTTTAATCACGCCACGGGATTAAGGGGCCAGACATTCGCCGGATGATGAAGAAGTTGCGTGTGTGCCAATGGAAGAAGCAGCCACTCGCTTACAATTTAATTAGCTTTTTTCACTCCATCCCTGCGATTTTTTCTCTTTATTTCTTATTAAAGAACGCGCCTTGTTGTTATTTGCTTTAACGGCACTCTTTGTACATATATTTATGTGTATATATAATGCAAGTTTAATCAGCCAGCGACAAATAAAGAGCCGTAGAAGAGGTTGCCCCTGTATCCGTATCCGTATATCTATATCTGTCTTTGTATCTGTATCTGAAGCAGAAACTGCCCGTGTGGGAGTGCCGCAAGAGATTTGCCTAACCAAACCGAGCCAAGAGAACTCAGATAAGTCGGAGGAGCAACAATGCCGGGTATTTGTGGGCCCACACTTTGCCGCCTTTGATTTACACCCGTTCCACCTCCACCTCACAATTTGCCAAGTGTAATCTCTGCTGTAACCAATTGCAGATAAAGTTAAGCAAACGACAACAAAATGACAATTTTTTAATTATGAACGTCTGCCTCCGGCTTTTGCGTTCTTCGTATATCTGGCTTGCCCAATTGAGATAGGACTGGAGATCATGGCGAAATATGGGGAGAAGTGGAGGGGTTTTATCAGAAATTGACTTCGGGTTTTCCCAATAACGAAATGGGTTACTTCGCAATTAACTGGGCTCAGAATCAAAAGAATTATCTGATTTTATTCACAAATTTTATTTGTTAATAATATTCAGGTAATCTTGAAAAGTTTTTCAACTTATATCGAATCTTAAAAAGCATACAAGTTATTTGTAATTAAATGGCTTGTTCAAATTAATTAGCCTATATAAAACTTTTCTCGTTAAAACCCGATTGTATCATATCATTTAGAATTTATGACCATAATTCATTTAGCTTAAAAACAAATACTTATGACACTTCCAAAAACTTCATGTGATGCGCAGTTTTATATTTTCTGAATTCTTAATAAAGCTAACTTGTCATTATAAATCTCATGGCCAAGAAATCTAAAAAAATATTCTTTATTCAATTTCAAAGCTTGAACAAATCAAATTCTAAGAAAATCTCAATTTGAATGTGAATCCAAAGTTATAAATCTGCGACACACAAATACATTTCCATAAAAATCTCAGAGGTTCAAACAACGAAAGAAGACAAGATGGAGAATATCCAAGCTCTTCAGAGCCCCAAGACTAGTTTGATTCGCTTTTCTGTTTCTGACTAATTAACTGGGAAAGATTCTGAGCGGAGGAATTGGAATTTGTAGGCCAATTAATTAGGCGCATAATTTATGGCAAAATATTCTCTCTCCGGCGAATGTCAACTTGATGATCAATAAAAATAAAAGAGGCAGTCAGGGAGGGGCGGAACGTATCAGTTTCGAAAATGTTTAATTTATGACATTGCAAAAAAGCAGAGAACAAATTTATGAGCGAGCATTTAAATGCCCAACACGACGGCGAGCGACGACAATGAATATGTATTGTGTGGAGTATCGTTTTTAAAAATTGAAATTCCAATGAATCTCAAGGAGTTCTCAGTGCTCGAATCTCTCCGCTCGGAGGAAAACAAATATCGCCATCGTCATCGCCGTCGCGTCGCAGGAAACAACAGTCAGTCGCAGGCGCAGACCTTAAACAAACAGAAATTAATTATGTTTCGATGCGAGAGCCCAAAAAGATACTCAAGTACACACGGAGAAAATGAATAAAAATAGCAATCTGGTATACCACGTAGGTTAAGATTTAAAAGTATTTTTCCAGCAATTTTAAAATTAATAGAGGAGAACAAAAATTATTTTTTGACATTAAATGATATAAACCATATATATAAATAGTTATATATTTTTCCTTTATAAACATTCCAAAGCAAGCATTCTTTTTCAAGTGTATTTTCGAGAGAGGTGGAGTGAATGGAAGATGCAGAGATAGAAGAGAACCTGATGCTGCCTGCTGAAAATAAAATTATTTTGTTCAGAGTTCTGTTTATAAGAAAAATATGTTTTTGTTTGTTTTAACGCGGGCCGAGCGCTTCCTTTCCATTCGGGATGGGTTGGCGATGGACTGAGAGAGAAACATGTGCGTAGATGCAACCCAGAGATGCGTATCTGGTGGATACATGCAACAGAAACTTCAGTTGTTGCTTCTATTTTTGGTACTATTTCAATTAATTTGCTGGAGCATGCCTCTAAACAAAGTTGCTAGCTGCTGCGAGAGACAGGACGGGATATTTATGAGTAATATTGCATGCTCGATTGCAGCCTCAGATTTTTCCCTGCCTTTTAATTAGCTTGACATTTATTTCGTGCCGGACTTCTTCGTCGCCGTCTGTCTGCGTTTTTTTAGGGTTAACAGCGCGTAGATTGATATCTTCAAGTTCATTAGAGTTGCAAGTCGCTTTAATTGGAAATATGCACAGCGGGCTGAGGAAAGCGCTGCAGTCGTCGTGCAACACTTGGGTGAGAATTAATGATGCCTGCCCATCGCGCCCTTCCTTCCTCGGATCTCGATCTGAATTCTGTTTAAACATGGGCATTTTATACACTCAACTCAACTTGGGTCTGCTTTTGCTCCTTTCCTTTCCTTTATTTTTTCATTTCGTTTTTTTGTGGTTGGTGTGCCCCTTTGCTTTGCATCCTCCTCGACTGACTCTGTTTATCTTGGGGCTTTTGTTAACTGATTTCAAGGGAAGCTCCAGAAACAGCCGCCCTCCTACAGGGTCGATTTAATTAACTGCTTTCTATATAAGGCATATTAAATAAGTTTCATTTGGCTTGTTTTCGTTTGATTCTTGGGGGAACGAGCGATCACAAGGATGTGCTGGGAGAAACTTTCTAAGAAGTCCAGAAAATCTTTATCCATCTAAGGAATGCGGTTGGTCTGTGTTAATTAACTTGTGAGTCACTGCGATGGGAATGCATTTCCAAAGATTTGTATTCAATGTGCCAGTTATTTGATTATTTTTATATGGTTGAATACTTTTTAACATTTTTTTTGACAGTTAAATAGTCTTAGAAAATCTTGGTCTATCCCTCCACTTTTTAATGATCCCAAAAGATAATTTCCATTTACATTTTCCACTTGTTGAGGCTCTCCCCTATCCCTCCCAATTTCCCAACACCTACACTCGCCCGCATGCCTTGTTAATTTTCGTTTTAAATTTAAATGGGAATTTTCATTCTAGAACTGTGTTTCTTCGTTGTTCGTGCTGGCTGTGAACTATTTGTTCCTTGGGATTGGGGACTGGGGTCTGGCGACTGGCTCGAATAACAAACAAAATTAACACCTAGTCGCTACATTTCCAGCTAAAACCCACACACGGGGCAGCTGGAAAATATCCCCCCACATCCCGCCATAAGTCAGGGCTCTAACAAGGTGTCGTCTTGCTAAATGAATTAGACTCAAAGCGAAACTGATGCCCGTCGAAAGAAAAAATGCCATAAATATGTGTTTCTGTTTCTTATTCTCCCACACGTGTGAGTGTGCCATCGGATTTATAGCCGACACTTTAAGTTTTGTTCGTATAAAATGCAAATTGCTTCAACCAGGCGCTAGCTCAATATTTGCATTGCCAATTAGCATATTAAAAATAACTCCCCCAATGAAATAGTCTTGGAAAACATGTTTTTATCGTTATTCATGTGGGCTCTCTCTGTTTGCCCAAACCCGAAATAAATTCTAGCTAAAATTGCCCAATGTACGGCGTCGATTTTGTTTGTACATATTTTCGGCTGTCTGTGCTAACCTCTCGAGTAGAGTTGGAAACCTAGGTAGGAAGGTATAGATATATCTGTGCGCTTGAATTTATTTCGGTGTGCGTTCGTATCGGTGTGCAGTCTGCCTTGTGTTCTTCTATTACCGTAATTTTCTACTTGATTTCTGACGCTCATAAATCATCATCAGTTCTCCCTCAGATAGCGTCGTCGTCGTCGTTTGCCTTTGTCATTTCTTATTGTTATTGTTGCTTAGGTAGTCGTCGATTTTAGAGTGTGTTGCTGTTGATTTTATGGAATTTATCTCCCCAACAACACCGCAAAGCACATTTAGCGACACAGTTAGCAAGCAGCACCACCAGAAAACTGAAAACTGAAAACCGAACACCAAAAACCGAAACCCAAGCAACAAGTTTCAACTTTTTGTTTGATGTATCTGCCAGATACGAAAGGTGAAAAATTGATAGCTTGCTCGCCTGTCTAACCAAACTATGCATAATAAATGTTTTTTGTAAACAATCGACAAAAACGCAAACAAAAAGAAATCGAAAAGCAATAAATTTATTGAAAAATTATAGAAGATAAATTGGTCTGGAGTCTGGAGGTATTTTTTCGGGCATTAGCTGCCTTCGAAGTTGGCAAACCTTTAAGATATGCAAAGATAAACAAATAAATAAATAAGTAAACTGCCATTAAAAGGCAATTTTAGCTTGATTGTTGGCCAAAGACAAATAGTTTGTTGGCATGCTAAAATAATAATAAAAAGTGCGAGATCTGAGGGACCGAATGATGATCTTCTTTTGTCTTTCCAGTTGATTTTTGGTGATTTTTCATTTAAAAACAAATAATCGTTTTTCGGTTAGAGGGGCGTTTGTGTTGGCTAATTGCCGGGCCAATTTCAACGAGCCATGAGCAGTTCTCTGTGGCGAGTGTGTGCCCCATGGGTTCAGCTCATAAATAATCAAAACCTAATAGCCGGCAAACAAAATATTCAAAACAAACACACACCAAAAACACGGGGTCCGAAGAAAGCGCCGACGAAACCAACCGAATAAAAGAGAAAGAAAAAAAATTGTGATCCATGGCAATCATGTCAAATTGATTTCGGTTTTCCTTCGCTAACCACAATGGGCAGGGGCCAAAAAAAAACGAGAAAAAACCGGGGAAAAAGAGAGAGCCTCAAGCCTAATGATATGACTGAATGGGAAAAATTGAAGGAGCTGCAAAATAAATCAAACAAAACAAGGCAAAACAAAATAGCAGGGCACTTAGAAAAAAAACTGGTTCAGAGGTTGCTTTTATATTTTCCTTTATAATTATTTTGTATATATTAATTACAAAACTGATTGGAAAACGTATCAGTTTGCTTTTTATAATTGTAATTATTTTCTCAAAACAGTAGCGTACATTTTTCGTTCTGTGTAGAGAAACAAGGAAGAAGGCAACACATTCTGGCCCGCAGTTTGATGAATTGCAGCACGGGGCTCGAGTTGACTTGGCCAGTTTGATGGACGACTCGAGACCTGCTTCTGGCCCGTTTCGAACCATGTCAAGTCCCGTCTTCAACCCTGCCTCGAAAATTAATCAATATGTTGGTGTTATTTAAACAAGCCATGTGTACCGAGAGAAAAAGAGGGCCAGAAACAGGCAGCAGAGAGGAAAACGCTTTTATAATTACGAGGGTCGTTGCTCAGGTTGTCCGTAAATTATCGGTTTGCCCATTGGAGGAGTTGCCCGGGCCTCAACATGATTAGACTCTGGAAGAGGATACCCGCAATGAGACAATTGTGGGTTTTATAATTATAACAAGATCGGTAAATGATCATGGGAACACATCATGCCGATGCCCGCGGACAAATTGCCATCGGAGGTGGAACAGGCAAAAGGTGGAACTGAAAGCCACATGTGGCAGATGATGATTGCGGCCTCAATAAATTGAGAATGATATGACAACATTGTGGTACTTTTGTTGAGTTTAGACTACAATCATCTGTATCAATTAGCTGGCCTTTCTATGATATACACATGTTTGCTGTACATTTCGATTGTTTCGATTCCCTTATTTGGAAGAATTTGAAGATTTATATATTTTAAAATGTGTTTTCTGTATTTACAATTTTGATTATACTCTATCAATATTATACTTTCTTAATTCCATCAATAGAAATGTAAACTATCATTTTTAAAAAACCTTTCTTAAAATATATATCAGCTTTAAAATATCAATCACTTAAATCCCAGAACATTCCCAAATAGTTTCGCTGTCAGATCTCACTCCTTTTGCCATAAACCTCCTCAAGCATCCGACATTAGTATGCACATTAGCGCCTAAGCTGACAGCTCCATCATGGCTGATCAGCAAAAAACGCTTACCAGGATACAAAACTGACAAACCCGTCGCGAGTGACAAGTCAACAGACGTCTCCCTGCTGAATTGAGTGAGTGACTGACTGACTGCCTCACTGGACTGGCCGAGTGTCAATGCGCTTGTCAATAAATTTTCGCAGCATCCAATTGCTAAAAAAAAACGAGATAATCCTCTCCCAATCACAATTAAGCCAAAGGAGAGACCCCAAAAAAATCATAAAAAAAACCGTCAAGCACCAAGAAAATGAAAAGACTTTGACAAGTGGAAAGAGTCAACGAGAAATTTATAGCCAAGCCCAATGAAGGAGACAAAAAAGCAGCAAGCAACAAAAACCAAACAAAACATAATTTATGGCCGACTTTTGGGATTCTCGGATCGGCGGGACCAGCGGGAACAGGTAGCCCAGGACCGTTTGTAAAATGATCACCTGTTTGAGAGATAGAGTGGAGGAGAGAAAACACGGAGAACGAGACATCCAGACAGGCCAGAAAGCTGCGGGAGGTCACTGGGCACAGTGGTCAAGGATTTTCAGGAAGAAGGGGTTACAAAAATTCCGTGGAACTGAGTTCTAAACTGAAACCTTCGTTGTTCAATTGGCTGTGAGAAATCAATAAATACCTTTATGACTAAATTTTGCTTTAATCTTTCTCATACAAAGTACTTGTTAATATTTGATTACAATTTTTCCAAAAAATTATAGAGATATTTGAATTTGATATTTCAGTATGTTTTCGAGGACATTTTATGTG
This sequence comes from Drosophila lutescens, assembly GCA_037075285.1. Classification (NCBI taxonomy): domain Eukaryota; kingdom Metazoa; phylum Arthropoda; class Insecta; order Diptera; family Drosophilidae; genus Drosophila; species Drosophila lutescens. The sequence continues at coordinate 88,390 of JBAMCF010000815.1, read as the reverse complement.
ACGGTCTGGTACCACTGTGCCCAGTCAACAGGCAACAGTCGGCAGTTGCAACAAGCAGAGAAGAGCAAACAGCTCGGCCTGGCATTTGAGTGTCGCCCCAGCAGGCGGCCGAAAGTCGTTTGCTGTGTGACAAAGCGCAATTTTTCGAATTGCGAAAGTGCGGGCCTGGCCCGGAGGAGAACCCGAGAATCGGGAATTGGGCACGGGGAGCACCACATGATGTCCCTGTGTCTCTGTATGTAAATTGATATTTTTAGCCAGCTCTGCCGGGCCGTTCGGGCAACACCTTTGCCTTCAGCGAGGGCCTAACCTTGGGAGCGTCTGCTGTTAACTGAAAAATTAATGAAATCATTTCTTGTCTCAACGATCCGAGTCCTCCGCCTTTTCGCTTCATGCGAAAACCAATGGCGGACCTATAAAAATGAAATAAAATATTTAACGACACATTGGAAACCTGCAGACGAAGGTGTCGCGTTACGCATAATTTATGACCGCAGAGGAACATAATTTTCCACACAGAGACACAAAAAACACGAGAGAAAGAAAGAGGAAAACTATCTAGGGGATCTGGGATCTCGAACACGAAACGATCGACATGCAATGGCTTATCTTGATCACAGATTAAGCCGAAGACCAGAGACAAACTCCAACTTTTTCCAGGTATAGTCAGCCAGCACCTGCAATCAGCGCGCTCCCTCTATCCGTCCTGGGTATTCCACTCCACTCCCTCCTTTTACTGATTTTCCCGCTCTATCGATTGCATGGTAGTATTTCTGGTAGTCGCTGCCTCGGCAGCCAAAACTTTGACAACAAATAATGAAATAATGTAGACACACACACGCATTCCAGACCCAGAACCCAAACCCCCTTTTCCCCGCGGGAGATAAGATTCCATTCGTGGTTCTCCATTCATTTGACGGCAATATTGATTCGAATGAAATAAACGAAAATTGTCGAAAAAAGAACGTAACAGGCGCAATTTTTGTTGTTGAGTAAACAAAAAGCCAGTCGAACAGAAATCGAACAGAGATAAGGTGGCTGGCTGATCGAATAAAACGGTAAAAATAACCATGTGTAACTGTTGTTGGGGTTAAATATTCAGTGAGCTTTTGACCCTCGGGATTTGTGTTATTTTGAAAGGGATCAACTCAAAAGTTCCCACAAAGATTTATGAGTAGGCACTCGGTCTTATGAGTAAATCTCTTTTTTATTTGATAGAAATATAGCTAGATTAAAGCATATATATTTTCTTGTTAGGAAACCGTCTAATTTTAAAAAATATATTAGGCCTTAACCGATTTCTAAAAGTACTTGAACAGTTCAAAAAATGTTACATTATATTCAGGATAAAATCATTTTCCCCAAAGTAAGATCCATTTGCTCGAGTTGTGCATTGCCCCGGATTTTTCCCCATTTTGGAGATCAGTTCCCCTCGACTTTGACAGACTGGCATATCCCATTAAACGGATCTCCCGCAACTGATCTTTGACTCCCAGGGTAATGGAAATCACCGGGCTCCCCGCTTTCGTAGATGATATTTACCTGGGGAGCTGGTCCAACTTTTCGCTGTTAATCCCAAAAAACTCTTTGGTGGTAATTAAAAACCGCAGTGCGTCTGTCAAAGTTAATCCAATTTCACGTCTGCTTACATCAAACACTCACACTGGCGCACGGACACCTGGAGATGCAGGAACACACGGATAGCGAGTATCTGACGGATACACAGATTGTATAAATACTTGCGCCGCTTCTCATAGAAACTTTTGCCGCTGCAGGTAATTTCTACTTTATTTTCGGACAGATTTTTTAATTAATATTTCGTGTAGCGCCAAATGTTGTCGCTATCTCTCAGGTGCTTTAGTGTAGGATGTATGTTTTTTTTACAGATATAAGTATTTATTAGTATTTGTCACGGTGGGCGCCGAAAATCCAATTTCAGTTGACGCTTGTCGATCACCGATCACAGATCGGAATAGCAACAATAACAACGAAAACAGGCGGCCAATCTTGTTTCTTTATAACAATTTCCAACACACATTCTCACATGGCACGGCCACAATTTGTATTTTCATAACTCGTTTTCTGTATTTTCTGTCGCTTTTTCGAGGACGCCACTTTGTGGCAACCCAATGAAACTTCTTTTTAATCACGACCGACTTCGGTTATTGTCATTGCTTTCGAATTGTGCACAAAAGAAGGTAAATCTAGGTATTTTTATATTTTCTTCATTGGTTAATTGCCGTTTGAAAGGTGCAATTGGGGCTCGCGAGACCTATTGTGGGTTTACTTTCGAGCGATACATCCGTCCGCAGAACCGAGCGCTCCGATCGCAAAAAGAGAACTGAGGCCAAGACCTGAGAGCCCGCTCGTCGCCGAGAATTGTGGGGGAGGGCGGCGAGAGACGGAGCGATACGGGGAGAGAGAGGGTGAGTTCGACTGGAAGAGAGATTGGGATTGGAAGAGCCAGAGAGCTCTTTCGTATAGCATGCGATAAATGCAGCTAAATAAATGTTTTGTTTACGGTTGGCTTTCTTTTTGTTTGCCTTGCCCTGCATTTCGTTACTTTTTGCATAAGCTAAGTAAATATGGGAAGGAACTCAAGTTTTAATGGATGCATTTGTTTTCCTTGGCATTTCTAAGGTGAGTTTTATGGTTATGGTGTCGGTGTAAATCGCTTTTTATGACGGCGATTTCCTGTTCAGTATATTATACGATTATCAGGAGGAAGCTTTATTTATTTTTACGTTTTTTAATGCATTTTTTATATGTTCGCACTAATTTTGAGACTTATTGGTATTTCTTATTTTTTTACTTCCTAAAATAATAATTATTTGCTTACATATGACTTGGTTATTACGCTTTTTATTTCTATCGATAGCTTCGCCTATTGTTTTCCTATTTTTAACCCACTTGCGATTTCCCAACCCCCGTAAAAATTGTCCACTCTCTCCGGGTGACAAATCTCTGACTAGATTGACAGCTACGTTTCCTCTCGCTCTCGCTCTCGCTCGTCCTTCTCCCTTCCCCCTCGTCCCTTCCGCTCCTTCCTGATTGCTCTTCCTCCTTTCGCTGCACATGTGCTGCGTTTCGCATGCCAATCCACCAGCCCCGCGCCCATCAGCCCCTTTTCCACCCATTTTTTCAGACGCATCTGTTGTTGTCTGGCATATTTTCAGGTTTTTCATTCACTCTCTCTTCCTCCGCCTTTCTCTCTCCGATTTTTCCAGCGCACCCTGCTGAAAATTCAGCAAGTTCTGGGACTTTCTTCGGTGGTGGTGTAAATACAGGGTGTCTCAAATGCTCTATTTCCCCCTCCCCCATCCGTAAATAACTAAGGAACTCCATGGGCCAGGCTTTAATTGCAATTCCTTCCTGTTTATATGCTCACCTCGCTAATGAGCGCACGTTCCAAGCGCAAGCTCTCTTCTGAAGACTCTCTTCCGGCGCACCGCTCTATCTTACTCTCCCGTTTCAACCTCTCTCGACCGGTTTTCTGGTTTTTATCTGCTAAGGGTCTTGTTAAAAGTAATTCGTAACACGTTGTTACCAGATAACGCCGTCAGCCCACGAGCTCCGTCTCTCTCTTGTGTTCTCTCTCCCTCTCCCTCGCTCACCGACTCTTCTGAAAACCCCTTTCGATCATTCTTCCGACCCGTTGTTGTTGCTCTTGCCTTGTTAGCGTCATCGGTTGGCTTGCTAAAAGAGCGATAAAAAGGTAGAACGAAAAAAAGAACTTCCAGGTCCCGGGCAGGTTTACGGTAAAGCGGGAAAGAGAGGAGTCGAGGGAAGAAAGAAGCGGTGAGAGAGGGGGACGCAAGATCGCCTGCAATTCAGGCTCACGTTTTGACTTTTGGCTTTGTGTTGCCTTTGCTGCGGTTCAATACACCCCGTTCTTTTAGCTGCAGGGTGCCGTTGGAAGAGGAAGAAGATCTCTCCATCTCCATCCACGGCCTCCGTCTTCTCCTCACCGCCCCTTTGCTCCTGGCGAGCCGGTTGTTCGCTCTTCAGACCACATGTGGTGCACTGTGGTTGCAAGTATGAGTGATTTTGCCTAGTTAGTTAGGAGGAGCTCCCAGGTATGCCAAAGCAACAAAAAATAAACAAGCTGTGCGCTGTCAGCTGCAATAACCGAAACTGGAATACCCTATAATTCAGTGGTCTGATTATAAACAAATTCAGTACGAAATATTTAATTTATACCTAAAAAACATGAGTCTGCAAATTGCATATTATTTTTGAAAAAATTCTTTTAAAAAGTAAATTTGTATCTCTCAGTATAAATATTAAGTTGGTTTGTATATAAAACATTAACATTAATATCTCTCAGATAAATTTGTCCCTTTTTGTTCGAGTTAAAACTCACTACTCTTAAATTTCCAAGCGAAATTCGCAATACTCCCTGCTAGTGTATTAAAAATAAAAGTCTGGCCAGAAGGTGCAGAAAAATCTCATGTTTATATGCATTTTGGGGGAAGTGAGAGAGGGAGCAGTATAGTCCGATCCATCCAACATCGGGCATCCAACAACAAGCGAATCGTGCACTTGGGCCGCTAATGAACTTACAATGCATGGCTTGTTCGGATCCGAGAAGCAGAGGAAAATGCAGGATCCCCGGAAGGGGGAGTTATAAATGGCAGAAGGGGCAACTCGGGAGGCACCCACACACCGATGCAGAAAACCCCGATTAGAGTTATTTGCAAACTGTGAAACATGAACTCGACTCAGGCCGTAACTCCAACTGCAGCTTCAAGTTGGAACCCGATGATTGACCCACGAAGGAGTTTCGCCAGTTCGTGCCTCAATCAGTTTGTCCAATGGGCAGGGCTCAAAAGGCTGCACTGATCGAAATCGGTTTTTTAATCTTTCACAAAAAATTCTACATATTTTTAGAATATCAATATTGAAGAAATTGAAAGAAATAAATTATAAACATTATAAACATGAAATAAAAACAAGAAAGGAAGCTAGCTTCGGCCAGCCGAAGCTTATATACCCTTGCAGATCATTCCTAATAATTTACAAATCGCAAAAATGTTAAATTTCCTACTATTTCTCTTATTTCCGATCGTTCCTATGGCAGCTATATGATATAGTCGTCTGATTTTGATAAAATTGTATATAGTAGTTCGATTTTGATAAAATTAAAATCGAAATTCGGAAATATTTAAAAAGAGTCATATCCCAGAGTAGAAGAGAATACAATAAAAACCAACGAAGCAATAATTTATTTCCTATTATATTCCCATTAATTTTCCGATCGTTCCTATGGCAGCTATATGATATAGTCGTCTGATTTTGATAAAATTTTATTCAAAATTCAGAAATAATGAAAAACTAATATTCCCAAGATTTGAAGGTAATACTTCAAAAAACACCGTAGCTAGAATTTTTTTACCGTTTTTTTTCCGATCCTTCCTATGGGAGCTATAGGATATAGTTGTCCGATCCGGTCGGTTCCGACTTATATACTACCTGCAATAGTAAGAAAACTTTTGGGAAAGTTTCATCCCGATAGCTTAAAATGATGCTGATCAAGAATATATATACTTTATGGGGTCGGAAACGTCTCCTTCACTGCGTTGCAAACTTCTGACTGAAATCATAATACCCTCTGCAAGGGTATAAAAAAATGGTGTTTAAGGCGACCAAAGAATCAAAATATCGGAAATTTAGATACTTATTATAAATAGTGAAAGCCTTTAGTGCTATATCCCAAGAACCCATTTCACTTTGAAATCAAACTCTTCCCAATTATGCAAAGCACTGGAAGCCCACGTTTTGGGCAGTGTATTCGGCACATCTCTCTACCCCTGTCATGATCATGATCAGTAAAACTAACAAGAGGTGTTGCCTCTGACGTTGTTTCCTTTTGCGGGCCATGTATCTGTATCTGCCCAGGCATCAGTTCGTCATCGTGATTTTCCTGGGTGGTACCAGGTATCCCCTTCCCCGATCCCCCTTTTTTCCCTTTGGCTACGCCACCCCTCCCCACTTCTTTTCCTTGTGGCATGCCTTTTGTTTGTACTTTGTCGATCGATCGTCTGCGCTTTTGTTTGTTTCTCAGGGGGAATTTCGCCGTAACTTTAGCTTTAACTAGACAACCAGTGGCGTTGTCGCTGATGTTGTTGTTAAAGTCCATGTTGTGTTTGTAGACTGGACTGCACCCGGCGCTCCGTCAATGGGCATTGAAGACATCCCATAACAGCTCACTTCCCTGGAATCGCATCGCTCCAAGCATTCACAATGCATTGACATCCCAGTTGGATTTTCGGTTTGGGGTTGGGCCGCTGTAGGCTGCCCTTCCGCAGTCCACAAGACGACAAATCAATTTGGTACCAAGGACTTAAAGAGTTAAGACACCGAGTTACAAATGAGTTGGATCAATTTAAAACTCATAAATCTTGGCGATCAATTGAAAGATCATTAATCTCACTGAGTTGTAAGATGAATTACCAGAAAAGTGGTATGGCATTGTACAATTAAAGATGCATTGGGGGGGATTCTAAAGGTTATCTGAGTTAATATAAAAGGAGACAATATTTATAACAAACTAAAAGGATTTAATACTTTTAAAAAATTGTCTTTGAACTCGAAAATTTCAATGATCAAGGTTCATTTATTTATAATTCTGAGAATTCCGCAAGATTATTTAAGAACGCAATAATAAAGTAAACAATATAATTAACACCGTTAATCCCTCATTAGCAGCTCTATCTGCAAGTAAGTATATAGAACGCAAGTATTGCAGATTATAGCAAATATCAATGTCATCGCTCGGAAATGAGTTCAATCCTCTGGTCTTCGAATTCCGATCGTGCCAACGCCAGAGATAGAGAATAACACAGACGGCTGGTCAATTAATGCGCTACTACAAATCTCATTTCCCATAAATAAGCACGATTTATGACAGACAGACGACAGACGGGCATCGAAATAAATATTATTACATATTATTGTCATTATCGCAAATGAACGAAAAAACTGACGTGAAAACGAAGAAAACAATTGACAATCAGACGAAATGATCAGTGTAGAGGAGGAAAGGTGGCAGCGGGTTTGGCACGCAGGGCAAACATAAAGCCAACTGCAGTCGGATCATAATAAACCATTAAAGAAAATTAAGATATAACAATTCAGGCCATAAAAAATCCACACGAGAATGTGAAAGGGAGAATGGGAGAGGCAGACAGAAACGAACAAATAATTCACACCATTCTAAAGCAAATTATGGCATAGTTGGGATAGTATTCCATTGCTCCGATAACCACACGTCACACCGACGATAACCCGCATAGATATCGCCCTGAAGTTCCCCGACTTCGAACCACCCGAAAAAAACGAGTACAATATTGAAATTTATGACCCGGCTAAATTGACAGGAGGACTGCGAAGGGTGACTCCAGGGTGATACATAGAGCCTGGGTTCCACAAACAGAAAACTAAGTATATATGACTTCGGCTACCGCATAATTGAGCTTGTAAATTACCAAAATGCTTCGCATATGAAAATACTCACTTAGCTTTTGCTCTACAAATTACTTGGCCCAGATGTTGCCAACTCGGGAAATCGCTTCCAATTCATTAAGCCAAAGTGGGGAAAACCTTAACCGACATGAAGGAATTTCTCTTTACTTTGAAGCAAATGAAAAAACTTTGCTAAAATAAAAATTCAGGACAGATGGGAGGGGCGAAAGATTAAAGGGGTCCCCGGATCAACTGAGCGGAACAATTGCAGTGCGGCAAACAATGTGCAACATGCCAAAGCATCGAGGAAAGACAGAAGCTGGAGACTGGGAAAAGGAGTTGCTACACAGAAAGAAAAACATGTAAAAAAATAAAAAGTTCTAATATCTGATTTTTTTCAATATAAAAAGCAAATCCTATTCTCTTAACATTTAACTTTTATTTTTAAGTGCTAAGAGCCAAAAATAATATATCTAAATATTTTAAAACTGAAATTCTTGGTTTCGTTGAGTGCAGGAGAGAGCAAAGGAAGACAAATCGAGCGACAACTGCTTTTTGGGTTGGTTCATTGCTTTGGTCGTTGCTCCACTAAACAAAAGTTGAAAGCCAAAAACTTTGGCCAAAACCAAAACTAGTGACAAATCGGGGCGGGGGAGGGTCGAGTAGGCGAGGTTAGGTCGTGGGGCCAACTGCAGTTGCTGGAATCAGATTGCAACAATGAGGAGACCAAAGACCAAACGAACCGAAGTTGGAGAGATGTGCATTTGAAGCCAAGGGAGCAGAATATGGGGAGCAGATATGTATAGGGACAGTTTATCGACACATATCGAGTTATATGACTGTCAAAATCTACACAGAAACCCCGGCAAAACAACAAACTTTGACTTTGGCTTGTGCCCTGGCTTTTCCAACATTAACTCAACTTGTTTGCCGCTTCGTAGTTGGCACTCGCAATTTTCTCTTGGCTGCAAAAATATGCGCAAAATTTTTGTCATTTGTTCCCCGACTCTCTAGTATTTTCTTTTTATGGCAAACTTTTACTACAAAGTTTCCAATTTGCCTGTGCGCTCGTGTATGTGGTTAACTTTAGCTAGAATACTTCGGAAAAAAGGGAACACGATTTGATTGCTTTTTCATTGTTTTCGAATGGATTTTTGAATGTTGTCGGGCACAAATGTGAGTGTGGCGAAATCGATTAAAATCATATTTATGAGGTGCCCGGGGAGGAGAGTTCTGAAAGTGCGTGGTGTTTGTTAAAGTTTTCCGTGCAGGAAAGTTTCCTTTACGGTTCTTTGAGAGTTCGGCGCTAGGAACATATTATGCGAGCTTCGATGACTCTTGACAAAGTTAATACCATATAATATAAGTAAATTTAAACATTGAATAACAGCTTGATGTTTCCTACTAATCGAAAGCTGCAGAAAGCCACAGACTAAAACTAAATAGTTAACCGGTTAAGTATAATTTCCACATTTCCTTTCCATTCGGGTATCGCGGTACACTCCATGTTCGGCCAGCTGCCAATTGAAACTTACTTAACACCTCGATGCCCCTTAACTGTCAAATAGGCAAACGAAATATGCACATTTGACCCAAAACACACACAGACTACCATAAAATATCAGTTAGGCACTGAAAGGAAACCCGAAAATAAACAGAGTGGTTCCGGGGAATTTCGAAAGAGTTTAGGAAACGCAGTTAAAGTCAGACAATAACTGGTCAAGGTCAAGTAGAACGGAAACCCGAAATCCGTGCCAAAGGGTTAACTAGTCAAGTGACCTTTTCGGTTACTCTAAAATGAACTTTAGAAAAATAAAACCGAAATACATTTCGCCTTGGCTGCACTTGAGCTCAATTTGAAAAGTGATTGGGTTACAGTTGTGAGTTCTGATTTCGACTCAGCTTTTTTGGTTTCTGGCACAGCACAGCCTTCAATTTATTAACCTCAATATCAATTGTGGCGCATAAATCTCGATAAAAGTAAATACGAGTGCTGCATATTTCACACAAAAATTCACAAAAAAACGAAGCAAAGAGAAACGAGAAACGTATTCATTTGAAGCCAAGGATGTAAAAAGGATTGCGCTCTGGCAGTGATTTTCAATTTAAAAAATTGCACGCAAAAGCGCCACAAATCAAAGGAATTGACTTTGCCAGTAGAGGCGGAAAAAAGGGGGACCTCCCCCCCCCAATAAATTTCAATCTAAAAACTTAACTAAAGGCACCGAGAGCAGAGCTTCTGTTCTGAACTGAGTGAAAAAAATGGAAAACAAGGATACTTCGGCACTCCGGATACCGAAATACTCTTACAAAGAAAATAAACATGACTTAGGATAGAAGATCCCTTATTGAACTATTTTTTTATTATTCATAAAAAGACATCCCAATGGCTGTTTAATAATACAGCAATTCGAGTTTTACCTTTATTTTCTATCCACTTAAAAATACTTTCGTTAATCCTAATACTCAAAGAATTCGTTTTTGGTTAGGAAAGTGGAAGTTAAAATGTGTAATACCCCCGGAAAGTGTACAAAATCGGAACTGCTCTGTAAAGTAGTGAGCTGAAAAATGCAAAGCGAGTGAAGCTGCCACGCCCCTAAACCAATACACGCCACAATAAATCTCAATTGAAAATGCTTTTTACAGCGGCTAGTGAAAGAGAGGGGGGTATGGCGGGCGAAAGAGAGGGCTTGATTCACTCTTGAAGCTTCGAAAGAAATCAATGGAACGAACGATTGAGTGGCGCCCCCTGTCGCTGTTTGCTCTCTACGCTTTGAGCCATCGAAGGGAATTTATAATTAATAAATGCCCCCAAGTGAGGCAGTGAGAACAAGTGCTGATTAGTGCAATGACAAAGCAATCAAAACACTTTAGCAAACGTGGCAATTAAAATTCACAAAAGCCCACAGAGACCCCCTCCCCATTTCCCAGTGTATTTCTGGCGCCCTCTGTTGACCACAAACGGCAACGACTGTTTGATTGCTGCCAAAGGGAAATCAAAGAGGAATCGGTGGGAGTATATCGCCTATATATATAAGGTATGTGTGTGTGAAGCAATCACACCAAATAAATCATTCAATGCATTTGCCATTTCGGAGTCACAGAGAGAGACGGCCATATGCAAAGAGAAAGAGACGACTGGATGGGCGAGAAAGAGAGGGAGCGAGTTCCGGAGAAGTTGCGAATTATTCATGGGGCTCTGCGGTTAAAGGGAAGTGGACCTCGGGCCTGCCCTCCAGGATTCAGGACTCAGCTTATCTGTCATCAACCGCACAGTTTAGTGGCAAAGGAAATTACTTTGGATCTCCGACTCCGGCAAAATGGCCGACGGAAGTTGGTCGAGCTGAATGGATTTCGGCATGGTTTTCCCGGTCGGCTGATGGATGAGCGGATGGATGGATAGGTGCCTGGACGAATTCATGGGATAATGTGGCGCAACAAATGGAAGGTGATTGGAAATGTGAAAAAACACATAATGCCAGGAAAAAAGAGTTATTTACAAGACTCCCCCAAGAAAATAGATAACTATAACTTACCTATTAAACTTATTTAATAAAATCATGATAAATCCGAAATAAATTCGCCTAAAATACACATCACGTTCGAATTGATTATTATACCCTTGCAGAGGGTATTATGATTTCAGTCAGAAGTTTGCAACGCAGTGAAGGAGACGTTTCCGACCCCATAAAGTATATATATTCTTGATCAGCATCACTAGACGAGTCGATCTAGCCATGTCCGTCTGTCCGTCCGTCTGTCCGTCTGTCCGTCTGTCCGTCTGTCCGTCTGTCCGTCTGTCTGTTTCTACGCAAACTAGTCTCTCAGTTTTTAAGCTATCGGGATGAAACTTTCCCAAAAGTCTTCTTACTATTGCAGGTAGTATATAAGTCGGAACCGACCGGATCGGACAACTATATCCTATAGCTCCCATAGGAAGGATCGGAAAAAAAACGGTAAAAAAATTCTAGCTTCGGTGTTTTTTGAAGTATTACCTTCTAATCTTGGGAATATTAGTTTTTAATTATTTCTGAATTTCGAATAAAATTTTATCAAAATCAGACGACTATATCATATAGCTGCCATAGGAACGATCGGAAAATTAATGGGAATATAATAGGAAATAAATTATTGCTTCGTTGGTTTTTATTGTATTCTCTTCTACTCTGGGATATGACTCTTTTTAAATATTTCCGAATTTCGATTTTAATTTTATCAAAATCGAACTACTATATCATATAGCTGCCATAGGAACGATCGGAAATAAGAGAAATAATAGGAAATTTAACATTTTTGCGATTTGTAAATTAATAGGAATGATCTGCAAGGGTATATAAGCTTCGGCTGGCCGAAGCTAGCTTCCTTTCTTGTTTTTTATTAAAACTAATTTGCTCAACATTTTTTTACTAAAATTTAATTATTATATAGCTTAGATGACATTTGATGAATCATAAAATTATAGTTGCGAAGAAAATACAAAAAATATTGTTAAATCAAGGACTTTTATAATTTCCTCTCTATAGTCTCGTTAATTATTCCCCAGCGACAAACTCAACACCCTTCCATACCTAGTTAAATCTCTAAAACCTTGGAATTCCAATTCCTGAAAATTCAATTCAAATGAATATTTGCCAACGTAATTAGTTGAAATTTGTTTTGGTTTATTGTTTGGGCAGCCAGTGCTAATAATGAGGCTTGAAATTGCCCAAAAAGGAATAATGGATGGGGAATTGAGCTGACTGAGACGCTATGACAAATCAACTGGGCAGCGAGCACTGCGGCATTCCCATGGAGACAAAGCGGGAAGAAATCTAAAGCGTGTTAAATCTCAGGGTCCCTCAATGGCCTTCGCTCCCGACCATTCAATGCGTTTCTGTCTGGCAGCTGTGAAAATCCAATTTTCAGCACGCCTAAGCGGATGTAGTCCTGCATTTTCTCAAAAGGACACAAAAGAAAGCAAAGGACACACATGCATCCAGCACAGGACGAGAGGGACGATGGCTTGATGGACGCGGCACTGGCATTTAAGTGACATTAGCAGTTGACATGTCTCGTCTGCGACTGCGGTTGGTCCCAATAGTGAGGTCAGGAAAATGTGCACTGAGAAAAATATATATGTCTTCGATTTTTGGACAAAGACAAACATTATTATATTTTTAGTTTTTGTGGAATTTTTAAAGAATTTTCTCACTTAAAAAGTAGAACAATTTGCTCTTATAAGCTCATAAATACAGCAATCTGGTCCTGAAATTATTAAAAACATTTTTTCAAGTGCAGTAAGCAGGACGATGTAAGGAGTCCCGACTCCCGAGGCTCAGCGCTTTGAAAATGACTTTCTGTTTAGACAATATTATGGATCGTTTAATGCCATCCACCGTTGACAAATTGTTTACCCATTTTCCGAATCAATTCAAGGAACCTCGCCTCAAAGCAAAAACTGTCGCCGAGGTTCAATCAACTCTCGACCCCGAACCCTCACTTTTGTCTGTCAATCATCACTGCAAAACAAAAGCATTGAAAAAACTTTTTCTATTCCGAAAATTGGCCAGAAACGTTGAAATAATTCCAAACGGCAAATGCAGCCACTGCACGCCATGTCAAGAATGAAAAGTAAACGAGTTGCCGAAGGGAAAATGGTTAAACTACCGTTTTGGTGGCCAGCAGTTTTTGATCAAGTTTTCCTTTTCCATTTATGCATTTTTCACAGGAAATCATGCATAACCCAGCTGTGCAGGAAAATATGGGAAAAACAGCGCGGCTCAACCGCACTGTCAGCCATCAAAACTTGTCAATTTTCCATATAGTTAAGCAATTTTCTGCAGTCATGATATGCACTGCGGTAGGGAAATTGAGGGAGTGCAGGAGTTTAGATGGAAAGTTCCAAAGAACCTTTCAAGTAGCCAGACATCGAGCTGATTTGGCATGTGATTTATGGGAAATTGATTAAATGAAGGTTCAGTGGGGAAATAAAGGGAAAGAGTGGTTGATTTGGATTTGTTTGAATGCAAAACTTTAAGATAGTATCAAAAAAGCGTGTATTTGGGTTAATCGAATTTAGCAGTCACGAATTACAGTACAATTTTATAATAAAAGTGTTTCTGCACCACATTCGAGTCCCATTTTTTCATAAAATTCTATATTTATGCTTATTATAAGAGCTCCTCATCCTATTAGACCATCATCCAGGCCATTGTTAACCACGCTACTGATTTATGATATCCAAATTCATATTTTGACAGCGTAAAAAGGAAAGCAAATGCCGACAATGGTCGCCCTTAATCTTAATCTAAGCGTCAGTTCGGAGAGGGTAACCTCGATCCGTTCAGTCGACTGTGATATAAACCCCTCGATAGGGACCCATGGTGACAACGACAATTACGACGACAATCCACTGTGCAACCGTGCAAACATAAAGCGGCAGCAAACTCAAACAAATCGCTGGAAATCGAAAGAAATGCGCCATAAAACACAGGATGTGGGGAATGAGAATGGGAACTGGAACCGAAATCGAATTCGAAACAGAAACAGAAATAAAGAAACGCGTTGACAGTTTTAGGCAAGCTGTCGATCAAAAAAGCAAAGAGACAGACCGAGTTCCAATTCCAGACTGCATTTTCAGTTCCTCCGCAATTCACACCTTGCCCGGAAAATGAAATCGGGCAGGGTGGTAGTACATATATACGAGTATGAGGGAATATGGTTACGGGTACGGTTGTAAAATGCGCACAATCAGTGCTTCAAATCTAGAAAAATCAACAAAGGAATCGAACTCAACTGAAGTGACGGTGGGTCGAGAGTGGGGGTTTGGTTTTAGGTGAGTGGCAGCCCAGTTTATCAACCGAATGGGGAGAGGGGGTACGCAAGACCTCATATAACATGTATTAATAAATAGAAAAAATATATAAAATATGATAGAGGCAATTGTTGGTCGTGATAAGACGGAGAAATGTTTATGGCTGTGGTACGGGTTAAATATTTGCCAGGGATAAACCTAGGCTAAGGATATTATCAGCCGTAGATAATTCCAAAAAAAAAACCGACTTCGCTTGAAGATTTTAGAAATCTATCGCTATTTTGTATATGCCTATAGGTAAGAGACCAATTAAAATGGATTTATTATCAACATTAACGATTGTGAGTTTTTAATAAATACCATAAGAATCTTTTATATATACACTTACAACGATAGTTTGCCAATTATTTTAAACAAATTAAACTTCAAACGGATAACTAATATTTATTTTTGAATGACCAAAAATCTGCATACATTTTTGTGAGAATATCAATACTCAAGGCATTGATTAGACCAAACAAGACCATATAAAGATTATTAATTTGTGAAAAGTGTCTACAAGCCAAATTGGGCCAATTCTATTTATATACAATTTGCAATCCGAAGAAACCCCTTAGGTGGCAGCAATAAAATCCAGCTCAGATATTTATGACAAACAATCAACACCCGCAAACAACCAATACACATGGCCTGTATCGGAAAGCAAAAAGCTTTATGAGGCTATAGATACACGGCTATCTATCTTTCTATCTGTACACACTCGCACTGCGAATGAGAAATGCATTGATATGTAATTCAATAGCAAAACTAATAAACTGCAATTGCAATGGCAATTGCGAGTGCGAGTGCAACTTTTATTGAGGCAACCGACCACCCCAGGTGGGTTTCGATGCCAAACGATTCCTGCGCTATTTACCCTCGATACAATCTTGGCCAGGTGAGTGCAACCGACACGGGCATAAATCAAAGCACAACTTGAGAGTTATCAAGATATGGGAGAGCCAACACAAACTAGCAGTTGAAACAACAGTTATCTGCACTGGGAAAAATTAAACTAAATTTTACATTTCTGTGTTAATTATTTTGTACATACATTTTAATTTTAATTCGAGAAATAAGACTCTTATTTGGGGGCTATAAGTGATACTTTAAATTAAGCTTTACAGTTACAGTTTATCATATTAATTATTACTTTTTAAAGTTTATAATATATCTGTTTAAGTCCCGAAAAAATATCTATTTCAAATGTAAACGAATTTGTAGTAATTTATTGATCAATAAAGAAGAGATATTTTAGAGTGCATCTAACTGCTGCATTTTACAGTTCAAGCTTCGGTGGCATGAGTAATCGATGTTGGTGATGAGTAGAGCCGGCTAAAATGTTAGAAATGAATTTTAAATATTTTATCGATGGGCGTTCGTGACTCACTTGAGTCCCAGTCTGGGTTTCTGTCTCCCGGCGGACGCTCGCATTTTGATCAAATGTGGCCCAAGCCATGTCAAGTCAACCACAGAAATCCCCACAGAAATATCTCAGAGGGGCCGGAGTGACTAACTATATATGTAAGTCACGTAGCCGGGCGGAGCATGTAAATGACTTGGGTGACAAACAGACTATAGACTGATATTTGGGGGCGGCAGTGGGATAGACCTTGTCACATTGTCTCGAAAGCCCAGGAAAAATTAGAGAGCAGGAGTTTGTCGCTTTGGTTTTCGTATTTTTTTTCGGGTCTTTTAACTTGTTTTGCTCATTCGTGACACGCGCCAAAACACAAATTTCTGTTCGATTTATGCAATTGAGGAAATAAGTTCGACGACTGAGGAAGATTGCTTTCGGCTTGCGGCTTCTCTGGATTTGGATTGGTGGAGAGCTGGGTGGTTGGGGTCTAAGTGGATACCAGGAACGGGACACGAAGTCCAATAAACGTTTTGCGGTAAATGCGAAATTAATAATTAAGCAGGCACAACTGCAAGGAGTTAGTCGCTCAGTTGAGGAATATTTATTGGCAATGTCAATTGGTTTGTGTACGAAGTGTGATTACTTTTTTGGGGGATAGGTTTCTTGGAAATTAACTTAAACTCAAGGTTTTATATTGCAAAGGAGGCAGAAAATGCTGTTCTTTTCCTTATTAAATATTTCCTAAATATCAAAAGGGTCGAAAACTGTATAACATTTTTTTTAAATATTTATTTTAGTAGTATAAAAATGTGTAAAAAAATGTAACAATAATTATTTAAGTTGTATATATTTTAATTTTCCTTAATTTCAATTATATAGTGGTTCGAATCACCACGCAAATAACTTAAGTATTTTGTATCCAAAAAAAATCAATCTAATAAGCTTGTCCAACCGACCATTTTATACCATAATCACTTCCACAAAAACTGATCTCAAGCTTAAAAGATACCCTCACAGAAAAAATGTAAGGCATTTAAGGCGTAATTCAATAAAATTAAAATTGTATGCACAAAACAATCCTTAAGCCATTAATTATATATCCTATTAATTGGCGGCGCGATTTAAATTTCAAACAAATAATGAAATTACAATCGAGACAATCAAATATCCCCCAAAAATAAATCATCTAATAAACTTGTTTAACAAGCCGAACACCCCAATCAGATTTCTTTAAGATCACTCCTTTTCAAGCTCGAAAGAAACACTCCCCAGCAGTTGTGTGTTGGATCCCACACACATTGAGGAATTTATGTGCCATGACTGTCTCATAATTCCTATATGCATTTTGTTCAGTATCGTATTTTCGTATCCCCTTAGTTTGTATTTTTTTTTATCAGCCGCGAACGTTTACCATATGTGGGCAATGTCACAGATTGCTCATGTTCGTGTTCCAATGCAGCGGGTAACTTGAGAACTTATTCGAGAACGACTCTGCTGTCCGGGCATTTATTTCATTAGCGCGCAGATCGGGGGCCAGGATAAAAGGAGAAGTGGGAAAAGGAGAGAACAAGAACCGAGAAATTCATTAAAGAGAAGAATTCGAATAAGAAAAGCCAAAGCGATGCCCGGCGAACGATAAACCTGCGACATGCGACTCCAAAAAACTCCTCGACCGCTGGGTGACAGAGCGTTTGTAATTTATTTAACTGCATTTTTGTGGATTGTGGCTTCGATTTCCGAGGACCAGGCGAGGGGCCCAGAATTTCTATACGCACGACAGATTAATGCGCCCGTGTGATTCCAAAAGATACAGATACAGAGATACAGATACAATGATGCTGGTCCATGTTCGAAGTCTGCGGCAGGTAGAGATGCCACGATAAGATACTCTGGATCCTTTGGGTTCTGTTCGCAGGAGAATGTGTGTGTGTGTGGTGCAGGCAGGGCAAATATAAATATTTATGTGGAAAACAGCAGGCGTTTTGTCAAAATATTTGTGTAAGACCTCGGAGCAATCCACATTCTGAGCTAAACAGATTTCTGATTTCGGCTTGCGAGAGCGATTTGTACCCCGAAATATTGTTTACACACCCGATTCTGTTTGTCTTTATCGATGCCAGCAGTCAGATTGTATTAAGTCATTCGGTCGGTGAAGAGTTCCTACGGTCTTGTGGTTTACTCTGAAGGCCAGGTGTAACGCCCCTGCTTCCTGTGTCCCTCCTAGCTATGAAAAATGGCTGGCTTACATGAGACAGATAGCTGGAGACGAAGAAGAGAGGGTTGTCTAAGGACACATAATCCTTTAGCCTGTCATGGATAAGAGTTCCGTATCCTCTGGCTTCCTGCATTGCAGCATCTGTCCTGTTTGCGATACTCTTTGGGGCAATAAATCTTTTCAACTGGGTTAATTCAATCTGAAAGGAATTTCATTGCGCCTTCCAATCTATGCTTAATTACGAGATTTATTGAGATCAAGCTGTAATCTTTAAATATTTTTGCATTCATTTTCCCGTGATAATTAGTTTGTTGCTGCTAAAAAATAAAAGAACAAAAAAGGTTTGGATATAATGTTCGATTTTAAATTACATTAAAAAGAAAAAATATTTTTAAAACTTCGGTACGATTTTTTGGTAATACCAATTAAGATTTATCATTTTAAAATTATGAAATGCTCTTATCAAAATGTAAAATGATTTAAAACCATGATTTTTACCTGTACCCTTATATAAATTCTTTAATATACATACTTGTGACGGTGTAAAAATTCTACAGAATCTCATTTTCTATTTGGCTCTTTCATTCTAAATTATCTATACCCTCCCTTTTGACTGCCCCTAATTTTGACTCCAGTAGTTAGCTTTTGGCATGCGGTCGACTTTCCGCATTATCCTATTTTATTTACTGCTAATGCTGCGCTTTCGGCGTCTAAATCGCATTTGCTGTGATTTTTTCCCCACTTTTTCCTTACTTTTTTCCGGCAAGGCCAACAACAGCATAAAACACATCATTAATTTAAGGCGATGCTACGAGACAAACACATATATTAGAAGAAATGACTAACGGGCAGAGCTTCATCATCAAACGAGGCAAAAGTCAAAGGACTTAAGTAGCATTGGCAACAACAGCGGCAAAGAACAAAAATTAATTTAGCTTAATTCGTCCACGAAACTTTGGTTGAGGCCAGAAACCCACTCGGATGCTCAAGTGAATGTGTGTGAGTTGGACTCCTTGGGGGCTTTCTGCCGCTGAATCCTTTAATCCCATTGCCTGCCAGTTTAATTATGTAGTTTATTAGGCGGAAATGAAAAAGCGAAAGCCAAAAGCGGAAACGGAAACCAAGCGACGACCGAAAGAACTCGGGCTCTTATACAATTTATATATGCACAAGGAGTCGACTGAAACCTCTCCACCCAACTCTCCTCTGAATCAACCTCTGAATCATTTAACTCTACTTTGCATATACAGAGTCGGGCACTAAAAAAAGGTTAAACTCTTTTTTGCTTACCTTATTTGGCGACGGCACTCAATAAATTAGACAAAAGTCAAGCTGGATCTGAAAAAGAAAATGAAGTATTTTACAAATTTAGGAAAGGTTAATGAGGTTCAGATTAAATGAAACTTTGGGTACAGGTTTTGAGTCCAATAAATCAGTAATTCTTAAACTTAATTGGTTTATGAACCCATATTAAATAAGATTTTGAAACAAGAACAAAAAAGTTGATTTCCAATATCTTTATCTTAGTATTAACATACTGCCAAATAAATAAATGATTAAAATCCATATCTAAAATAAACTTTTATACAAACACTTTTTATGTTTAAAGAATTTTTTAAAAATTTAAAATTTTCTTATGTTTCTCCTAGGACGTTATATCTTTAAAAGCCCTGACCCCACCTAACCTAGCCAACCAATCCTGAAAAGGGTAACTAAAATTGGAAAAGAAAAGGCAAAAGGTTTATTTTCTTTTATTTCCATTGTTTCAAGGCTGAGTGCCCTGTACTTGTTATGGAAAACAGAAAGAGAACATTTTGTATTTTGGGCCAAAGGTTTCCCAACTCATGGCTCGCAGGCAAGCGGCCAATTTTCCAACTGTAGTCTCGAGGAATTTTCGTAAATTGCCCCACAATCAGCATAAATTTTGTCAGCTAGCCCAAATTTGCCTAGCAGACTCCCACAGAAATCTAAAGACCCCGGCAACCTCCCTGCACTCCGCAGCTTTGCCTCCTTACTCGTATTGAAAGGCACAAATTTGTGCTAATGAGTTTTGAAAAAGGGATTTGTAGGTGGCCTGGTCGACCTGCTTAATGCTTGGCCAGCTTTTGGGCTCACTCCACTCCATTCCGACCAATCTCGAATAACCTCAGCTAACCTTACCTCATCTGATACAGAATCCCAGTTAGTCACGTGTGGCGACTGGGCCCGTAATTGAGTTAAACTTTTCTAGGCCAGGCCGAAAGGCTTCGACGTCTTTTTTCGTGCCGGTAGGAAAATGAGCCACGATTGCATCAGTCGATGGGTCGAAACTCTTTTGGGCCGGCTGTGGAAAGTTTTTAAAGCCCAAGCACACACACTCCGGCAATTGAAAGTGTTTGCCGTCTATGTGTGTGCATATCGAACCATATCGAACGTGCCATAGAATTCATCTAGTGAACCAACAAATGCTGGCTAACACAAACCGAATGCCCGTACAAATATGGTCAGAAGGAGCGTTTATGCGGTGGAGCAGTTCAAGATGTTCCTCAAACGATTTACATGAATTTAAAACTTTCAAAAATAAATTTCTTTTTCGATGGTATTTTAATTTGTTTTAATTTAGTCATTTTTATATTTAGAAGTAAAACTGATATTGGATGAATGAACTCTCAAATAACCCCAAAATCATGAACTGACATTACTTCTAGTTTTTACAAAACATGCTTTAACCAAAATTTAATCAAAGCCCATTTGAAAAGGCCGATTTGGAAAATTCATAACCTTTATCTTTAATATTTAAAAAAAATATTTTAAATGTCTTATTTATAAAGAGTGTTAGATAAAAATACAATTTCAATTGTGGAATCGACTTTGCATGATCTAATCCGATAAACCTCTGCTGCTGTCCCATTGCAATGGGTATTTTTTGATTTTTGGATTGGTAATCCAAATATGGCAAGTGCCACGTTTGCTGCGATCTGAATCTGGAGTGCCAAAAGCACTAGACACCCGCACACAATGGAAAGTGCATTTACATTTCGGGGGAGGATGGGGGCTTTTCGTTTTCGATTGGGCCAGCAGGCAGTCTGCAAGGCAGGCGCACTCCAAATGTTATTGAAATATTTATAAGTTAGACACCAGGCCGTGCACATGGAGGGACCTCAACACTTACAGCAATCAAATGCACACAATAAAACATTTTCAATAACTCTTTCGACGCAGCGACTGAGACCATTAAGGATTGAATAAGGCCCCAAAAACCACCCGAAACCCACAAATGTTTTCTACTGCACACGCTGGGCTCCCATCCCCAATTGCATGAGTAGTTTGTGTGCTGGTGTACTTCTCATTGTGCCCCACTGTGCCAAAAGCCCACCCAAATGAATTCGGCTCTCAGTGCACTGGGCAATGTCAGTATATACACCGAAAAAGAAATCAATTAGAATTAGGGCGTAAATTGAGAAGACAGGATAAGATTGATTATTTTATTTAAATATCATTTCTATTTATATTTTTTTATACCATTGCAGAGGGTATTATGATTTCAGTCAGAAGTTTGCAACGCAGTAAAGAAGACGATTCCGACCCCATAAAGTATATATATTCTTGATCAGCATCATTAGACGAGCCGATCTCGCCATGTCGGTCTGTCCGTCTGTCCGTCCGTCCGTCTGTCCGTTTCTACGCAAACTACTATCGGGATAACACTTTCCCAAAAGTTTTCTTTCTTATGCAGGCAGTATATATGTCGGAACGGGCCGGATCGGACCACTCTAAAGTTTATAGCTCCAATAGGAAGGATCGGAAAAAAAATGTCAAAAAATTCTAGCGTCGGTGATTTTTGAAATAAAACCTTATACTCTTGGAAATAACATTATTTTAATTAGACTGAATTTCAAAGTTAATTTTATAAAAATCGGACGACTATATCATATAGCTGTCATAGGAACGAAAATTAATTGGAAACAAACTATAGCTCCGTGGGATTTTATTGTATTCTCTTCTACTCTGGGATATAAATCTTTTTTAATATTTCAGATATTTCAAAATTCGAGTAAAATAATTACAAATAAAAATTTTACATTAAAAATGTACAAATGTCTATAAAATCATTTTCATTGAAATGTAATTATTTAACCTCTACTAAACTGTGATAAATATCAGACTTGCTTTTTTCCGTGTACCTGAAAGTAGAGACAGTACACAGGCCGCTTTTCAAGTGGCTATCAATCGTTGCCCTTGCCGGTTTCTGTTTCTATTTAATTCCCAAAATTGTTCGACTGTGCCCGCTCAACTGATGATGGAATTATTTGCAGTTAAAATACACGGAAAAGAGTCCAGACTTGCGGGCACTTCACAAAATTTTGTGGGATCTATATTTTTAGTTGCCACGGAGCGCAACTATTCCCATATGAATATAGACGAGCATTTGATTGCTTTGAAAACATGCAGCTGAATCTCCCATTTTTCCGTATTTCTATCTGTGGCTGGATCTCTATTTCCTTTTTCCCTTTCGTAAATTACTAACGAGTTTCTCCGGTGGGCGGAGGGTTGGATGGGCGGCTGGTTGGGTGGTTGGGTAGGTGGGCTTTGGGGGAAAATAAAATGCAAGTCACGTACGAGGAAGGGGCGGCTGTGGGGGCGAAACGCGACATCAGCAAGGACATTGTCAAACACAAAGCTTGCCGCTTGTCCTGTTCAGCATATCCTAGGTCCTTCGCTTCACTTCGCCTGTCTTCGGCGTCACTCAACGCCGCTGTTTGTTTGTCAACAACCCGAACCCATCACACCCCCGAAAACCCCCGAACCCCCCCACTGAAAAAAGGAAGCCCCCGAAACCCCTGAAAAACGCAAATTGCGCAAATCCTTTTAAAGGCAACGGCAAAGCGAATGCCGCCACGCGTTTTTCACCCTACCCCTTCCCTTTCGAACCCCCTCGAAAGCCACCATCCCCCGCCCGTGATGGCCATGTTTAAATACGCAAACAGCCGACAGAAGCTACGTGCTTGGAAAATAATTTAAAAGCTCAAAAGGTGAGCAAAAGCAATGCACATAGGCACGTCCTAACAACAACACCAACAAAAGCAGCAACAAAGGCTGCAAAAAATTGTATTTATTGTGGCGCAGATTGATGAATAATGGGATACCCTCTCAATGATCAAGGGATGTATTTAAAGCTGGCAAGAGCAAAAGAATGTTGGTCATTAATGGATTGAAATAATATAGTTCATTATCAAGAAATTTAAGTGATATTAAACATTTTATACGAAAGATTTAGCCTTAACATTTCAGTAAGGGAAAATTGTAAAAGCCTTAATTATTTCATTAAATTGTTATTTTAATTAAACACATTGATTTATTTTTTAGGCTTATCTATTTTTATTTGAAAATAAAATGAAATAAGCCACATTACAACCACTCTTCATTGAAATCACCACTTTTTAAGGGCCAAAGTGTACAGCATCCCAGGGATTACAGGGTAGCCACAAAATGGCGTAAAAAAGCCACCGAACCCAACTCCATTTGAAGCCCAGCTTTTCGCTTTCCTTTCAGCTGGCATTTTTTTCTAAGCTTTTTTCCAGGCAACTCGTGTGTTTGTTTTAAAAATTTATGAAAATTTGTTTTTCCCCAAAGCAGGAGCCAAAGGAAGCCGGCGAAACATCAAAAGACACGACAAGACAACAAGAAACTGCAGTCGTGAGGAAAGCGGAAAATCGGGGTGAGGAAAAACGGAGCGGGAATCGCAGGAGCAATCATCTGGGCAATTTGCATTTTCAATTTGCAGCAACAAACAAGAGGGAGAGATAAGCGCGCAGCCACAAAACGCCGCCTTAAATGCGACCTAACGAAGCAATAATCAATTATCAATAAATTTCACTGGCGCCACGCCCACCAACAGAATGAAAGCGCCAAGGAAACCTCTAGGCGCTGATTAAGGATGTTTTTGGCTTTTATCTCGCAAGCGAAGACATCTCGATGGTCTTTATGAGCTGTCGAGTGGGGAATATTCGCCAAATATTTGCCTCTTCGCCCAGCTCGATTGGCTTCTGGTCTCCGGTTTTTGGTTTCTGGTCTGGGCCATGCTCCTGGTCTTCCCTGTTCTGATTTCGTCCTGAAATGGTCCTCGCAGTCACGCCCTTTCCGTGCTTTAATGACATTTTAAGCACACAAGCACGCACGTATGCAAAAAAAAACAATTGGAACATTCGGGAGAAGAAATACACAGTAGCATTTTGGTAAGCAATGTTTATACATGTAGAGACATATGAGTGATCCTTAGGACTGAAAGTAATTTTATAAATAAAACAGCCACAAATATTCTTAATCATTTTATTTACTTAATTTTTAATGTAAACTTTTAGCCCTTTTACTTAAATTTAAAATGATAAAAGTCTGTCTTGCTGATCCATGATTAAAGCATCTCTCTTATAAATCGCACTAAAATACTTTTTATTTTTGAATTTGAAACAAAAAAAGAAAGTTTTAAAAAAAAACTCCTCCGCCAACATGTAAACTGCCGATTTTATGTCCCATCTCTTCGCAATTTATGTGCCCGTATATACGGAAATTGCGAACGCAGATGACAGTTAACGACATCGAGACACCTTAACACCTTGTCGCCCAACGACTGCGTAACAGGGCGGCAAGAACAAGAACAAGAGCAGATGAGCAGCCTTGAGCGAAACAGGATGCCTTCATCTCCTGTTATTGGTATCCTGGCATCCCGGGCCTGTGCTGTTTTATCCTTGACTGCATTTTGGCGGCACTTGCTTTCTGCTTTCCCGCCTGTCCCTCCCCTCCCCCCACTGACATTTTCCCGGCTCGCCTCTTTGCAAATTACTTTGCAAAAATGAAGAGACAGCCACCTGCAACATGTTTTTCTTAAAAAAACCAAGGTGAATATTATTAAAAATATTTAAATTTTAAAGTTAAGACACAGCACTTTATTATTTATAGGAATAGAAGAAAACTGATTCGAATTGAATTTAAATTCCCTGAAATATTTAGAATTATCTAAAAAAGTATTCCTGTACTTTTGGTTCTATTAAAAACCCTAGAATTTTCCCTCAGTGCAGAAATGCAAGGCCATTTAGAGGAGGAGAATAGCGAATATGGAGGGTCCCGATGCCAGGACCAAGGACTGGCTGCATATCTATCCACAGCTTCGCAGCCTGTCGTCGAGTGTTTGCCATTGCCCGCTGGCATTAGAGAAATGGCGACGTTTGCCCGGTCGCAGGTCCTAAGTCCCTACTGCAGCTCCTTGATATCCTGCGTGGCAAATCCAGGAGGGGCGGTCTCATTTCTCAGCTGTCTGCTCGCTGTCTGTTTGCTGCCAGGCAAAAAGTCCGCACTCCACAGGCAAAACAGCAACGTAATCACCTTTTGCAATTAATTTAAGTGGATTTAGTGTGCGCTGGGTTTTTGCGTATTTGCCTCGCTCCTCCTCGTCCTTTTTCTACGCAGAAAGAAATATTTCAATAGAAGTATGCCTTATCTTACTTGAAGTTGGGCTTTCAAAAGTTTATAATATTCAAAAAATTCCTCAATTTGATAACGTCACAAGTAAATAAATAGGCAAGTTCTTGGTATCATACTTCATTTTACTGTACGTTAATTATTTTTGAAATTTATTAAATACAAATGTAAGTCACCAAAACTGGTTCTTTTTTAGCAGTGCATATTTCCCCAGTGTCGTGCCTGTGTGGCCATATTATCGCCATGTTGAAAAATGGCTGACTGAAGGTGTTGATGAGCTGTTGTTGTTGCTCAGCTTTTGGCAAATGACTTTGACTCGAAATGGGGAATCCCCTGGATTCCTTCCTCCTTTTTGCAACTTCTCCTGTTGCCTGCGTTTTTAGATTAGGCCCCGAACCCTGGGGTAAGTGTACATATAGAAGGCAGTGTGTGTGTTTGGCTAGCTAAAGTTTGGCAGGTTGCAAGCGTAACGTTTCTAGTAGATTACACTCAAGGAATTTTAATGCACAACAACAACTATTCCATGGCGGTTTTTCGGATAAAAGCGGTGGGGAAATTTTTGGCTAGGGCAAGAGATTAATGTAAGCTGCAATGTATATTTAAAGTATTTCAGAGCAAGCAAAGATGCGGCGGAAACTTATGGAATTTTAATGGCTGGTAAAATTAAGGTCTATCTTAAATATTACAACATTTTAGTTTAATCTGGATTTTTTTTGTTTTTTTTTTTAAATTTACGGAATTGAGAAATATATGCTAATGAGCCAATTTATGTACTAATACTAATTTGTACAAGCTCTCTTTTCACTGGAAGCCAATTGAAGCTCTTTGCGACATAATAAAAATGCAGATCAGTTCACCATTCAAAACACCAAGATTATCCCAGCCAACAAGAACGGCAATCAATCCGTTTATCCCATCGACTCTAATCAATAGAGAAATCTAGCGCTCTTTGAATAGAGAGATTACCAACTTCAACTCGGGAATTTATTTCAAAGTTTATCAGTTTTGTTTATTTACAAAACTCTTGCCCCGCCAGCTTGGCTTGCGATTCCAGGAAAATGCCATAGAAAAACTCAACTCAAGCCGATGCGATGCGACTGAAGTCATCTCAACTATTTGGATCGTGTGCTGTTGCATTTGATTTATTTACTTGGCCCCGTCTATGGCTGCTTCTACATATATATATATAGGTATATCTTCCCGGTCGTTTTTTGTTCGCACTGCCTTTATGTACAGTAAAAATTCACATAGTTTATATTGACTGGAAAATAAATACAAATAAATCCAGACAAATGGTGCGACGGTTGCTCATACGACGCGTTGACTCCTCGAAAACGACTGCAGTTAATTTGTTGAGCTCACGTCGGCGACGAGATATTTTGTTTACTTTAAATGTTTACACTGCATTTTCACAAAACGGGCATCTTTCGTAGAAATTCTCAATTGTAGCATGAAGTTTTCGTGGAAGAGGGGAGATTCTGGCGTTGTAGGTGGATGTGGAGATGTGGATGTATCGGAACTATTCGGGCTGGCGTTAATCATTATTTAAATTTTTGATTTGCTCGTGATGTTTTAATGAGCTGTGAGTGGAGAGGGGCTCTTTCTTTCTCCTTTTCTTGTCTTGTTTACTTAACTCGGCCCAGCTCATTACGCATGCAGTCACAGATTGCAGCCGGGGCTCTAAATGAAATTAACATAAATTTTTATGAGAGAGACCATGACGGTTTAACTTTGCCTTATGCTAAACTTCAATAAACAAAAGAAAGGCGGCCGTGGAGTGGTGGACTCCAAGTTAATGAGTCCGTTCTCCACTGCCTGCATTTATTGATCTACACCCGGTATTCCTTGGTCCAAACTGTTGCCACTTGAGCCAGGGCAATTCATCAATTCGTTCGTTTGCTCAGCCAATTCAATGATGCAGACAGTTGAAAAAATAAATTTCCTTTCCCTCCCTTCCGATTTCTTTTTTTTGCAAATCATCATCATCGTCAGGGTTCTTTTGTACCGTCATGAAGTCGTTTGTATCTATCGAAGTTGCATCCCAGCGAAGTCCATGACATGTGAGTTTTGTATCTACAACTTCCCATTTCACTCCCCACGATTCTTTTTGTGCGATTTGTGGGAGTTGCATTTTTATTGGAGAGTGTCCTAATGGCTAGACTAGTTTTTCCATGTGGCAGCAGCTGCTAAGTTGAGAAATTGAGATGAGAGATTTATGGGCTTCGGCTACTGCAGAAATGTCTGAAATGATTTCGCTTTGGGCGAAAAGGGAAGTCCATTCTATTTGATTCATCCGCTTTCTTTTATCTTTTCTCTGGGAAGGATGCAAATGGAACGTATTTTCTAAGCTTTCCTTTGGTTCTTCTTGGTGTGAACTTTCATTTTGAATATCTGTTGCTTTTATTGATCTAATGATTTTTTAGAATTTTTACACTTAAAATTATTTGCCCAAAAATCCAGAAAAAGTAAAATAAATAAAATTCGTCTCCTGAATGGCTAGCCTAAGCAATTTAATTTAATTCAAATCGTTTACCGCCCTTCTTTGCGCTTCTCATAAAACCAATGTACATGTGCACATACGACCTCCCTCTGCGATTCTCAATAATTCAATGTCAGAAGTTCTCGGCTATTAGGACTTTCATCTGCGCTTCCTATGTAACTTGGAGGCTATTTTCTCGGCCTGTCATCGCAGCCAAATCCCCTATTGCCCATTGCACAAACGTTGTCTAATTTGCTCATTTCAATTTCATTAAGTTGGCAGCTCTGTTTGCATATTAGCAGGCCAAACAGACTGCCACCGGGTGGGTGAGCCAAACAGTTAAACAGCTCTCCACTGGGCCATAGCGTCTGCAGACTGCGAGGATGATGCTGATGCTGATGCTGATGACTTTGTGGATCCGATGTTGGCCAATAACAACAGCAACACAAAAGGGGCAACACGAAGGAGAGAAGGTAAGCTGCTGGCAATATCAGATATGAGCCCGAGTACCAGGGAATGGGCAAAACACACGAAAGGCTGACTGCATAGTTAACTAAGCAAAGGGACGAGGATGTGCATGTGGATGGGGACGTCGATGTGTGCCTTGGCTGTTAGTCGCTGCCTACAAGTAGGGAATCTGCTAGCCAAGGGCCTGCAGCTCCCCTCGTCCACACATATTTACCAAAAGTGAGGCCCGAGCCCAAACGCAAACACAAACACTGGACCAAACCAAACGATACCAGCCACAACTTGGAGCAACAGAAGCAGAATCGGGAGAATCGAAAGAAGCAGAAGACTGAGGAGCACCAACAGGCAGCAGCCTAAACGCTGTTGATACATTGGCAAAGTTGGCAACCAAATATTGTTGCAGCCAGATACAAAACAAGTCGCAGGATGGCACAGTGATTCCAAATAGTTTAGTACTAGCTTCCAAAGCGTTTTTGTATTATAAAATATCAACAAAGCAATAAATACAACAAGTGGAACCAACTTAATAAATAAATCAAATCGCGAATTCTTTAGAACAATGGATTTAACAAGAAATGAGTATTCGACATATTCGATGGTAATAAAAGGTGTAACTAACCAATTCTTAAAAATGTTTATTGTAATTATAAGTTCGCTGCTTAAATAGGAAATAGGGTTATCAGAAAACTCTTTTTAATACAGCCAGAAACAAAACAAGTCGCAGGATGGCACAGTGATTCCAACCAGTTTAACACAATAAAATACGTTATTTTTGATTTTCAACTAATATTATTCAACAAAACATTAAATAGCAACATGGATACATAATACGTAAGTAAATCAAATCGCAAATTCTTTAGAACAATATATTTAGAGTTCGGTTCCTAAATGTCGAATTGTAGCTATTACGACAGCAAAAAGATTTAATTAACCAATTCTCTAAAATATTTAGATTATAAATTAGTAAAACTTATATTGCTTAAATAATACGATTTTTAATACGATTTGCACCACGGTTCTGTGGTTAGGATACCACTCAGTGGGCAACCGAGAGGAGACAGAGTGCGGGGCTTTGGGTAATTGGCCAAGGTGCCCGGGTCCAGCTCTCGGCAGGGTCCCAATCCCAGTTCGCCAGCTCACCTCCCCGACTGCTGGCAACAATCCACATTCACTGCAGTTGCCACCTGGAGCTGAACCATGGGACTGGGAGTCCAGTCCCAGTCCGTCTCTCTATCGCTGCCTCTGCATCTCGAGACGAGTTTGCCAAGCAATAATTTTATTTTTAGTCGTCGCATCCTCGGCTCCGCGCTGTTTTGGCTCGGTCCCTGCAATATCCATCCTGCGTTGCCCCCCTGTACTTATAACGACTTGCCGCTTGTGTTATTATCTCTGGGCATAAATTTAATGGCCAATATTCACAGCTCCACCCACTGTTGAAAATGTTTTCCTTTTGCCAGAGAGCGGAGAAAAATGAAATTATTTGCGGGCAATGGGCAACGGGCATCGGGCCACGGGATGGAATGGATGGAATCCGGGCAGCTGGGGTTAGGGCCTATAAATTATGATTTAGTTATGGCTTTTGGGTGTATGGGAAGTAACCCAGGCAAATTGATTTGAAGAGGCTACCCGAAGGTTGTGAAACGGACATTTGTCACAGTTGTTGATGGATGGACGGCATCGCTTGGCGCCTTTTTGTATCTGCGAGATACAAATCATGCAGATACTTTTTCTGCCACACTTTGCTCTTGCGAAATCAGCAAAATGGCTTTGCCAACACCACATGCCATATTTGGTGCGGGAAGTGCCCGGGCCCCGGAGCAAGAAACAAGTTTCCATCGCCAGCCAGCTCGGCTGTTTTGAGCCATTTGACTCGCTCGGGTGTCAGCCTAAGCAGTTTTTCTGTCTCTGCTTCGGTTTCGCTCATTTGTTTATGCCCGTTCATATTCAGATTTCAAAGCTATTGACAGTCGAAATTGCTTACAAGTGGCACACGCAAAGTTTTTGTGGCAGCCTCTTCGCCCGCGGATTTCTTCTGCCCATTGTATCTATAAAGTTGTTAAAATCCGCGACAAGTGCCACTTGAACTTGACGTTTTGGAGAAAGACAGAGAGAGACGGAGTGACTGAGCATCCGGGGGACAGAGACGGGA
The DNA here is from genome assembly GCA_037075285.1 of Drosophila lutescens. Taxonomy (NCBI): domain Eukaryota; kingdom Metazoa; phylum Arthropoda; class Insecta; order Diptera; family Drosophilidae; genus Drosophila; species Drosophila lutescens. Next base: position 57,968 of record JBAMCF010000815.1, on the reverse strand, counting down.
AGAGTATGGCAGTCTCAAGAGACAACGATACATTGTTGAAGTTGATGGCTTGAAGATTTATGCCACTCGAGAGCGCCAGCGACAACTTAAAAAAGTTACAACTTTATGGGAAAGCACCTAAACGTAAAACACTTGTTAGCTTTGTTAAATGAAATTACTATGAAAATCACAAATTTCAGCTATTATGTAGGTAATACAAAATTAGGAAAACAATAAATGCATTACTTAAACGCTTAGAAATTATTGTCTTAAGAAAATCTTTAAAATGTTTTGAAAATATCTAACAACAATAGAACAGAAAAACTCTTTTAACTTGCTTCAAGAACCCACAATAAAATAACAATTAAACTTGAAATAAAAGTATGACTACAAGTATCCATCCACAAGTATTATATCGAATCTTTACCGTATGCTTGTGCCTATGGCAACTTTTCGTCGGGCGCTCGCCTTGAGCTCAAAAAAATTGCCAACTGGCTATATAAATTTTCAGTACCGAACTCCAAATACTGCGAAAAAGAGAGGAGCAAACCAGAGTGGGAAAACCCGAGAGAGGAGGAAACTTTGAGAGGCCAGAAGGACACCAACACGTGGCCATAAACTGGCGACAGGCAAAAACAATTTAGCTTATAGATTGAAAGGAAAAAGTGCGGGGGATCGTTGTCATATTTTATGCCCAAATAGTTAAACGAATGCACAAACACTCATAAAAACCAGCTGGAAAATTGCTTGTAAAACATTTTTGTGTGTGACATTGAGAAGGTGGTGGGATGGGGGGGCACGCATTTACAGCAAATCTCCGGGGCTCCTCCACACATTCCCATAAATCACAAAAAAGTATTTCCCATTTTTCCTCTCTTTTATATATATTTTTTTGCCGGCTACATTAATGCGCCTACACACATCTGTGCCTGGTGGGCTAAAGGGGGAGGTGTTTTTGGGGATATTTGGTATTCGGCCTCGTCGCTAGCGGGAAAATCCGGCACCAGAAGCCGAACGAAAATCTGGAGCTAAAGCGACTCTTTGCATGGCTCCTGCCAGTCGGTTACTTCGTTTTCCAGCTATTTATGATTTGCGCGCGACAATTTTTCCCGCTTAGCTGAATACCCTGGAATATAATGGGTATAATGGGTTGAACAAAATATGGAATAAATCATCCCAATTGTAGAATTTTTGTACTGAATTAAAAAATTGTATTATACCCATAAATTGTGATGATATCTTATTATTTTAAAATTAATTTTAAGGCTTAAAAAAACATTTGTAAAAAGCTTTTCGTTTAGAAGAGGCGATAAAAAAAAATTATTATCAAACCTTACCAAAAAAACAAAAAATATTTAAACATTTTTGTTTATGGAAAATAAAAACCGTTTCACTTGTCTACAGTTTGCAGGATTTACTAAAGATAATTACGGGTCCAAACATTGCTCTTAAGCTAATAAATGCTCAACAAGATCTAAATCTTCAAAAACTCGTATAAATACTAGGTACATCCTGCTTCTCTTTAGAACTTTTCACCACATTTATTTGATTGTTTTTTCTTATTTGCTTATTTTATTTTATTTGCATGCTGATTTTCCCGTCCGCAGTTTGGCAGTGCAATGTTGTTTACTTAGCTGATGCTGATTCGGTGGCCAAGAGGATTTTTTTTGGGAAGCGAAGGGGCAGGCAGCCAACCCGTTGCAGACTCACGAATGTTGTACAAATGTGTGACATTTTTGTGCGGTGGCATGGAAGCGATTGGAGAGGGGGGATTGGGGGTTTTTGGGAACCGTATATATGGAGAGATGCCATGTGTGCGTATCCCCCTTTAGCCAACGACTCTGGTCCGCGCTCTGTCTGTTTGCTCTCTGCACACGCGTTTGGAATTGATTTTTATGCTGTGATTATATTTTCGAAAAGGTTGACGATGAGCCTGGGCCTATATAGGGGGTGAACAAGTAGTATGTGGGGCAGCCTCCAACGCCACTCCCCCAGCCTGTTTGTTCAGCAACAATGAAGTGTCGCCCCCGAGTCGAGAACACGCTTGAAAAAATATAAATTAAATTATGCGTTCATGTTGTTTTAATGGGCCTCCCCATAAAGTCGGGGCTCTGGGCATTTTTTTTCAAGGGGTCTGGCGGGGGTGGACAGATGCTGATAGTCAGTTGGTCGCTGCCCTCGACGTTTTTTATGCGCCTTGTTTAACGATCGGAAGTTATATTCATAAAAATATGTCAATGAATTGTGAATTATTTATGGGAGATAGCCCCGAAAGAATGTCAACCAGATAAATAAATTATGAGAATGAAAGGGGTAGATTTTAAATCGAATAGCGACTGCCCTGTTCTTTTTTTAATGATGTTTACAATAAATAACATTTTAAAAATAATTTATGTATGTACCTAATTTTTAAAATAAGTTTTTTTAAACATAACTTGGAATAGGTCAATTATTTTATCTAAGCATTTTACAATCTTGCGATATAATATTTTAATTCCATAATAAATCCAAAAAAACTGACAGGATAAATTTTTCCACCTCCCATTACTGACATTAATGATAAATTACATACTTACAACTCGATAACAGGGTATACATAATTAAGTGTCGAAAATTGCAATACAAATTTCTACATGCGTCATATTAAACCAGAATATCTGTTAAAAAAAATCACCACGAGAGTTGAGAGGCTGCATGCATAAATTGGATTTTCTTGCTTGGCCCCCGAGGCCTTGTGCTCAATTTAGTTAGAAAAATGAGCAGAAAAAAATAGTTATAAAAATTGAAACTGAAACTTAATTGCAATTAAAGTTGAGTGCTGAAGGAAAAGCGCAAAGCGAGTGAGCGAACGCAATGCGAGCGAAATGAACACCTTCAATTAAATTGAGTTTTGCGTTAGCCACCGACCTAGTTTTCACAACACCAAACACACCTAGTCTCACAACCGGAGGCCGGGGGACCCGGACAACACCCGGAGAGCCGAAGAGCCGGTTCCGGGCCGGACGTCACTCTGCACTCGGCCAACAAAGTGTTGGCCAAAGGCTTGAATTTCAAACGACAATTAGAAAATTTGCAAATTACATGGACATAGATAAGCTCTGGGAAAAATAAAAAGAAAAACAAAGGTGAAGAGCGGGAATTTTAATGAAAGGGAAAATTCAGAAAGCGAGAGGAGGGGCCAGCAAGCAACCAACCAACAACCAACTAAAAAGTGGCCCAGTCAGGTGGGTTTTTGGCCAGAGAGATATTATGGACCCTCCTCTCGTTTCAGCGGGTGTTAAGTTGGTAATTTTATGCCCGAGTTAACTTTTAATTTGTGTAAATGATTTCGTGGATTTTATGCGCATCATTAAAATGAGTAGAAAATGCAGCCAAGAGCCAAGGCGGAGCAGAACGGGATTTGCCGAGACATCTGCGGATATATATTTTGATGTAAATGTGCGGCCGTAGCGATGCGATAAATGCCCAAGATAGTTGAATGCTTTTCGGGGGATTGACAGATAGACAGTTTAATGCCTCTTGATTTGTGGGTCAGTCCGGCGAGGGAATCACAGCGTCGCAGAGAAAGAGCGATGGTCTCAGTCAAATTAGGCAAATATCTCAATAAACCTCAACGAATGCTTGGCATTTCGTAGGGAAGTTAGGGGAAAACGCATTAAAAGTGTTCGAAGTATGGTTTGAATTGATGGTAAAATAAGGAGATCAAAGGCGGTTGAGATCCAGTATAACCAATCTTTCTTATAGATATTTTATAGAAAATACTTTATAAATGTTTTAGTTTATGTGAATAGTTTTAATTTAATTTTTTTTCGTTTTTTTCACCTGCTTAGTGAATGGTAAGTGTATGGTTTTAAAAAATATCATTTGTATAAAATAAATATAATTAATTATCGATTTTAAAAATAAATAAATAAAATCCCATTATTATTATAGAAGGTTTTTAGGACTCATTACGATATTGATTTTTCCAGTGCTATTCAGCGGTTTACTTACCAGATGTAAATTTGACGAAGAAATACCTGAAATGATAACAAAACCAGAAACTTCATTAGCAAGACAAACAACTTTTTTATGATTATAATTATGATGCAAGTTATTTCCCGCAGCTCCAGTAACCAAAAATTATTATATAATCAAATTCGTAAATGCTTTATTAATGGCCCGACATGTCCCGCATACGCATACGCCCTGTTGGCCCAGCTGGAAAAGCCATTTGCCCCGCCGCTTTGGTTTTTGGCCCATTCTGAACTCATTTGAATTTAACACTTTTATATGAAACTCCCAAACGTCGCCGGCTCGTAAAAACAACAGCAACGAACGAAAAAAAACTTTTTTGGCGCCGCACATTATTAAAATTTCTTTATGACAAGCGAGTCGGGCCAAAAGCAAGTTTGGCTGAGTGGAGTGGAGTGTAGTGGGATGGAATGGAATGGAGGCAAAGTGGAGGAGCTCCTCCAAAGAGCCGGTCCAAAGAGTCATCAACAGCCACAGCAAACGACGACAAAAGGCATAAAAACTGGTAACAAAATATTTGTATTTATACGCGTGTGCCAGTGTGTGTGTGGTAACAACAGAAATTTGTTTTGGTCTTTAGTTTTAGCATAAATTAACATAAGATTTATGGCCGGTCCACTTGAAAATAAGACGAAACTAGAGAGGCCGTAAAGTTGCTCTGCGCTTAACAAGTGAATGAAAAAGTTTCGGGTTTTTAGGATGTTTCTGGAGGAGAGTAAAGCCCGGATTTTCCGCTTTGGCTCGGAATTTAAGGCGGAGCATTCCCACACAGCACGTGTCTTTGGCAACGGCAACACTAAGCAGCCGGAAATAGTGAAAAGGAAAACTTCCAGATCAACTGGCACTTCTTTTTAAGCCAGTCTGCTCTTATTTATCTTGACAACTTTGCAGCCGTCTGGCCACCTTATTTCTTTCCCCCACCAAAATGGGACTTTTTCTTTCTTGACCATGCACAACACAAGCGCCAATCAAGGAGACATCAAAACCGTAACGAAAAACTCGTTTTTAATTAAAGGCATCTTTATATGGCCTTGTTTTTAATTCGTTCCGTTTTCTTGTGGATATTTTACTTGCCAGATCAAAAAAACACAATTCGATTTGAGTGCTTAAAATCCCATAAATAAGTGACAGATAAATGCTCCGATCATCGTGCCGATGACTATCTCAAATGATTTGTGCTCGATTTAATTGACTATGGGGGCGAGATGGAAAATTATGAAATGCAATTAACTCATGTCAGATGTCTGAATTTGATATATGAAATTAATGACCTGTTGCCGGGGGTGGGTGAAAAGTAAATGAAGATACAAGAAGATAGTTACGCTACACAGAAAGTTAACAAGTAGGTTTCTGAGTAAAGAACACTTTAAAATATGTCAGCTTAATTATAGTAAATTTTTTAAAAGTGTACAGCTGACTGCGGAACTCTGAAAATTCGTAGAGTCTGTCAACCGTTTTCCTTATTAGTGGTAATGCGGTCCCCACACCCATTTCCATTGCACTCCTAGCCATCAAAGGGTTCCACACACACTCCAGATTATTTCTCGCGGAAGTCACGTAGTCGCCGAACAATTTGAAAATGAGTTTTGTCGGTTTTACACTCACATATTTCTACATTTCTTGTTCTGCACTTCGGTTGCGGTCAATGAAAAGCCGCCGCGCCAAGATTTTCAAGCGTGGCAAGAACTGAGCTGCCAGGAATTGAGGAATTGAGCAATTCGCACGTTTGCCTCACTCGAAACAAAGTAAAACAAGGAGATTGAACAGTACGGAATACAGAAAATAATTCGAGTAGCGTTTCATATTGATGGCGGGGGCCCAGACTTCTGGCTCGTTTCGTTTCCAAGAAATGCCATAAATTCATCAATTATGACGGCTGGCTATGTGGACAACATTGGACATCGCTTGCACATGTAGTGGGGCTTTCGCCCTGGGGAGTGGGGGGGTTTCGAGGGGCTGGGCTGTGCCTCCTGCTCAGATTGACAGCTGTCAAGCCCAGGAACCATAACGATAGTGGGTTCGGACGGCGCAGACAGAAATGCACGAACAGCGCTTAAATTAAAAGGGATACTTTTTTAATTAAGGAAGCACGGAGTCTAAAGGTTTCCCGATAAATCATACTAAAATAATGACGAATGCGGCTAACTCAAAGCGGTTGAGGCCACAGATTTTATATATTAATTTGTTATTAATTTTTAATTTATTATTTATTTTAAATCTCTTCTGTAGTTACCTATTTTTATCTCACTTTAATTAAAATTAAAAATTAAAAAAGAACATTATTATTATAAGAAATTTGTTAAATATATTCTATCCTTTAGAATTTAGAAATTTTGAACGTCAATTTTAAAAGTGTTTGAACGATTTCATTTTCCCAATAGGACTGCCCAAAGAAAACTACCAAAAATGTATTAAAAATTAATTGCCCAACTTGCAATGAATTATTGCCTTTAGCTTTTAGCTTTGTAAACCCATAAAAACCATTTGCAGTCGCACTTCAAGTGTATCCATCCAAATAAAGATGTTGTAGGATAGATTCCCCATCATAAAACCGTTTTACTAATCCATTTACGAGACTTTTTCTAATTCGATGGCAGCCATTACATGGGCGATCAGCGGAGCAACGAAAGCGGGAAAATGGTCGAGGGGAAAATGCATTTTCCCGTTCACCCACAATTGCCAACACGTGTGCGGTACGAAAACTAAACTGGCGTCATTTAATTAACCCGCCAGTGCACCAAAGGGGTCCCCTTGCCCTTGCCGCCGGTCGAAATTTTTACCCCTGCCGCACACGGCGACCACATGATGATTATGATGGCGATGAGGGTATCACTGTCGCCCTGCCATCTCGTTTTCCAGGGGTTATGCCTGGGCTTAGACCTCGTAAAATCGGGAAGTTATTTTTATGCGCTTTTAATAGACTCACGCTTAGAACAGCGCCCCTGCCTCACATCGTATTTCATGTTTATGAATGCATTTTTATTATGATTCCAGCTCTTTTTGTTGCTTTTCCTTTGTATTTGCTGTTTCATTTGGTATAATTTTCATGGCTCTACTTTATGATCGTTAATTTTTACTGGGTAAAAGTTTACGACAATTACAGCGAGTGTGGGTGAGAGAACTAAAAGGGGGAGGAGCGGGGGACTGGGCAATTAAACTGGAGAAAGCCAAACAAATCTCGAACAAGTCGTTAATATTGATTCGACCCAGGCAACAACTTAATTCTTGGCTGAACATTGGAGAGCAAATTAGAATGGATATCGTTAATATTATAGAGATATTCTCGCAACTAATATTTAATTTTAGGGGCAGTATGGGGTTAAGGGGGCCAGAACACACACACACACAACCCCGCAACCCAAAAGAAACAAACCGAGGACAAACTCATAAATCTTTGCAAGGGACTCCGACTCCCCCGTCTTGCGAAATCCAAGGAAACATGCCATAAAACACATGAAGAAGTGTGTAAATAACAGAAGGAGCTGCAGGATGAGGAAAACCCGACCCAGGAGCACCGAAGAGGAAGTAGTAGAAATCTAGTGGGGCAAAAACCGTTGGACACCTTTAAGAATCTGTTTTTGCTTCGCGTTTTCCCCCAACCACAAACAATCTCACAAAATTTATGTGCGAGCATTTTTTGTTCGGAATGAAATCAAAAACAGACCTCCCCACAGAGGGTGGGTCATTAATTTATGTAAAGCACAAATTATGATTGGGTAGTGTGGGGCATAGCAGTTGGGTGGTGGTCAGGGTTGTGCAGAGAAAAAAGCACATAACAAAAGATCCATATTGCTATTAGACTGTATCAGGTCAGAAACACATTTTTCAGGTTAATTATCAAATTAGGATTTAGGAACAATTATGTCGAGTGCGTATCGTAAAGTTCGGATGAAATTTTTAATGTATGATTATTACCTAGGCCTCCGATCCTAAAACCAAAATCTATGAATTATATTTTTGTATAGTCCGCACTACAAAAGTCTATACATATTCTAGTTATTTGTAAATAATAGTGTTCATTTTTATACAGGCTGTGACTTTTAATATCCATTTAAATCAATAAAAAAAATATATAAAATATATTAAATCAAAATAATTTAAATATGTTTTCTCACTGTGCACCTATTTCATCCTATGGCATCGTTCCAACTAGGCCTAAACCAAGTGAAGCAGTAGCAGTAACAGCAGCTGTAACACGTTGATTATGCAGGCTTCATGATGAAATCCCCGGAATGTGGACGATGATGATGATAATGGGGCTTGGGGTCTCTGCGGTTTCTTTCGGGGTTCTTCGCTCTGGTTAAGGGTAAGTGAAAAGTACCGCAACAAGAGGAAACCGTTGCTGCTTAATGGCGCAAAATGTTCGCAGTTGGTGAAGAAGAACCGAAATGATTTATGACACAAGGAAGTTAATTTATTAATTTTGCCAGGGCCCCGAGAATGAATGGAGGGACCCACCGATGGGGAATGAAATGTTTACAAGCTTTCATTTTTCTGCTCTAGGGGCTCAAAAAAAGGCGGCATGAAATTAGAAAATGACTTCGAAAATGACAAAAACCGCTGAACAAGGTCAGAATGATTACAAAAATGAATGAGTAATGCCGACATTTTAAATTATTATATCTTAAATTTAATGTATTAATCAATCTTCAAATTAATGATTAAATTGGTTATCATTATTAGAATAAGAAGCACTTACCGCCAGACAAACTCAATTAAACCAAACACCTATATCTTGCCGGATATAACCTACCTTTCATCGTCTCGCCAGGACGCCCTGACGTCACTTCACCATAAACCGACCAAAAACTAAAAGCGCTTCAACCCATCGAGCAATTTTAAAAGAAAACTCGATAAAATCAAATTTAGCTCATTAGCAGCGGAACGAAGGAATTGATTGCGATTCGTTTGCCTCGACTTTGATCTAAACGCACTCAACGAATTCGGCCATTTCGAATACATTTGGGGCTCAGCAAATATCCACGGAAAATATTTTTTAGGCGCTGATGGAGACATACATATTTTCACTTTGAATTTTCCACATTTTTAGCTCCTGATTAATTGCACAACCGACAGAAAGAATGCTTCAAATATTTAAAGCAATTCAATCGACAAATGAATGCATAAATAAATCGCTTATTAAATCATTGAAATGGTTGCTGGCGAAGAATTAATGCGTTGACAAACAATTTCATTGGCGGATTGCGAAAAACGCGTGTGATGGAAATGGAAAATGTGTATAAAAAGATGACGAAGGCGAAACGTTGCCGGTCTGTAAATCAAATGATTACAAAGAACACTTTTCCCCACACTCAAATGAAAAAGAGATTTTCTCCGCTGTCTCTCATTTCGTTTTCATTTTTAAATGCTTGAGCAGGCGGCCATTAAGCTGTCAGCGGTTGTTCAGACGGAAATGAGCAAAAGGGAAGAAGATGGCCTAGGTCAGAAAAAGAGGAAAAATGAGGCTGAAACAGAGACAGGAAGTTGGTTGGTGCTGAGTGCGTCGCGTGAAAAACATCTCAACGAAGTGTGTACCACGGAAAATTCGCAGCCGAAGCGAGTTAATTTTGATGGATTTTCCATGCCAGCTTTAAAGAAAACGGCTGGGAAATCATTGAAAGGCGTGAAACAGTTGTTGACTGGCGAAAAGAATCATTTGCGTTGTGGCATTCACTTAGTATGCATTATTAAGCAATTTTCCCTTTTTTCCGGCTTTATTTTTGCAAGTAATTTAATCTGGGGGTTGCAATTTGATCAGGGATTGTAAGGGTTCAGGTGTTTGAACTAAAGGGTATATACAAAATGTGCTTGGAAATGAAATTTATTTACAAAATATTATAAAGCTCTCTTTAAATATCCAAATGATATCGCGATAAAACAAAAAATATCTTCAAAGAGAGTACATTTATTTAAAAAATCAATAAGATCTCTTTAAATGCATTTTTCAAAAATTGCCTCTATAAATGCCCCTCATAAACAAAATAATCCATAAATATTCCGCTATCCCACTTAAGTGAAACAAAAAGCTTGGCCAACATCTGTTTTTTCCTTTTCAATGGAGCAACTCCGGGAGCGATACAAACACGATCTAATAAATTCTTTCGTTATAAAAATACATCATCAAATAAATAGTGTTGCCTGACTGCCGTGCTCCATATAACTATTTGGCAAATAAAATAAATTGCCCAGAGCTCTTTCGCTCCTTCTCACTCACATCTCCCCCTATTTTCCCGGCTTATCTCTGGCCACACCAGCAACGTGAAATGGGGAAAATGGCTGAAAGGTGGGCTAAGGGCCCGAACAACCCTTAAATCACATTTTGCCTAATTTTTCGCTGTCAAAAAACCTCATTAATCTTTCCCAGCCTGGCGATGGCATGAAAATGGAGCAGGATAAAAAAACATACGAGGAAATTGCTTAATGGGGAGACTCCCACCAGAAACACACCCACAGCTGCCTTTTTTATACACTTCGAGGAAAATTGTCAATCAATTTATAAGCTTTTCTGAAACCCAGCTTTTCTAAAAACCTTATTTTTGGCATTGCAAATTTTTTTCATTTTAAGTTTAGACAATAAAGTCATATTAATAGTTGTAGCAGTTAGGATATTAATATACGTATTTTTTTTTTTTTTTTTTTTTATTACGTATGCATTTTATTTATTGGATCTTCTCTGAATTGAGACTAACAATAAGTATATAAAATCTTAAATTAAAAAGCTATCTAACAGTCAAGATGACTGACGCGAGATTAAAGGGCTCTAATAACTATTGCTGAGCTGGAAGGTCATTTCGTTGCAATCGGGTCCGGTATGAGACCCTGGCTAGGCCCCTGGCGAGCTGGTTTGGATGAGAAGTTAGCTTGGTGAGGTAGGACGCTTTTTGTTTTGATACGTATACCTATTACATAAAAATAAATATATATCCATAACTTGAAAGGTCATATTGGCACAAAATAATATTTTACTAAAATGTAATATGGGATCCACTGAAAACTAAATTTTTATAGTAGATTTTCCAATTTTTTCGTAGTGTATAGGGCTATAGCTTTGTCGCCCCTTTTGTTTTACCTTGTGGAGTTCGAGAAGTTGCCCTTGAAAAATTGCTGGCTCGTATGTCAACCCCCAAGGAGAAGGAGAATACGACGAGATTGGGTAAGAAGCAGAAAGTTAGTCAAACTGAAAAAGTCGAACGTATGTAATTTATTTAAATTTAAGGGCCCCGGCTCAGGAGTCAAGAGTTTTGGAGTGCGTAACACTCGGTTTTTCCTTTGCGTCCCTAGGTACTTCAAACCCTTTTTCGGCCCACTTGAATATTGATTTCTTGCGTAATCTTTGTGGCACGCCCACACCTTCCCCTTTTCCCGCTGATAGTGTCGTTCGCCCCCATTGACGTTTCATATTTATTAATGAGACGCATTTGTGTTTGGAATTTATAATTGGGGGAGGGACGGAGCTGCTGCTTCTTGTACTTCTGGGGGCTCAAATGTAATTGAGTAATTAACATAAATTATAATACATAATTTGCGCTCGCCTTTTTCCGTAATTGTTGTTAGGTAAATTGGATTACAGGCAAGCTCGCCAAAGTTTTCCCCCGGCTCCCTATCAGCATAAATGAAAATTATTGTTTAGGCCCTATCGTGTGCTACGTATATATGCTCAGAGGAGAATTGAGAATGCGATAAGCAATTTATGTTCAAAGTTTCACCCGCTGAAAAGTTTGCCAAGCATTTTGTTCGTACGTCGCTCAGAGCGAAATCAAACTAAATCGAAATCAGCACAAATTCTTGGAATGATGCTACAATAAAATCGCAACAAAAGTGAGTGGCGACAAGAAGGGAATTCATCGGCAGAGAAGACATCATCAAAAACAGATTGCCGCCATTCTTAACCAAAATACGAGAGGAATAGCTAACGATGTCTCGCGAAATATGATGAATTACAATATAACAAATATATTGTAAAAGGATTTTTGAGGGATATATTCATAATATTTTAGAGATTGTTTATAATTTTATAAAGTGGCTGATTATTATTTTGTAAGAAGTTTTTAATCAACCGATTTTATTACAGTTTCTATCTCGAACGTTCAAATAAGTCGAATATACCTATGGTTCTCAAGGGAGTCCAAAACAAGGTATTATCCCGTCCTTAAACCCGATCGACTTTTATCAGATAAGCCAAGCACATGACACCACAAACCCGCTTCCACCTGATTGCTGCTTTTCCGGATGCTGTCGGTTTTTCTTGCCAGGCTTTTAGGACAGAGTCGCAGGGGCAGTCATCCGTCAGAAGTTGGCAGTTGGAAGTTGGAGCAGCAACCCCGACGCCATATTGAATTTTCCTCTATGGCGCCCACCCATGTGGAGGTCCTTGAATGTGCGTTTGTATCAGCGGCTGTTCTGTTTTCATCCCACCTTGTTGCTGCCTGTCGCACACACATCAACGGCAGCAACTCCAGCAACATCTACAGCAGCAACAGCAACATCGTCGCTGACATCGCTAACGCTTCTGGGATTTTTGGCCCATAATTGTTTGTGCATAATTTTGCGCCTTGTTGTCATGTTTCAGGACTCCTGTCCTGGCTCCTTGCATGCATGTGCGTGTGTGCTTTCGTTGGGCCTTGTAAAATGTAAATAAATACGCAGAGACAAGACCGAAGGGGAAATCTCTTTTGTTTGGTTGGTTAGATTATTTAAAAGGTTTATGCGGCAGCAATAAGTCAGAAAGGGTTACTCCTCAAAATGTTTTAATTATATTATTATATTTATTTTTATTTTATTATTATTTAAGGAATGCGTTTTTAACGCCAAGATCAACTGAGAAACTTCCGGTAAATGGATTTAAATGAATTTAAAATGATTTACTGTTTTTACTGTTAAAGACACTTAAACGAAGAAATATAAGTTCGTAATATGGGTTCTTTTGACGATCTAACCATCAATATTAGTATTTGAATCTTAAAATACTTTAGTGCAAGAAGTACTTTCAGAGCAAACAAATGAATATATATTTGAGGTATGAAAGGAAATTTAGTATTCAAAAAGAATGCAACAAAGATCTTTCCAAACCATGTTGCAAACCCTAATCCTGAATCTCTATTATAAGATCCCTTATTTGTAGTTAGCTCAAATATATTTTTTTTTAGATCATGACATTTGCTTCGCATAAACCATATTAAAGTGCGTACGCTGGAGGCAGGAGATTTGGGTGACGGTTCTGCAGGTCTGGTTTCAACGCCTTGTTGCGAAAACATTCTGGCTCCCTCCTGCTAACCCCAAAGGGGTTTTCTCTGAGCCCTGCCCCCAAATATTTACCTATTCCAAATCCCACTGTTCCGAGTGTTGTGCGTTGCTTACGCAGCTATCATCAGGCCAGAAAACAACAAAGCCAAGACAAAAGGCCCCTCCTTCACAACTCGGATTCCTGGAGCTACCAAGTTAAGCGTCAAAAGTTTTGATAGCCTGTGAGCTGCCTACTCAAGTGACTTGGCCCCCTTTCCTTCGGTCTCAGTTTTCCTTTAAGTAGCGCAGGCCGAGAAGCCAGTCGGCATTTTTCATTTTTAGTTGGGCAAATTTTTAACACAAAACTTTTATGTAAAATGTCTTCCGAGATAAAAGTTTAAATTGTCAATTGAAAATGTTGTTTGGCAAAAGTTTTTTTGATTAATTTTCACAACGCTGCGTTGACAATGAAGCGATGGGCGGAAAAGTGAAGAGGGAAAATTCAGCGAATGGGGCACGAGGCAAACAAACAATTGAGCACATTAACGCTTAGAGATACACAGCAAAAAGGGAGGGGAAATGGAAGAACGAGGAAAGAAAAGAAGAGACTACAGCTATTTGCATGTGAATGTGTTGAAATAGAATTTGATGACGAAAACAACAAACGAAAGTGAATAGCAAATAAATTAAAAGGAATAAAAGAGCGAGTTTCGGAATGAAAAGAAATAAAGTACAGGAATAAAATAATCATTGAAATAAAATATTATGGAACTTTAATGTAGTTACCTAACTTGAATGGGTATTTTCTAGATTCAACAATATTTTATGAGAAATTTTGAATACTTGAATTTATAATCAACAAATTTGAAAGCTTATTCTCGCTTCTCCATTTTGGTATAATACATACCAGAACCTAACTTTCTCGTTTAATTCAGCCTTTCCCAGTTTCCATTCAATTCTGATTCACATATAATTTCTCTATACTTCCTGATGGTTTTTTTTCCTGTCTCATCCTTTGTCAAGCTCATTGCCACTTGCCTCGACTTTTCCTCCCTTTGATTTAGTGTTCGGAAAGCCATTTTGTACAATTTCCACACGATTGATTTCGCAAATTTTCGCCGCAACAGAGTCTGCAGGCAATACAAGCCCCGAACCCCAAAAATGCCCTCAAAAAGCGGCGAAAATACAGGTTCTACACTTGTAATGCCTTTTGCCCTGTAGCCACAATTACCCAAAAAGCCGAAACAATTCCCATTTCAGTCCCCAAAATCGACAACCACCCCTAGCTCACACACGCACACACCCACATGCTACTTGGGGAGGATGGGCGGTTTATTTCCTAGGACTTATCGACTGGGAGATATCTCGGGTAATGCAATTAAATCGCTCCCCAAAATTTTCGGTTCGTCCGTTGGTTGGGCAATTCATAAATATTTTATTTGGCCATCACACCCTTTGACCTGCTCCATAAGTCCTCACCAAAAAACACGAAACATTATACAACTGCGGGTAAAGTAAAAGTCATATAAGCTTCATTAAATATAGGCTAAATATAAATCTATATATTTAATATTTAAATATTTTACAAATTTAAAAAATACATTTTAGGTAATTTATGTTTTCTTGACCTAAAAATTGTAAAAAATCAGCGTACCCATTTATGTATTTACCTTTAATGCAATGCTAGAATTTTAGCCGCAGCTGTACAACGCACGGATATTGCGTATACGCCACCATGGCTATCTGATATGGATTTTTCTACGCTCCGTTCATCATTATTACTTAACGCCCGGGCAATGGCAGTCAAATTGCTTTTCGGCCAAGCACTCTCTGTTCGGCCATCGCATTAGAGCTGCATAAAGTTTCCGGTTCCATGTCGTTCTGCTTTCAGCCCCCAACCGCCGAGATAAAGGGTTAAAAAGGTGCGGTTAGCCCGAGAGTCGCGGTTCCTCGGGTTGGAAAACCAGACCATGCCATCCAAACCAACCCCCAAAAAAGCGGACACCAGCTGCATTTGCTTAGCTGTCTTCCTTGTTTGCTCTTCCTGCCAGTTAGACTTCCTTCCGTTGCTTTGATGTGCCAGAAATTAATTGCCTACAATTAGGCGCTCTGGCAAATGTCACTCACTCACTCAAAAAGAGGGGACAACCCTTCCGTTTCCCAAGAAATACTAACCATATTTGACACTTACCGTTGTTCCTGTTTATAGATGGCTTAAAGGCTTCCCGGCAAAGGTCTGCAAAGAGGGAAAAAATGGGTTTGTTAGTCCAAAGTTCGAGATGAAGTGACTCCTGAAAGCCGACAAAACACATGCCATTACATGGTCATACTTGTGCAGACTTGTGGAATGTCTGCCCATGTCACATGCCTCCCAACCACTGACCAGGGTCCAAGTCCAAAGTCCTGGCCAGAACCCAAGAACCGGCTATAACAAGGGAAAAGTTCCACCAACTTTGCGTCGAGTGCCTTTTGCCTAATGAAAAGAGTCTGTCATTGACTAGAGGAAATGGAAAAGTTTTTCATAGACCAGTCCCGAAAGTGGTAAGAAGGAGCCAAAGCCTTGTCCAGTTATGGCCTGTGACAGCCAGTTACTTTGGTCTCCTTTTTTATTGAAATAAATAAAAGTAAATGATCGGGACTGGGTAGAAGCGAGGGCAAGTGCATATAACGAAAGAAAAGCCAGCTTAAATATTCAACACCCGAAAATATCTATAAATCATTTTAAGTTGGCATTCGAAATAAATCTTTCTAGCTATCTTTATAGTACAACATTTTATGACAGAACTATGTTAAAATGAAAGAGAGAATCATTCTTTAAAGTGTGATTTCATATAAAAACCGTGAAATAACAGAGTGTAAGTACCTATGAATATGTATTTTATCTTTTGGCAATCATACCCTATCTGAAAATCTTTCCGCAAACCCCTCGAATTGAAATGACCATTTCAAACCGACAGTAACTTGCGAAAGTTGTTTCGTGCCAAACAGGAGTTACATTTATTTGCCCCGACTTTTTTGCTTGTATCTTATTTGGCTATATTGTTGGCCGAGTCCCTTGACATTTCTAATGGCGCATAGCGCACATATACGAACTGGCCAAGAGAGATTTATTATCAACTGTCATTGTCGGAGGCCCACACACACCCTACATACAGATATATCTGTATCTTTTTGGCCTCCCGCAATCATTTGCCCACTCTCTCAGGCGCCGCAAAACATTTGTTATAATCAAAAGTTCTTGACTGCGCGATGGCTGCTGCCTTGATTTCTCTATTGCTCTAGCCCCAGAAAAAATCACAACTTCTCCGAAATAGTTTTTCTGATATTCTCCCGACCTCGAACGCAATTTGTTTGGCTTAAGGTTGACAGTTCAATAAGGCGGAATTCCTCTTTAATATCCATAAATAACCCCGCAAACAAAAAAGTTCCTACCTGAGGGCGCAGGGTTACTAATTACGCATACGCAACGCTGCCTTAGGGGTTGGAAAAGTTGTCGGAAAAGTTCCTTAACCTTCGGCGCCCTAATGCCATTTCCAATAACTTCTGCTGCAGTTCCCACAAAGTGAAGGAAAAGTCGAAGAAGATGGCGAAAGCGGAGACATTTGCCAAAAATCCTTGCCTCGCCATATATCGTTTTAACATAATTTCTGTGGTAAAATTAACTTTATGAACTGTTGAATGGAACGAGGACGAAAACGAGGAAGAGAACCAGGACGAGAAAGAGAACAACCCTCGGAGGCAGTCTGCGAGTAGCTAGCGTGCGTCTCACAACCTGCCACTTAAAACAAATAACAAAGTTTTGCTTAACTTTGCTCTAGCTCCTGGTCCTCGTCCTCATCCTCGTCCTGCCCCCCGTCCTTCTGCCCCCCACTTCATTCAGGCAGCTCTTGGGGGAAATTATGGCCAGACACAAAGCGAAAAGCGTCGTCAACGACGTCGAGCGGCTTTTGTCTTGGGCGGTACGGCATCTAGCAGGAAAATCATCCTCGACAAGGACTCCTCCTGCCCGTCTGGCGAGGAAGCGGTATCGCAAAGCAGCAAAGCTTCTCCTGATGGCAAAATTACATATGAAAGTGGATTTCATTAAAAAGAAGTTGGCTGCAGTGAAATATGGCAAGTAAAAGACATTTATCCAGGAGGACTTGTCTGTGGCCTAACGGTGCTGACACGATTTAGCTAGATTTCATTGGAAAGTCGGTCTTTTTCGTGTATAAAACAAGGGAGTACGCTATAGTCGAGTACTTCGTCTATCAGATACCCGTTACTTACCTAAAAGGAGTGCGAGGGAGATGAAGATATGCCGTCGTCAAAGCTACTGGCGCCATCTAGCGACTGTTTCAATTTTTGATCATAACTTTTTAATGAATTGTACGATTTAAAAATTTTCTTCTACATTTCGATAGGTATAAATAAACAACAAAATTGATTTACATTTTTACAAAATCTGAAAATATTTAATTTTAGTATTTAATATTAAATATGATCCTCTTTTTTCAGCTCTAAGATAGCCACTATTTCATCACCATTCCTAACTAGCTACTTGGCAGGATTTCCATCCTTTTGCAAGCCCTTGGATAGGTGACGATGCCATGGCGACAGGCAATAAGTGAATGCAAAATAGTTCGACGTTCTTCAGTTCTCACGGGCTCAAGCACTGGGAAACAAAAGAAATTTCCATCAAAATAAAACGGCTTCAAGACGCTCGCTAATTGGCTTTAATGGGAATGGGGGAAATAAATCCACCAAAGACCATGAAAAATCATCAACCGTAAAGGTGTTAGAAAAATCGTAATGAGACGTTCGAGGCAAACACAATTGGCGGCATTTCAGTTTAGGGCGATTTCGTTAGGCAATATAGCGTTATGTGCGAAAGCCTTTTTCAACCGTTGAAGGAACCTCTTTGCCGAAAGAGTGAGGGCGTATATATAAAAACGGCGCCAACTTCATGAATTTTGAATGAACGTAGAGGGCAGAAACTAATGCCGGAAAAAGGGGCGTAATTCCCCTTCACACCACCACTACCTCCCCGACGAAAAAAAAAATAAGGGAAAACTAAGCACGGGGGCATTTTCCCGCTGACACAAGACATGGAGGAGCCATCGTTTCCAACTTCCGACGACTACTTAGAGACGCCTAAACAGCTTCATTACTTTTATGGGGCTGACGGCGCGCTTCGTTGGCTCGCCATTGTCTGTTAGCCAGTTTGAATGTTTGGCTGTTTGGTTGTTTGGCTCTTTGGCTGTTTGTCTGGCCAGGCGCAAATTTGTTTGTGTAAATTAAATGAAATGACTGTAAAAATGCCAAATAAGCTAATTTGCGGTTAGTTTTTTTTCGGCCGCCCGGAGTGTATATACAAACGGGGATGCAAAAAGACAAGGAACTTGGGTTCTCTCAAGTTTTGAGTTATGGGAGCATTAGTTAGGGGACGTTTTCAGGGTTGTCACAGAAAGCTCTGTACATTTTTAAGTGGGTCGATTTTAAATCTCTCGACAATGCTATTAACTCGAGAAATTTAGAACCAATTCGATTTTTTACAAAAATATACACTTGTTAAAAGTAAAAAAATTTGAGTTTTCGGACTCTAGATTTAGAAATTTTCTAAAAATGTTTTCAACTAAAAATATTTACCAAATAAATTACAAGCCACAAAAAGGTTTATCCTTTTGGACATTATTTCTTACAGAGATTTTAGAAAGAACTTTATTTCAAAGTCGGTCTGCCAAAAATGTCCCTTGGTTTCGTATTAGAGCTATAATGCCATTCGTTTGGAGACTATTTTATTACTTGTTCCTCCAAACGATCAATCAGAGAGAACAAAATGGCTTGCCGCCATTGCTCACTTCCTTCATGCAACTTTTATAAGCCTCGAACGGAGTCACTCCAATTTGAGTTTAGTTCGTGCTGGGCTTTTTATATCCCCCGATGGTTTTGGTTCCGCTCTGTTCAGTTCAGTTCAGTTCAGTTGTTGTTGTGGTCACCACCAGTGTCTGGATGGTCATTTTCTGGACTCGACTCAACTCCACTCTGGTTGCATACTAAATGCAGAAAAGTCTTCCGTATCCTCCCACTTTTACAGCAACTCTGGTTATTTTTCTGCCTGGCCATGAATTTTGCATTAGAGTTTAGTTAAAGTGCAGCTGGTGCGAATCCCAAAGGGGGAGGGATCGGGTGAGATATGGTAAGCGTGGCGTTAGTCCTTTTTATACGGAATAGATATGGAGAGAATGCAAAGCCACTGTCAGGGCCATTAACTATGTAAGAGGGGGTGTGATTTAAAGAATTTAAAGTCGGTTTAAGGGTTGATGGTTAAAGTTTACAAATTAATGCAGTGAAACCCCATATTATGGGGAACCAGTAATTATTACAAACAAATCATTGAGTAAACCTAAACAAATACATCAACTATTTTAATTGCTGTAAAAACTCTAACAAAAAAGCTGATTTCCACAAACCAAATCATTTAATCTGATAATTGGGTACTTGATATAAATAAATTACCATTGGATTAACCCAAGCCAAAGTTTCTTCATCTCTCCAACTATCATTGCATAACAACTTACTTGTCAGAAAGTTATATTCAAATCATAAACTTTAGTGACAGCTGCTGAGATAAGCTAATATAGCGGCCATTTTCCGACCCCGTTAATATTTATATGAAAATAATCCCCAACTCAGCTTAGTTTCCAAATGAACCCAACTATTTTAGCCGCCAGTCGCTCATTAGTTTTCCCGATTGCCTGGAGGAACTTCCATTTCCCGGCCATCCCCTGAATTGATAATGGGGAAATGTTTTCGCCGTACCCGGGAAACAAACTCCAAGTGAGCGACAACAGCTGCGACAGAGTCCTGTTGGCTCCTTCAAATGAATTATAGCAACAACAAACTTTTGCATTATTTTATGAAATTTTTGTTTAACAAATTTGTTGCCGCTTGAAAGCCATGGAGTTTGTATTTGTGTTTGGGTGTTTTACTTAAATGTAAGCAGAATCGGAGGGGCACAAGTAACTCTCCTCGCCCGTGCTGAAAAGTTGTTCAGTTCGTGTCACCCGGACACACCTGAGAGTCCTGGCGAAGGATGGGCCGAGGGATAGGATATCTGGCGCACATCGCGTCTTCTCCGCCGCCTCAACCCTCGCCATCGTCCTCGCCCTGTAAGTATGGTATTATAACTTTTTTCATGGCATAATTTATGCGCACTTTATGCAAATTTTTTCTATAAACCAACCAACGGAGATGCACAGTGAAAAATACAAGTATTGAACTTAAAAATGTCTAAACAAGCCAGTTAGAAATTAAAAAGAAATAAAAACATTTTAAAATTTTAATAATAATATATTTTTCTAACCAACTAAATAACTTTTAGAACCGTTAAGCTATTAAAGGAAAATTTTTCAAAATATGTGTAGTAGTATTATTGGCCGACGCATTCAAATCAGCAAATAAAATAACTTATTTACCCATTTTTTGCAGTGTAATAACCATGCGTGTCCTGTATGTGCGCGTTGTTTTTGAAATGTAAACTGTAAGCGGGTTTTGCTTTTAAAAAACAGATATTCAACATGGTGTGGAGTTAGCAAGAGAATCGGGAGGTAGATAGAAGAGCGCTTCGTAAACGCCAGTAATTATACATTTTTGCAAAAGTTCCTGCTGCCAGGTTCGACTTTTTGGCCCACCAATCCCGGCCGGGCGCTTATTTTTAATGAAAAAAGTTCCCCCAACTGGGGGCTCTGTGGCCCGGGCAAGTTCTAATTGATTTTTAGATTGATATGCAAAGCAGCAGAGCCGAGCAGAGCAGAGCCTTCTCCTATCCCATCTACATTGCCCGTTGACAGAAAGTTTTGTGCCATGACGACGCCACTCCGAAAATCGCCACCATAGGCATATGAAATTTCAATTAAAATGCCGAAAACGAAATGCTAATGGCCAGTTGATATGCAACTAATTTGCA
Organism: Drosophila lutescens; assembly: GCA_037075285.1. Lineage (NCBI taxonomy): Eukaryota > Metazoa > Arthropoda > Insecta > Diptera > Drosophilidae > Drosophila > Drosophila lutescens. The sequence continues at coordinate 36,805 of JBAMCF010000815.1, read as the reverse complement.
ATTTTATTTTATGTCCTCGGCTTTAGCCAACCGTTTTCATTCCCCCCTATAATTTATCAATTTGCTTATCGCTCTGGGAACTGTTTTATTCGCTGGGAATTTCGTTTGGATAATTTACTTATTGCATTTTAGATTGTCCTGATTGGCAAAAGGTTTTTTTTGCATATTTGATATGACTAAACGCATTCTTTGAAACTCGGAACAATTTTAATAAAAATTGTTTTCTATGCGAATTTTGTGCAGGAACTTAAACCTGAAATTATAATTGCATTTATTATAATAAAACGATATGTACAGAACAACACATTCGAATTTTAAATCATTAAAGAAAGATGCGGAAGAATATGAAGTTCGATCAATACCTTTAAATATTTAACATTAAAGATAATGTTCTATTTCATTTTTATTAACCTTGTTCTCTCCCCCATCCTTTTCCCTCTTTATTTGACCGTCACTACCCTGAAACGTTAATTCCTGCCATATACGATGGCCCATTTCAATTCATTGGGTGAGCTTTCCTTTCGGGCCGACTGACTTCAAATCCTCGCACCTGTGCTCCTTCCTCGAATTCTCCTTCACCTTGGGGTCCTTAATTGAATTCGTGTAATTCGTCCGGCAACTCGCCTTTTCCTTCTCCTTTTCCTTATCCTTGTCTAGCGCTTTTCGTTTAATGAGGACTGACAGGCGACAAGCGTAATTAAATTTTATTTTACTCTTACATGCAAATTCTATGGGAGTTCTTTTTTAGTCACGTCGCTTTGTCTTCTCCCCGGGTCCGGATTTGATTTTCCGGGGTGGTATTATCTTAGTCAATCTCCATTCCGGGGGTAGACTTGGGTGTAATTTATGAGCTGACCAGCGGGTGGTGCGAAAGTGTAGCCCACAATTGCCCAACTTAAATTTTCACCACCCAAATTACTCCAAATTTAATTTGGCACACAAAGGCCTATTGATTCACCCTCCCCATTAAGCATACGCAGTGTGTGCGAGGTCTTTGAGCTTCTGCTGCTGACTATGATGGAAAATGCAAGTCTGTCGCTGACAATGACATATTATACTCACTTACACATTTTATGTACGGCGATATGGCTCTGGTCCATCCGTTAGAATATTTTTTATTCAGTTCTTGACTAAAGCAATTTGTATGCAAAATAGTCGTCAACAATTTCACATTCTCCCTGGGATGGAGGAAAAATAAGTCAAGTGCATTGAGGAGTGACTTCTAATGACATGAGATGCACAGAGCTACAATTTTGAAAAATAGGTCATTAATTTAAACTTTTATATGAAATCATAAAAGAAACAATTTTTGAAAAAAATTATAATTACGATAAACACATTTTTAGCCAATCAAAAATTACTAAAAATGGAATTTACAAAAATTATGTATTAAAAAATTCTCAAAAAATGTGTTTTAGATTTTCCGCATTAGATTCAAAGTTTATCACTCATACGTACTGTTGCCTTTGATTACAAAATTATTTTAATCTGGTTGGCGTGATTTTTTTTTCCAGTTATCAGAGTCTCAATTGACATAGAAATCCATTTGCATTTCTCTTTCAACGGTTTCATCACGATACAACATACTTAGTTAAGTTCTAGCCACGAGAAAGGGATAGACACAAAGTGGGAGTGAAAGAGAGGGAGTTCTGGGTGAGTGCGCTGAACAAGTCGGCAAATTCTTTTAATTAGCCCATTGCCTTTTATAGGCCAAAGCGACTGCATTTGCTTAGACCTCAAGTGGCCGGCCAAAGGCTAAAAGGGGCGGGGCTGCAGTTTGTAAAGAAAATACAATTTATTTGAGTTGCTTTAATTAGTTAAGTCGGGACTGCTTGAGCCGCTTGAACGGCTTTACTCTATAATGAAGTCGGAGATCTGGGAATAAGAAGACTTGGTTGATAAATTTCGGAAAAGTAAAATGGAATTATTTATTTAAACGGGTCAGTAAAAGGCTCGGTCTAGACATCGTTTTGGGGAGGTCAGTGAAATCACAAAATAGGAAATTCAATTAAAGTTGATTCGGCACATATAGTTCTATAAAAAATGTAACTTTTTTCCAAACCAATTCAATTAAATAATATTTTAATGATATATGAATTTTCATATTTTTCTTAATTCTAATCCCTAAAATATGGTTTGAAAGATGTGCAAGATACACATTTAGATAAATTTTTAATTAAATAAATACTAAGATAATTATTTATCCAATACGGGTATTAGGGCCATCTTTGTTCTGGTTTTTAAAGCGAATAGCGAATTCGACTTGAATACAATCTGTAAACTAATTACAGTCTCAGCTGAATTGGCCGTTTAGTTAAAGCTGACGCCATCGACATGGCGATTGATTTGCTTTCAGCGCGCCAATAAATGGTAATTAAGATGGCGAAACTGTGTCGCACTGCACTTTGCTCTACATATAAAATATATGGAGATATGTATATTTGCTCCTACCCATAAATATTCACCCCCCTCAGTTCCATTATCAATCGGTTGACTATCTGAAGTCAGCTTGTCAGCAATAAATAGTCAAGTACATAATACTTATAATTTATTTTGCATATAAAAAGGAAATAAAAAATTCAAATTGCATATGGTCTACCCCTCTCCAAACCCCACCCTCTTCTTTCGTATAAAAGACATCCCCCTTCCTCGCCCCACGCAATCGCACTTAGTTAGATTTATGGCAAAGTCAGTCGAGCAATTTGCGTGGGTAAACATGCACTAAAACTCAATTTAGAGGCGGATACAAGTACCAATTTTATATATCTATCTATACTGGTACTATGTATATGTATCTGGCGTATACATCTATGCACAGTTCTTGCAAATTGTATGCTGACACAGCATTGAGGCAGGCGCCCAATTTAATGCGATTTAAGCAAGAGCAGCGCAAATTGAGCGAGCCACTTGAATGAATGAATGAATGATGGACCCAGTTGCATGGGTGACTTCTCGAACAATATAACAATACAAATTTCGTTGCGAGAAACGACTGTATAATACCCTACAACAATTATTTAAATTAAATATTTTGTTACGAAATATAAAGGAATTCTTGGGAGGTTTCTTATATTTCAAGGTACAAATATTTATTATTATCTTACATTTAGTTAACGAAAAATATAGAATATTTTTATTATTTAAAATATTTTGGGACACGAATTTCTGAAGATTGATATTTCCAAAATCCAAGCAGTACCCTACACTAACCACAAGTTACTGCCGCAATGGCAATGATAACGATATCAGGCTGGCAAAGTCTTGCCAATCCGGCTGGGGCCTGCCTCACATTATTAAATTACAAACACTCACGAATCTGGTGTCTTCCTGCTGTCCCTTTCCCGCACTCTATCCCGCTCTCTTTCGCTTTTTAAGAACCCTCCCCTTCGCCTCCACCAATTAATCCCAACTGGATTTGGCATAAAGATAAAATGACGACCAGCGCAGTGAAGCTCTCGACTGTCGCTTCTGGCGCTCGAGGGCCATATTCCAATCCCCATCCAAGAACCATCAAGCGCCCCTCGCTTTTCCCCACCACCAGTTTTCCTCGCTTGACAATTTTCCAGCGCGTGGCGAAGCGGTTTTCCTCCCAACCCTCCACTTGATACACGCAGATAAGTCATTTTTATGTGACACTTTGCCTTAAATATTTCACATTTTTTGTGACCGCTTTTTTCCTTTTGGGCGCCATTATATAACTAAGCCCCCATCTCCTTGTAGATGTTTGGGCAATGACACTATTGTGTATTATAATGGATACTGCGCCTTTAATGGCAGACGATTCTGAGGCACTGATATGCCCAAGATGGCCCCCAATGACCTTCATAGCCAGTGGGTGGGACTTAACGCCCCGAGAAGCTGAATTTTGTCAAAGGAAACCTGAAATGGAAGTGAAATAATATCTTAGTGGCCTGTGTCAACGTTAGTTTGCGATAATCTTGAGCTTTGCTGCTAATGCAGTAGTTTCGAAGTAGGTCATTCTGAGCAGGTGAATCCAACAAAGTCGCCTTAATCCCCGGGTTTTTGGGTTTACTGCGATGTTAAATGATGTAAATGGGTTAAGGAGTTGAAGGTTCTACCAAGAGTAAGCATAAATTTACACATTTTGCTGAGCTATTTTAGATGAACATCAATTTACAAGATTATATTACATTTCATATTAATTGAAAGATATGCTTTCAGATAAACTTATGTTATTCGTGAGAGATGTTAAACCATATTTCTCTTAGAAAAAGAATACAGGCATCTGATAGTTCGATTATTTTTGCTTTTTTTAACATTTATCAATAATTTAAATCAACTTGGCTCAATATCAAGCCCTTTTTCCTTAACCTTGAATGTTATATTAAAATCGATCTCCCAGCATTAGGTGAGCTTTATAAACTCTTAAAGAGCCCCAATCATTTCCGTCGCCTACTTTGACAACTCTTTTTACGGCGTTAATAATACCAGAGACCCCCGTGGCTTTAAACACCCAACGACAGTTTCCATTTCAAGTTAATAATGTTGCGTACCGCCAACGAATCGAGAGAAAAAAGCCTCTTAAAAAATTATCGACAACATTTTGCCCACGCAAATGAGAATTTCGAACGAGGCATGACAAAATTGAGCCGCTGTCAATTGATCTGCCTTCGATTCGGTGAAATCCCCACCGTATTTCCCCCACTTTTCGCCTCTGCCCATTGTAACTGGAGAATGATGTCGAGAAGGCGTTGAAATTGAAATTGTAGAACGACGAGGTCACCTCCCCGCAGCTCTCGAATAGCTCCCACCTGGCAAAAACAGAAACGTGAGCGGTACGCAGAGCTGGGGCTTAAAAGCAAAGTCCCCACCTCATGGTAATGTAAACACGGCCCGAAAGGTGTGTGTAAATAATGCGTAAAAATAATAACCCAACAAAAACAGAAAAGCGTAATTTGTGTTGACTCTTTCAATTTCTGTATTGTCCAATCAAAATTTTCTGGTCAGAAAGGGGATCTCAAGTGTCGGAGTGTTCGGGGGCTTATAATTAAGCCAAAGCTGTTGAAATGTGCCCACACCATCCTCTCCATTCAATTAAATTTTCCAGCCGGCCACAAAATAAATGACTTTATTTTCCCCAATTTCGGTTTAGGTGCGAACGGCACAAAAAAAACCAGTTGACCAACTACACACCCAACTTTGGCCAGAACGTGTCGGGTCTATTAAAAAGCAAACAAGTTGCAAAAATTGCCCAAATACAATCGCCGGCCTGCAATCAAATGTGCAAACTGTGGCAAGTGGCAAACGATCTAATGATAAATGAGATGGACTGGCCCACTATTTTGGCGCTGATGACCCACTTGCTCCGCGTTTGGTCACGCCACTTGCCCAAGGAAACACTTGCAGTTGTAAATGTGTCTCCCGCATCGTTGTTTCTGAGATGGATGGATATCTGAGTGGTGGAGGGGGTATCCAAAAGATAGATTGAGTGTGGAGTGATAAAATGGTGGGGCGAAAACAGACAATAAATAATATAGACTTTTAAAGACCAAATTCCTTTAAATTCTTTTTTTTAAATGTTCATTCCCTACTTTACATCCTAGGAATTATAAATAAACTAAAAGAAATCAAACATTTCGAAAGGATTCAAAAATTTTTAATGTTTTTGAGCTCATAAAGCTTACAATTCTTAAATTGATAAAGAGATGTAATTTAGTTTTAATTTAATTATTTACTAAAAATTAAATTGTAATTTATTTAATCAGTTAGCCACATAAAATATTTTAAATTAAATACTTTAGCCAACATTTTACACAAGCCTGTTAAGATCCTTCCTTAATAATTGAAAATCCTGCTTCGAGAGCTCAATAACATTTTCCCACACTCTGCAATTTATTTCTCTCTCAGTTTCTGGCACTTGTGTACAACTTTTGACGTATCTTTAATTACATATTGTTATTGTTTTTATTAAATTTGCATTTTGTTGTCGTTGACCAGGCTCAAGTGTCTCAGTGACAGGCCACTTGAATAATGGAAAACATATTTTTGCTTATTTTACATATGCAAATACATCTCCAACACCCTTCATCATCCTTTTCCCAAAAACTCAAGCTACTCGTGCATTATGGCTCTCAGTTTGCATATTTTGGCTTTTAAATTTTAATTGCATTTGTTTGTTCAACGCTTTTTGATTTTTAACAACATAATAAATAAATAAATCCCCGAACAATGTACCCGTCAAATGCACTCGACTGAAGTGAAATTTATGGAAAACGAATACATATGTACGTATTTTTCGTAAATGCCATTTTCCACAAAAATTGTCGAGCTTTTAAGCCTCGAATAAATCCATCCGCCCCCGAAGCCCGATTAAGGGCCTGTTAATCAAACTAATTTGGGTGGCTGCTGTCGCTTCTATTGCCTGTTATGCTAATCACATTAGGAACCGCAGCGGAGGAGGGAATTTCTATTGGCCGGCAGACAGGGCTGCCATTTTCATAATTGGCCAAAAGCCAACGCTGGACCGCACAACTATTAGCCTGGCACCAAACATCGCACAATGACGGACGCACTAAATGTTGCCGAAAACTGATGGATGGAGTGACGCTTTGGTATTCGTAAAAAATGTTTTCACGATAATAATATTCCCGATTATATGGGGATTTCTCCCAAAACAAACTAATACATTATTATTTTTTTCCAACTTAAGTTATAATTTATTAAAATTATAATAATTTTTGAAAAATAAAGAAAATGTTTTTAACATATCTTTAAGAAGATATAGTTTTGTTTTGTGATTTGGCCTGAAAAAAGCCTAACACCTAACGATCCAATATTTTATTTTGATTTATCCATATAAAAATGATTACATTCTGAAACTGAGCTACCCTGTGTAAACCCAAGATACTCATGGACTTCCGTATCTCTGGTTTGTTACCAGAATTGCCCCGTTATTAAAATTTAACGCCGCAAAAGCGTAAAATTGCCACATTTATGTCCTGCAATGTCGTTCGCCTCGTCCACGCCCATCCCGTCCTCGATGACTGTTGTGCGTGCATTAAAAGTTTTTAAAATACACACAAATTGACTTTTGATGTTTCGCGGTTGATTTTCCGTACATTTTTGTTGCTGCTGCCGCAATGTTATAAATCGTGCGTAAAAAGTTTATTAAATTTTAAAGTTTCTCCCCCAACAGTGTGTGTGTGTAAGGGGAATTTCCATAAAAATAATTTTTCAATTATGCAGGCAGTAACGAAAGGAGGCAAACGCTTTGGACCTCAACTGGTTGGCGACGGCTGTTGTGAAACACTTGCGTTTGAACACATATGAATTTAAACTGGAAAGAGGTAGCCAGCAAAACAACAGATAAACTTATTCCAAAAAGGGAATACTCTTCCAAAAGAATTATTTTCCAATTATTCAAAATCATCAATGGAATACAGAAAAGTTTCAGAAAAATAAACAAATTAATAAGTCCTAAAAAAAATATTATTCTTATTCAGATTAATTTATATAATATTTATATATTCCATTAATTAGCCTGGGTACTAACTAACATTTTCAATATAATGACTTTTCGTCTTGACGTAAATTTTTTAAATTTTTTAATCATAATAATCTTTTTTTAATCATTTATCTTTTTATCTACGTCATTCACATTATAGATTGTTGCTTATCAATAGATGTTGGATTTTATATGAAATCTTATTTAAACATCAAAAATCTAGGAGTTAACATTTTTTACATAATTATTACTTGAAAAAAATATTAGATTTCTATAAATGTTATTTTTTACATTAAAATTTATTTATTCATTCTTAATTTTCAGCTAAAATACCCTTCAAAAAGAAACGAAGCAGAGATGGGTAATGGCGTCATGTAATGAAGTTTTAAATGAAGTGCGACAACTAACCGAGCAGCAGCAACAGCCGCCAAACAACCGAACAACCAAAGGAGTCGCACACTCGACATGCAGAAACAACAACTGCGGCGCGACATTTTGTGGCAATAACGTTGATGATGGTGCCGCCAAAAACTAAGGGGTGAAGGCGAGGGAAAGGGGGCGTGGCCCAGACAAACACACACATGGGGCAACGTGGCAACCTCCGACTGACTATTGCAATAATTTGGCAGCAAGTGCCGTCCCCCAGAACGAATGAACGAACTCCGAACTCCAACTGCATATTCCGTTCTGTGAATTTTTCTCTCTCCAAATCTTTTTTCCATTTTTTGAGTTGCCAAAAGCCTCCTTCTTGTCCTGGCCCAAACTTCATAGTGTTAGGGCCTTCTGTGCCGAGTTCGAGTTCGGTGTTCAACGAGCTGTCAACGTTGCTACTTCATATTGTGTCGCCGACTGTTTCTTCTTTTTGGCCAAAAGGGAAATTGTATTACGACTGCTGACAGACCAGCCGGCTACTCAACTGATTCTCTGTAGTTGGGGCTATAAGGATGGAAAACCACCCAAAAAAGGGTCTTAAATTTGGGAATGCTTGGAGATTTATTCGATTAGAAATCAGAGGAAAGCGTATACAATATATTACATTCATTTGATAAAAGACGAACGATGACAACGTCATAGTACTGACAACATAAGGTAAAATTTTGCATTCTTACTTAAAATTTTTTTTTTAAATATAACTACAAATTTAAAATTTCCATCTTCGATTGGGTTTTTTTGATTTTTATCCAGATTCAGTAAATTTCTCGAAAGAAAATTTTGAAACTAGCCAAGCACTTTTAGAAAGTGATTTAAATTTTGCGTATTATTTGTTTGGTTTTAATTAAAATTAAACTACTTTCCTTTTTAAATCTTCTCCAAAAATACTTTTTTACTTGCGCCAAAAAAATATCCACTCTCTATAACTTTTGGCACCTGCTGCCACCTGTTATTTTAACCTGTTTCCTCCACACAGTTTGAACTCTTGACATATGTCAGTGAAGTACTTTATGCTTTCTCTTCGATTGCACTTCGCTTGTGAGGACTTCAAACCAGCTGCTGTTGTTAATTATGAATATCAATCAGACACTGAGACAAATAGAGGGCAATAAAACAAGTGCTCTCCACCCGTTGCACATCAGTTACAAAGCCGAATTTGTCACATAATTTTGAATAATTCGCTTCACGCTTCTTGATTAACAGCAAACATTTTTCGGAATATTTTAATGACCAGCGCTGATGATGATAAAGAGCGATCAAAACAGTTTAAAGAGCTATCAAACGCTGCCTTATGCAAGACACACAAGCCACATCTGCATAAATAATAAGGGCAGCCCTCGAATGACTATTTGTCGTCTAACACTCACCGGCGGCACCTTTTTGATCCCCAAGCGCCAATTCGGTTTTTATTTCAAACTTTTTGTTTTTGTTTTGTGTCTGGCAGCGAAATTCCAATCAAGTTTCCAGCTATCAAAGGGAAAAACGCCGACGACGACGCTGTAAAAATTTGTGTCTATTTTGTTTCCATGAAAACTTTTTTGCCAAGCCAGAAAGATAAGCAAAATAGTTGGCAGCGAGCAGCCAGGAATAAACACTTTGGCCCAAAAGTTCTTCGCTTGGCACCTGAACGCAAGAACAACAAATAATATAAATAATAATTACCCAACTGCAGTTACACTGATTTGTTGCTCGCGAAAGGTTATCAAAATTTATGCGGCAAAGTTTTTCGGTTTTCTAGGTGCTACCGCTTCTGCTACTGCCATCACACATTTCATAACTCAAATTAATGCTTATTATTAATTTTTATTGCTATTATTTGTGGCCCATTATTAATTATCTATTTGGTATTTTTATTGCCTCGAGACTGAAAAGGTGCCAACGAAATGAATTCGATTCATTATAACGTCTTCGGTTGTGGTTTCTGGCTTCTGCTGGTTCAGGTTTCGTATGCAAATGGGAATTATTTACAAGTTATAGAGCATTCGACTGGGATTTTGCATTTTAATTTTCATATTTACGTAAATGGTTTGGGGTAATCAAGTGTCTTGAATCTGTTTAGTGACTGCTTAAAAGATCTGATACAAATAGGGAAAATGATTTAATTATACCCGTTACTCGTAGAGTAAAAGGGTATATTGTATTCGTGCAAAAGTATGTAACAGCTAGAAGGAAACGTTTCCGACCCTATAAAGTATATATATTCTTGATCAGGATCACTAGCCGAGTCGATCTAGCCATGTCCGTCTGTCCGTCTGTCTGTCTGTCCGTCTGTCTGTCTGTATGAACGCTGAGATCTCGGAAACTATAAAAGCTAGAAGATTGGCGTTTTGCATGCAGATTCTAGGAGTTCCTACGCAGCGCAAGTTTGTTTCAAAAGGGTGCCACGCCCCCTCTAACGCCCACAATCGCTTATATACGATTTTAAAAATTTCAATATTTCGGAAAAGTAAAAATGCAGTTTTATTGTGTTTATCAATACCTATCGAAATGTAGAAGACATTTTTCAAATCGGACCATTCATTAAAAAGTTATACGCAATCAAAATTGTTCATATATCTATCTCCCTCGCACTCCCTTTAGCCCCAATAGATAGTCGGGACACCAACCCGAGTACAGCGTTCGCACTCCCTTTAGCTGAGTGACGGGTATTAGATAGTCGGGACACCAACCCGACTATAGCGTTCTCTCTTGTTTAATATTATTATTGTTAGCAAATAAAATTGGTTTTAAACTGAGCGGTGGGAGAAACCAGATATTATTGGCCACTTAAGTACTTAAAATCAAATAAGGAAGGCTTGTCATTAATGTTAATAACAAAGTGCCAATAAAAATATTTATTGTCTATTCTTCAAACAAAAAATTTTACATTTATATTTTTAAGAAGAGAATAGTAATAATAACGTTTAATTAACTCTTATACCTTTATTATTTAAGTACATGGATAATATTATTGATTTTATTTCAAATTATGAAATTATATTTAATTTCTAAACAGTCCCAGGCACATTTTCTACTCTTATTTCAAAAAATCCAACTTATATTTCTATACCAAAAATACAAATCTGAGCTATGCGCTTCCCATAGATTACCTTATCCATCATTTCATTCCGATAAGCTTGCCATCGATTGCAAATCCCCCTCATCCATCAACCAAAAAAAGGACTAAAATTAATTAAACTAAAAGCGAGGCAATGCTAATCACTTAATTACTTCTTCAATCGCCAGATGTTTTTGCCCATCTCCATTTCCCTCATTTCTGTCAGTTCTGCCGGGCTTCGTACATATTTATAATTTGAAATTAAACTTGGGCGAGAAGTGCACGCGTGATCCATTGAGCCAAGGAAAACCAATCAATCAAAGACGACAGAGCGGCTCCCTAGACCCTTGGGGTCCTGCCTTTGGGCGACTGTCCATCCCCTACTTTAGTTTAAGCTGCCCGCTTGATTACCGTTCAAAATTGATTGATTAAATGCCGTTGTCAACCGTTCTCCGGCGATTCTTCTCCTCTGACAAAACTGTCAGCGCTTTTGTCAACCGTCTGCGGGCAAATCCCCCAGGGTTTGCAGCTGGATCCAGGATGCTCCAGCCTCCAGGAAGACAAAAACCGAAAACTGAAACCGAAACCGACAAAAACGAACGAAAAAACACATGCTCGCATTTTAATTTAATTACTTACAGCATCCGAGCTGCGAAAGGAGCCAACGCGAAGACACATTTACTCCTACATCCGCTTAATTGATTAATAAAGATTGTCAACCGAACAGTTTCGGCGGGGAATAAATGGCGTTCACACGTCATGGCAGTCAGTTGGGCTGAGTTGACAAGGGTTCCCTAACTCCCAGATGGGTGTCAGATGTAGGACTCTGCAATTACGGGGATCTTTTCCTCACTTTTTTGGGGTTGATAATGAGCGGATCGGAGTGAAATAATTATGGTGCTCAAGGAGGTCCCACAATCGAAGGGTGTCTACATTTGTTTATGCCAGTTTTGGGGCCTAATTTGGGGTTGAATATTGAATAGGGATGGGAGAAAGTATACCAAGCCTTGGGGAACAAATTAATTAATGTGTCACGAGGGGGGGCCATTTTTCTGAATATTTAATTTTTGCATTGAAAGGCCCTTTTAAAGATCCTTAAATCGCATGACATTTATTATACGATCAAATATTGTTTTGAAAAGTATTTAAAAATTAAACTAACCAAATAAATTTTAAAATATTATCTATGATTTTTGTAGATTTTTGTATAAATAGAACATTAGTTTTAACACTTATATTACTGTTATTATATTGTTATTAAAAATATTGGATCAAGAAAATAAAACTATCTTGATGCAAGTGGAGCTCATAAACATTACACTTCTCACTTTATATATATTAGCTCATAAATTACGGACAATAAATATACATTTCGACAGTTTTTGCGTTCGGCCAGAGTTGCCACACTATCGCCGGGATAGAGCCATTACCCAAACCGCTCTCATTTCACATTTCAGGTCCCGAGTGGCCATTGTCGTCATCGTAAATCTCAACTAACTGTCAACGAAGCGAGTTCTATGGCACAATTCAATGAGTGCCTCTTCATAAATCTCGACTACCCATGTCACTCTGGCCCAACTTTCGTAACGTTTTTTGTTCAGAGTTATCAGAACAAGTCAGTTGTGTCCCCCTTAATTGTCTTTAATTTAGTGTACAACTGAAATTACAAAATCACCCAAAACTAAATTTGTACAGTACACAAAAACGAATCAGATTACCTCAGTTTCAGAGAAGAATCGAAAAGCTAAAGCTGAAGATAAGCGAGAGGTCCCACAAATTGAATCTAATCGTGGGACTATCTAGGTGTAATTACAATTAACTTGGATGGGGGGAAATCGAGGAAAAGCTAACGGACAAAAAGATAATGAAATAATTTTTTGTGCGTGGCAGGTTCAATGCGAATGCGTGTGTGTGGGTGTTTTTGTGTGCAAGTGTGTAACCGTGTAGCTGAAGGGCAGTTGGAGGGGGTGGTGTGTGCGATGGGTGGTAACGCTTAATGTTGGTTAGCCCTAAAAACAGTTTCCACTTTCGGGTAGGTAATCAATCATTGTCAATGCCCTGTCAATGCTGCGGTCTGCTTGCCGCAGGGGTTGGATGGATGGATAGGTGGATCGGTGGATAGATGGATGCACAGGCGAAACTTACATTACTTACAAGTGCACTGGGAGAAAATGAAAGAAGAATCTTCATTTATTTTGTATCTATAAAGATAAACAGAATGAAAACTGGCAGCCTATTAAACTCGAAGAGTTGAAACCTCAAAAAGAGATGTCAAAAAGTATGCAATGATATATTTATTGACACCATAGATATTATGTGATGTTTATTTTATATCTTGTGGTGAAATCCCCATTTATTTATCAAAAACTATAAAAATTACAACTGGAATATTTTTTTGTTTTAATATTTTTTTATATTATTTTTTGCAGTGCCTTCATGTTAATTAAGAGTGTGAGTTTGGCAGAGAATGTGTGAGCCTGACAGTCTCAAATATTTGCCTCCTTCTTGCCAGACAAAAGGAAATGCCGCCGCCGCCGCGGAAATAAATCCCTCAAAAAATAAAACCAGAACTAGGCCACCGACGCATGAAAACTAATAAAAATCAAAATGAAATCAAATTAAATAAACAGCTAAACAAGAAACCAAAAAAAAAACAGGAAAATAGAATGCGAATGGCAACAATAAAGCAGGGCAATTACAGCAACAACAAACAGACGATAAAACCGGAGAAAGGACCTCGAGATGAGGCGAAAATTTAAGGCAACAGAGGGCCTAAGATAAATTTTCCAAAGCAGACACAATGAAAATTACGGCAACACGAGGAAAAGTCAGAGGCTCGGGCTCAGGCTCGAGCTGAAAAGGAAAGCCGAAGGAAAAAAGTAGCGGAAGGAAATGCCATTATGACGTAAATGTGCTAAAATAAAACAACATGGCGGACAGGACAGCCCAAGCAACAACAACGAAGCGTGTCGAAAGCTATATGTGTGTGCGTATTTTGTGAGGCTAATGTCAAAGTCAATCTTAGGAAAAACGCGTAGCGCATAAACATACAACAAAAGTGGAGAGTACAACGGCAAAAGGCAGTAGCAGTTAACCAAAAAAATAAAAGCAAAGAGGAAAACCCGAAAAGAAAGCAAGGAAAGCAACCCCCAATTTTCAACGCGGGGGGCTTTCGACGGAAAAACCTAACGCAAGCCGGAACCCCTCAAACGACAACTCGATTTTTCTTCTGGCACAAGAAAAATTGCCGAAATTAAAGCAAAAAGAAAAACAATTTTCTCTTTTTCCTCTCTTTTCTCCCCATTGTAAGGGTTAGAAAATCTTTGGAGACCAAAGTTCCGCAAAAGAAAAATTGTTTAAAATGCGAAATGAAGATGAAAATGTTAAACACGTTTCGGAATTGTTTTCCTCTTTTTTTTTATTTTTGGCTTGTGTCAGTTTGTGTGATTTGTCTAGGTGCAAAGGTGAAAAGAATAGGAAATATGGCAACAGGAGAAAGAAAAACTAACAAACAAAAGTTTTGGAAAAAAGTTTAAATGTTTTTTGGCGAAAAAGTTCGAAAGCTTCACGTGGGGCTAAGAGAGCATCTCCGGGGAAATTTTTAATCAGAAAATGCTTGGGATCTTTAAGAACAATATTTCTGGGATTTTTTAACGAATTAATGTTAAAATAATTTTATGCATTCCTCGAAATAAAATTGCCTGAATCGACGGTCCTAACTTAAGTGACATCTTAAAATATGGAACATGGTGTATATCTTAGGGTTAAATTATCCACTTTAGCTCTCTTAATATAAGAATGTTGTGGGCTTTAGATTTCTAGATCTGGATCCAATATTGAAGGACAAGTTATAATTTTTCACAGAATGCATTTAGAAATTAAAAATGGAGGTCGATCATAGTACCTGAATTACAGAAGTATTTTTCTGGTTTTTTAAAAACCACAACCAAATTAAAGGTATTTTCAATTGATTAGTTCAACTTAATATGGCGTTAAAATAGCTTTATAGAAATGGTAATTAGTATGAAATTCAAGTTTAAAAAAAGTGTATCTAGAATAAACCCCAAAAGAGGTCTCTTTTTGGGTCCTATTCGAAATAACAACAAAGTTGCTATACCCCTTTTTCGCCAAGGTTATGGAAAATAACAACAACAGAGCACTAGAGCAAAGTCTACAGCGTCTACGCTCTCTTTGTCTGCCTTTCCCCACTTTTCCCCCGGCTTTCCCCATTTCCCCGTGGCTCTCGCCTCTCTTTGGACTCTCTCGCTCCCGTCGGTCTCTCCCCCGCAGAATTTTCCCTTTTTTATATATACGTATATTCTGCAGTCGACACTTTGGGGGTGGTTAGATAAAATGTGGAAATTGTTGAAAATGCCGCCCGCCTCTCAGGCAGCCGATGGTGCTGCATCGTTATGTGGGAAAACCCGGGTCGACGGACTTGGATGGATGCCGCCTTTGCCGTTTTGGGGGTGGTTGATGGGTGGATGGGTTGGTGTGCTGCTGGGTTTGTGGGTGGAATGGAAGGTGCGACTGCGACAGACGAAGGACGACAAACGACAGACGGCGGCAACTGTTTTCACTCCATGTCCTTGCCTCCGTCTTCTGCTCCTGCTGCTTCTTCTGCTGGCAGGCATTTTCAAAAAATTTCCTTCTTTATTTTCCGCCTACACCGGGAACTAAAATTTTATCGCGTTATTAATCAAAGTATTATCATATCTCATCTTGAATGAAAATGTAAAAAGTATCTTTTCTTTTAATAGGTCATGATCAGTCTGAAATCGCATTTAAAACAGAAAAGTTGTCAATTGTAATTACTATGTTAATTGAAAATTATTAAAAAAAAAAGGAGCGTTAAGATTTCTTGTTTCAAATTTATACATTTTTTGGCTGTTACCTTTAGAATATATTGTGTCGTAATTACATACTAACTGTGAAGTAATCATTAAATATTATTGTTAATTTTAAATATTTTGAGGTCAAACCTTTTTTTTGTTAATAATAAAATAAATTTACATCAAAATAATATCAGTTTACTATAACTTTTATTATTCTAAGAATTAAATGGTGACATCTATTGTGGGATAAAAAGTCAATTTTTCCCTCTGTACACTTTCTAGCTGCTTTCCCCGATTTTCTTTTTTGGGGGAAAACTCGGCAAAAATAACAACAATTTTGCCACTCATAAAAAAGGCAAGAGGCGAAGATGAAGGGCGAGGGGCGGGGGCAGAAGGATCTCTAGGGGGTGGGGCCGAAAAGAGGAAGTAGGAAATTTGAACTTGGGCTTGTGATGTATGTCCGATGTCTGTGGAGACCCAAAAACTGCCAATGCGGCCGACCACTGCGGCAGAGTTTTCCCTGGTCGAAATGAAAATGGCAGACGAAAATGTTAAGCGATGGATGGGCAGTTGCCACCGGGTGGTTTGACCTCTCACCCCTCTTAAAATCGCTCCTCGCCCATCAAGCAAACTGGTGAAAGTTGCCCTTGAATGGTGTTTTCTGGATTATGCTCTGTTCCGCCTGCTCTCCCGAATTCCCTGTCCCCTTTGTCTAGGCTTTTCTCTCTCCGTGAGCCCATTTTCCTGCCTTTCCCTGCATTTCCAATTGAGTTTTGGGTCCGGTGTTTGAGAGCAAATTGAAGTCGATAAACAGAAGTCCAGGAAAAGCTATAGGCAATCAACATATGAAAATAATAACACCAAGCTGTGAAGCAAAGTTGTGCTCAAAATATTTGATGGCGAAAGTCCAGGCTTTCGAGAGTGTGGAAAAATCATTATTGTTCACAACATTTGCAATCATTTTAAATGTTTTAGTTTCTGTACAATATACGTTCTTATATCTTTATGGTTTTGGGGCATTTTTGAAATGTTAGGTTAACTAAAATTTCCACAGATATTGAGTTTTAATTCTGTATATTTATTTCTAATGAAGCTGCTTTTATACAATTTTTACGAGGACTTTTAGAATTTCTTGTACTATTTCAAAATATTCATATTTAAGCAACAAATTGTTTTGTAAAGCTCACCTCTAAAAATAGTTCCTTTGATGTTCAATATTTGATTTCCAGTGGGCTGTAAAATTGATATTTCACTTGGGTTTATGTATTTGTATTTTTATCGGTTTCGGATCGTATACGTTTTGCATTAGCACGGCACGGAACGGAATGGTTTCATATTTGTATATTATAATTGCTTTCGCTACATCGGACTGATGATTTCGGTGTCTATTTCGGCTGGGGATCCGTTTGACTTGACGAACCTACAGAAGATATTGCAAATTAATTATTGATCACGTGCAAGTGGCGTAAACAGCAGTTAAACAGAAAACAAAAGGCAGGCAGAGGGGCAATAAAAACGCAGACATGGTGTTGGAAAAAAAAATAGAACAACACAGCCGACAGGTGTGAGTGAAAAGGTGTAACCCAGCCAGCAACAACTAAATCAAATCGTAGGAAAATGCCTGGATTTTCCCTCCCCTTTCCGGCCATCGCTTGGCTGACTCTCAATGGGCTCTGGGGCAAATATTTTAAATGCGCAGATTTTTGGCATGTTTTAGTGGCAGTTCACGTTTTGAATTGTTGCCATGCCATGCCCCACGGAAACGGTCCAACGCTCGTTTCACTGACAATTTAATACAAAAAATGCCAAACATTTTCACAAAATAAAAGGACCAGCACCAAAGGCTAACGTGAAAAAGTTTGGCAGTCGTAAAGCGTGTGTTAACCCTTTAAAATACCCAACAAAAATATGTGTGTTTGTACGTGGGCAGGGAAATGATAAAAAAGTTGTTTCAAACGGAATTGTAGGTTGCTTTTTATGGATGCGCTTTGCAAAGATATAAATGAGATACCAGTTGGTGTACGGGATAGTTTAAAAATAATTTGCATTTACACAATAGGGATTTTATTCAATATACAACCTTTCCAGAAATTTTAATATGATTTATAAAGTCGAATCCTTTAGAGATAAATATAGATATTAAGAAATAAACTGGCTTTTACACTGATCTTATCTTAGTAAATATCAATTTTTACTTTCGACATATGAATTTCGGTGTTCCTTAATGTCAATATAATAGGAACATATTTTATAATGAGAAAAATTATAAAAAATCAAATAAAAAGGATTAAAGGGTTTCGGTAGAAATGGAAAAATGTGCCCTGAAAATTAACGAATTCCTATTTGTTGTAACACAAACTCAAATATGAATAATTTGGTTTCTTGCAAAAGTCTGTAAACATTTCTGCACCTATTGCTCCGGCATTCCCTGAGCGTTTTGCATAATTTAACACACGGGCTAGGCTGTGACCCCCTCCCCCCTCAAGTTTGCCACCCGCTGAGTCTGGCAACCGGCCCCGCCCCCTTTTCCTGCTAATACCATTCCGCCCCTTTTCGACCAGAAGTGATGCGTGTGTTTCGCTGCTCCCATTCAAATGCCAGACTAACTCAATTAGAGAGCGCAGACAGAAGTTGAAGTTGAGTGTTACTTTGACTGCCGGCCAACATGCGAGTGCAAAGAAATATATAAATATTCGCCACAGCTGAATTTATTTCTGTTTTAAATTTATGGAATTAAAGCGAGGAGTTGTTAAGGAAGCAAACTTGAAGAGGCGTCTCAATAAACAGACAGCCAACCAAAAAAAGGAGGAAACTCGCCAAAAAGTATCTAGATACTTTCTGCAGCCAACTATGAGATACTCGCACAAAAACAACAGCGATGTCTGGGCTTGTTAACTAGACATCGCTGTTGTTTTTGTGCAGTTCTCATAGTTGGCTGCGAAAAGTATCTGGATACTTTTGGCAGTTTCTATTGAGACAAGTTTGCTTCCTGCATCGCTTTAATTTCAGCAAATTTAAAACAGAAATAAATTTCAGCTGGCATATATGACTTCTTTGCACTCGTAGCCGGCAGTCAAAGTGACACTCAACTTCAACTCATGATGTACTCTCCCTATTAGTCTGGCATTTGAATGGGGTAGCAATTTATACGGTGAAAGAACCGAATATTAGCAGGAAAGAGACATCCAACATTAAACTTTGAGAGTACTGTACTGTAGGCCATGGAAACCGTATACCAAAACGCTCGAGAATGCCGGAGCAATAAGTACTGAAATGTTTACAGACTTGCAAAACCAAATTATTCATATTTGATTCGGGTTAAAACAAATAGGAACCTAAGATTATCTAAGTTCTCTTTTTCTTCTACCACCAACCCTTTAATCCTTTTTATTTGATTTTTTATAATTTTTCTCATTATAAAATATGTTCCTATTATATTGACATTAAGGAACTCGAAATTCATATGCGAAAGTAAAAAAGTGATATTTACTAAGATAAGATCAATAAAAGCCAGCTTTTTCTTAAGGTCTATATTTATCTCTAAAGGATTCGACTTTATAAATCATATTAATTTTTCTGGAAATTTTTATTGAAAAAAATCCCTATTATTATTTAATGCAATATTTTCAAACTACTCCAAAACATCAACTGGTTTGTCATTTATATCTTTGCAAAGCGCATCCATAAAAAGCAACTACAATTCCGTTTGAAATAACTTTTTTATCATTTTCTGCCCACGTAAAACACACATATTTTTGTTGGAGTATTTTTAAAGGTTACTACACGCTTTACACTGCCAAACTTTTTCACGTTAACACTTTTGGTGCTAGTCCTTTTGACATATGTGAAAATGTTTGGCATTTTTCGCATCCGATTGTCAGTGAATTTAGCTTGGACCGTTTCCGTGGAAACATGGCTGGAGCAATTCGAGGCGTGAACTGCCACTAAAAACATGCCAAAAATTGCCTTTAAAATACGTGCCAGAGCCCATGAGGAGTCGGCCAAGCGATGGCCGGAAAGGGGAGGGGAAAATCCAGGCATTTTCCTACGATTTGATTTAGTTGTTGCTGGCTAGTTTACCTTTTCGCTCACACCTGTCGGCTGTGTTGTTTATTTTCCAGCACCATGTCTGCGTTTTATTTTACATCTTTGTTTTCTGTTTAACTGCTGTTTACGCCACTTGCGTGATCAATAATTAATTTGCAATATCTTCTGTAGGTTCGTCAAATTAAACGGATCCCCAGCCAAGGAAATAGACACCGAAATCATCAGTCCGATGTAGCGAAAGCAATTATAATATGCAAATATGAAACCATTCCGTTCCGTGCCGTGCTAATGCAAAACGTATACGATGCGAAACCGATAAAAATGCAAATACATAAACCCAAGTGAAAATATCAATTTTGCAGCCCACTGGAAATCAAAT
This sequence comes from Drosophila lutescens, assembly GCA_037075285.1. Taxonomy (NCBI): domain Eukaryota; kingdom Metazoa; phylum Arthropoda; class Insecta; order Diptera; family Drosophilidae; genus Drosophila; species Drosophila lutescens. The sequence goes on along the minus strand of JBAMCF010000815.1, from coordinate 16,610 downwards.
ATTGAACATCAAAGAACTATTTTTGGAGGTGAAGCTTTACCAACATAAATGGTTGTAGTAAATATGAATATTTTGAAATAGTACAAGAAATTCAAAAGTCCTCGTAAAAATTATATAAAAGCAACTTCATTAAAAATAAATATTTATAAGAATTAAAACTCAATAACTAGAAATTTTAGTCCAACAACTTTCAAAGTCCCCCAAACATTATAAAATAACGACGTATATTGTACGAAATTAAAACATTTAAAATGATTGCAAGTATCTTGTGAACAATAATGATTTTTTTACACTCTCCTGGACTTTCGCCATCAAATATTTGAGCACAACTTTGCTTCACAGCTTGGTGTATTTGTTATTTTCATATGTTGATTGCCTATAGCTTTTCCTGGACTTCGGTATCGACTTCAATTTGCTCTCAAACACCGGACCAAAACTCAATTGGAAATGCGGGAAAGGCGGGAAAATGGGCTCGCGGGGAAAAGCCTAGACAAAGGGGACGGGGAATTCGGGAGAGCAGGCGGAACAGAGCATAATCCAGAAAACACCATTCAGGGCAACTTTCACCAGTTTGCTTTGATGGGCGAGGCGATTTTAAGAGGGTGAGGAGGTCAAACCACCCGGTGGCTAACTGCCCATCCATCGCTTAACATTTTTCGTCTGCCATTTCATTTCGACCGGGAAAACTCTGCCGCAGTGGTCGGCCGCATTGGCAGTTTTTGGGTCTCCACAGACATCGGACATACATCACAAGCCCAAGTTCAAATTTCCTACTTCCTCTTTTCGCCCCCACCCCCCCAGAGATCCTTCTGCCCCCGCCCCTCGCCCATCATCTTCGCCTCTTGCCTTTTTTATGAGTGGCAAAATTGTTGTTATTTTTGCCGAGTTTTCCCCCAAAAAAGAAAATCGGGGAAAGCAGCTAGAAAGTGTACAGAGGAAAAATTGACTTTTTATCCCACAATAGATGTCACCATTTAATTCTTAGAATAATAAAAGTTATAGTAAACTGATATTATTTGGATGTAAATTTATTTTATTATTAACAAAAAAATGTCAGGTTTGACCTCAAAATATTTAATTAACAACAATATTTAATGATTACTTCAGAGTTAGTATGTAATTACGACACAATATCTTTTAAAGGTAACAGCCAAAAAATGTATAAATTTGAAACAAGAAATCTTAAAGTCTTTACCAATAATTAAATTATTACCTAACGCTCCTTTTTTCTAATAATTTTTAATTAACATAGTAATTACAATTGACAATTTTTTTATTTTAAATGCGATTTCAGACTGATCATGACCTATTAAAAGTAAAGATACTTTTTACACTTACATTTAAGATGAGATATGATAATATTTTGATTATTAACGCGCTAAAATTTTAGTTCCCGGTGTAGGCGGAAAATGAAGATTTTTGGAAATGCCTGCCAGCAGAAGAAGCAGCAGGAGCAAAAGACGGAGGCAAGGACATGGAGTGAAAACAGTTGCCGCCGTCTGTCGTTTGTCGTCCTTCGTCTGTCGCAGTCGCACCTTATTCACCCACAACCCAGCAGCACACCAACCCATCCACCCATCAACCACCCCCAAAACGGCAAAGGCGGCATCCATCAAGTCCGCTCGACCCGGGTTTTCCCACATAACGATGCAGCACCATCGGCTGCCTGAAGGCGGGCGGCATTTTCAACAATTTCCACATTTTATCTAACCACCCCCAAAGTGTCGACTGCAGAATATACGTATATATAAAAGAGGGAAAATTTTTGCGGGGAGAGACCGACGGGAGCGAGAGAGTCCAAAGAGAGGCGAGAGCCACGGGGAAATGGGGAAAGCCGGGGGAAAAGTGGGGAAAGGCAGACAAAGAGAGCGTAGACGCTGTAGACTTTGCTCTAGTGCTCTGTTGTTGTTATTTGCCATAACCTTGGCGAAAAAGGGGTATTGCCACATTGTTGTTATTTCGAATAGGTCCCAAAAAGAGACCTCTTTTGGGGTATATTCTAGATACACTTTTTTAAACTTGAATTTCATAGGGGAGTGTAGGGTAAGGTGACGAACGATTCGACTTTTGAATGTAACTTTTCGAAAAATCAATATTTTTCAAAAATGTAAATGCAGAAAGTTGCTTACATCTTTAGAGCATATCTCTGTAAAATTTGGATTCGAAATTCTAACGGAGCTAAGTCCTACAGCGTTTAGAGTGAACCATCCTTTTTTTGCACTTTTAAAAATTGTAGGGTAATGTGACGAACGATTTTCTTTTTAATGTAACTTCCCCAAAAATCAATATTTTTTAAAAGTGTAAATGCAGAAAGTTGCTTACATCTTTTGATCATATTTCTGTAAAAGTACGATTCGAAAATCTAAGGGAGCCAAATCCTACAGCGTTTGGCGTGAATCATCCTTTTTTTGCACTTTCAAAAGTTGCCAGATAAGGCGACGAACTAATAAATACACACTAAAACTGTATGCAGATGTGCGAATTATTTTTTTTTCAAGAATGGATGAAAAATTACAATAATATAATAAAAAGGTAATTTTAAATTTAACAAAAAAATATTAATATAAAAACTTACAGAATTTGAACCAATCTGAGAATAATTGTTTAAAAAGTTCAATACCACGTCGTCGGATTCCTTTGAAACATCAACACTGGCTTCGTTTACTTTTTTAATGTAACGTCTAAGAGTGGGTTCCGAATTCTTGTTCATTTGCAACCGAATTAGTCGACCTACCATGGAGCTTTACTAATTTTTTGCCTGCAACACTTTTTCGAGTTCATTTTTTTAACAAACTTTGATTTAACTGACGACATATCTAAAACAATACGAAAAAGCAATAAAACTTCATCAGTTAATGTTATTCGGTATTATAATAGTTTTTTTTACATAATCAACGATAACAATTCAAATTCTTGAAAAAAAAAGTTCGTCACCATACCCTACAAAAAGTTCGTCACAATACCCTACAAGCTAGACTTGGAGCAAAAAACGGTGTCACTCTTAAACGGTGCAAACAAAACAAACGCCAAGTACCAAAAACTGTTGAGAAAGATCTCATTTATACGTGCATACACTTACCTGATTTTATTTTTCACTCCTCTTCGCTCTGGCCCTGCTGAAACACAAGTAAATTGAATAGATTTGCTAGTTTGCGCACCACCTGAAAAAATTACGTCACGAACAAATTACGGGACTTCTTATTAATATTACTGTAAATACATTGTCGACACGATGGAGACGACTACATTTATTTCGAATTTTTGTGTGACGTCATATGTGAGATTCGACGAGTTCGTCACATTACCCTACTCGTCACATTACCCTACACTCCCCTACTAATTACCATTTCTCAAAAGCTATTTTAACGCCATATTAAGTTGAACTAATTAATTGAAAATACCTTTAATTTGGTAGTGGTTCTTAAAAAACCAGAAAAATATTTCTGTAATTAAGGTACTATGATCAACTTCCATTTTTAATTTCTGAATTAATTCTGTGAAAAATTAGAACTTGTCCTTTAATATTGGATCTAGATCTAGAAATCTAAATTTCTATTATTCTTCATTTTTTATATTGAGAGAGCTAAAGTGGATAATTAAACCCCTGAGATATACCACATGTTCCATATATTAAGATGTCTCTTAAGTTAGGACCGTCGATTCAGGCAATTTTATTTCGAGGAATGCATAAAATTATTTTAACATTAATTCGTTAAAAAATCCCAGAAATATTGTTCTTAAAGATCCCTAGCATTTTCTGATTAAAAATTCCCCCGGAGATGCTCTCTTAGCCCCACGTGAAGCTTTCCAACTTTTTCGCCAAAAAACATTTAAACTTTTTTCCAAAACTTTTGTTTGTTAGTTTTTCTTTCTCCTGTTGCCATATTTCCTATTCTCTTCACCTTTGCACCTAGACAAATCACACAAACTGACACAAGCCAAAAATAAAAAAAAAGAGGAAAACAATTCCGAAACGTGTTTAACATTTTCATCTTCATTTCGCATTTTAAACAATTTTTCTTTTGCGGAACTTTGGTCTCCAAAGATTTTCTAACCCTTACAATGGGGAAAAGAGAGGAAAAAGGTGTTTTCTTTTTGCTTTAATTTCGGCAATTTTTCTTGTGCCAGAAGAAAAATCGAGTTGTCGTTTGAGGGTTCCGGCTTGCGTTAGGTTTTCCGTCGAAAGCCCCCCGCGTTGAAAATTGGGGGTTGCTTTCTTGCTTTCTTTTTGGGTTTTCCTCTTTGCTTTTATTTTTTTGGTTTAACTGCTACTGCCTTTTGCCGTTGTACTCTCCACTTTTGTTGTATGTTTATGCGCTACGCGTTTTTCCTAAGATTGACTTTGACATTAGCCCCACAAAATACGCACACACATATAGCTTTCGACACGCTTCGTTGTTGTTGTGGGCTTCCTGTCCGCCATGTTGTTTTATTTTAGCACATTTACGTCATAATGGCATTTCCTTCCGCTACTTTTTTCCTTCGGCTTTCCTTTTCAGCTCGAGCCTGAGCCCGAGCCTCTGACTTTTCCTCGTGTTGCCGTAATTTTCATTGTGTCTGCTTTGGAAAATTTATCTTAGGCCCTCTGTTGCCTTAAATTTTCGCCTCATCTCCTTTCTCCGGTTTTATCGTCTGTTTGTTGTTGCTGTAATTGCCCTGCTTTATTGTTGCCATTCGCATTCTATTTTCCTGTTTTTTTTGGTTTCTTGTTTAGCTGTTTATTTAATTTGATTTCATTTTGATTTTTATTAGTTTTCATTCGTCGGTGGCCTAGTTCTGGTTTTATTTTTGAGGGATTTATTTCCGCGGCGGCGGCGGCATTTCCTTGTCTGGCAAGAAGGAGGCAAATATTTGAGACCGTCGAGGCTCACACATTCTCCGCCAAACTCACACCTAATTAACATGAAGCTGCAAAAAAAATATTAAAAAATATTAAAACAAAAAAATATTCCAGTTGTAATTTTTATAGTTTTTGATAAATAAATGGGGATTTCACCACAAGATATAAAATAAACATCACGAATATCTATGGTGTCAATAAATATATCATTGCATACTTTTTGAAATCTCTTTTTGAGGATCTCTTCAGTTTAATACGCCAGTTTTCATTCCGTTTATCTTTATAGATACAAAATAAATGAGATTTCTTCTTTCATTTTCTCCCAGTGCACTTGTAAGTATATATAGTTTCGCCTGTGCATCCATCTATCCACCGATCCACCTATCCACCCATCCAACCCCTGCGCAAGCTTGGAACCGCAGCATTGACAGGGCATTGACAATGTTGATTACCTACCCGAAAGTGGAAACTGTTTTTTAGGGCTAACCAACATTAAGCGTTACCCATACTTACGCACCACCCCCTCCAACTGCCCTCCGGCTACACGGTTACACACTTGCACACAAAAACCCGCACACACGGATTCGCATTGAGTGCCACGCACAAAAATTATTTCATTATCTTTTTGTCCGATAACTTTTCCTCGATTTCCCCATCCAAGATTGCTCTTAATTACCTAGATAGTCCACGATTAGATTCAATTTGTGGGACCTCTCAAACTTTATCTTTCAGCTTTAACTTTTCGATTCTTCTCTGAAACTGAGTATTTTGGTCTTCGTTTTTGTGTACTGTACAAATTAGTTTTGGGTGATTTTTGTAATTTCTGATTGTACACTAAATTAAATAATTAAAGTTCTAACTTCTTGTTCTGATGCTCTGAACAAAAACGTTACGAAAGTTGGGCCAGAGTGACATGGGTAGTCGAGATTTATGAAGAGGCACTCATTGATTGTGCCATAGAACTCGTTCGTTGACAGTTAGTTGAGATTTACGATGGCGACAATGTCCACTCAGGATCTGAAATGTGAAATGAGAGCGGTTTGGGCTGTGGCTCTACCTCCCGGCGATAATGTGGCAACTCTGGCCGAACGCAAAAATGTCGAAATGTAGTTTATTGTGTAATTATGGTACTAATATATATAAAGTGAGAAGTGTAATGTTTATGAGCTCCACTATGCTTCTTGATAGTTTTATTTTCAATATGATCCAATATTTTTAATGACCATATAATAACATTTTTAATATCTAAGTGTTAAAACTAATGATCTATTTATAAAAAAATCTACAAACTTCATAGATAATATTGTAAAATTTATTTAGTTAGTTTAATTTTTAAATACTTTTCAAAACAATATTTGATCGTATAATAAATGTCATGCGATTTAAGGACTTTAAAAGGGCCTTTCAATGCAAAAATTAAATATTCAGAAAAATGCCCCCCTTGTGACACATTGATTAATTTGTTTCCAAGGCTTGGTATACTTTCTCCCATCCTTATTCAATATTCAACCCCAAATTAGGCCCCAAAACTGGCATAAACAAGTGTAGACACCCTTCGATTGTGGGACCTCCTTGAGCACCATAATTATTTCACTCCGATCCGCTCATTATCAACCCCAAAAAAGTGAGGAAAAGATCCCCGTAATTGCAGAGTCCTACATCTGACACCCATCTGGGAGTTAGGGAACCCTTGTCAACTCAGCCCAACTGACTGCCATGACGTGTGAACGCCATTTATTCCCCGCCGAAACTGTTCGGTTGACAATCTTTATTAATCAATTAAGCGGATGTAGGAGTAAATGTGTTCGCGTTGGCTCCTTTTCGCAGCTCGGATGCTGTAATAATTAAATTAAAATGCGAGCATGTGTTTTTTCGTTCGTTTTTGTCGGTTTCGGTTTCAGTTTTCGGTTTTTGTCTTCCTGGAGGCTGGAGCATCCTGGATCCAGCTGCAAACCCTGGGGGATTTGCCCGCAGACGGTTGACAAAAGCGCTGACAATTTTGTCAGAGGAGAAGAATCGCCGGAGAACGGTTGACAACGGCATTTAATCAATCAATTTTAAACGGTAATCAAGCGGGCAGCTTAAACTAAAGTAGGGGATGGACAGTCGTCCAAAGGCAGGACCCCAAAGGTCTAGGGAGCCGCTCTGTCGTCTTTGATTGATTGGTTTTCCTTGGCTCAATGGATCACGCGTGCACTTCTCGCCCAAGTTTAATTTCAAATTATAAATATGTACGAAGCCCGGCAGAACTGACAGAAATGAGGGAAATGGAGATGGGCAAAAACATCTGGCGATTGAAGAAGTAATTAAGTGATTAGCATTGCCTCGCTTTTAGTTTAATTAATTTTAGTCCTTTTTTTGGTTGATGGATGAGGGGGATTTGCAATCGATGGCAAGCTTATCGGAATGAAATGATGGATAAGGTAATCTATGGGAAGCGCATAGCTCAGATTTGTATTTTTGGTATAGAAATATAAGTTGGATTTTTTTGAAATAAGAGTAGAAAATGTGCCTGGGACTGTTTAGAAATTAAATATAATTTCATAATTTGAAATAAAATCAATAATATTATCCATGTACTTAAATAATAAAGGTATAAGAGTTAATTAAACGTTATTATTACTATTCTCTTCTTAAAAATATAAATGTAAAATTTTTTGTTTGAAGAATAGACAATAAATATTTTTATTGGCACTTTGTTATTAACATTAATGACAAGCCTTCCTTATTTGATTTTAAGTACTTAAGTGGCCAATAATATCTGGTTTCTCCCACCGCTCAGTTTAAAACCAATTTTATTTGCTAACAATAATAATATTAAACAAGAGAGAACGCTATAGTCGGGTTGGTGTCCCGACTATCTATACCCGTCACTCAGCTAAAGGGAGTGCGAACGCTGTACTCGGGTTAGTGTCCCGACTATCTATTGGGGCTAAAGGGAGTGCGAGGGAGATAGATATATGAACAATTTTGATTGCGTATAACTTTTTAATGAATGGTCCGATTTGAAAAATGTCTTCTACATTTCGATAGGTATTGATAAACACAATAAAACTGCATTTTTACTTTTCCGAAATATTGAAATTTTTAAAATCGTATATAAGCGATTGTGGGCGTTAGAGGGGGCGTGGCACCCTTTTGAAACAAACTTGCGCTGCGTAGGAACTCCTAGAATCTGCATGCAAAACGCCAATCTTCTAGCTTTTATAGTTTCCGAGATCTCAGCGTTCATACAGACAGACAGACGGACAGACAGACAGACGGACAGACGGACATGGCTAGATCGACTCGGCTAGTGATCCTGATCAAGAATATATATACTTTATAGGGTCGGAAACGTTTCCTTCTAGCTGTTACATACTTTTGCACGAATACAATATACCCTTTTACTCTACGAGTAACGGGTATAATTAAATCATTTTCCCTATTTGTATCAGATCTTTTAAGCAGTCACTAAACAGATTCAAGACACTTGATTACCCCAAACCATTTACGTAAATATGAAAATTAAAATGCAAAATCCCAGTCGAATGCTCTATAACTTGTAAATAATTCCCATTTGCATACGAAACCTGAACCAGCAGAAGCCAGAAACCACAACCGAAGACGTTATAATGAATCGAATTCATTTCGTTGGCACCTTTTCAGTCTTGAGGCAATAAAAATACCAAATAGATAATTAATAATGGGCCACAAATAATAGCAATAAAAATTAATAAGCATTAATTTGAGTTATGAAATGTGTGATGGCAGTAGCAGAAGCGGTAGCACCTAGAAAACCGAAAAACTTTGCCGCATAAATTTTGATAACCTTTCGCGAGCAACAAATCAGTGTAACTGCAGTTGGGTAATTATTATTTATATTATTTGTTGTTCTTGCGTTCAGGTGCCAAGCGAAGAACTTTTGGGCCAAAGTGTTTATTCCTGGCTGCTCGCTGCCAACTATTTTGCTTATCTTTCTGGCTTGGCAAAAAAGTTTTCATGGAAACAAAATAGACACAAATTTTTACAGCGTCGTCGTCGGCGTTTTTCCCTTTGATAGCTGGAAACTTGATTGGAATTTCGCTGCCAGACACAAAACAAAAACAAAAAAGTTTGAAATAAAAACCGAATTGGCGCTTGGGGATCAAAAAGGTGCCGCCGGTGAGTGTTAGACGACAAATAGTCATTCGAGGGCTGCCCTTATTATTTATGCAGATGTGGCTTGTGTGTCTTGCATAAGGCAGCGTTTGATAGCTCTTTAAACTGTTTTGATCGCTCTTTATCATCATCAGCGCTGGTCATTAAAATATTCCGAAAAATGTTTGCTGTTAATCAAGACGCGTGAAGCGAATTATTCAAAGTGACAAATTCGGCTATGTAGCTGATGTGCAACGGGTGGAGAGCACTTGTTTTATTGCCCTCTATTTGTCTCAGTGTCTGATTGATATTCATAATTAACAACAGCAGCTGGTTTGAAGTCCTCACAAGCGAAGTGCAATCGAAGAGAAAGCATAAAGTACTTCACTGACATATGTCAAGAGTTCAAACTGTGTGGAGGAAACAGGTTAAAATAACAGGTGGCAGCAGGTGCCAAAAGTTATAGAGAGTGGATATTTTTTGGCGCAAGTAAAAAGTATTTTGGAGAAGATTTAAAAAGGAAAGTAGTTTAATTTTAATTAAAACCAAACAAATAATACGCAAAATTTAAATCACTTTCTAAAAGTGCTTGGCTAGTTTCAAAATTTTCTTTCGAGAATTTTGCTGAATCTGGATAAAAATCAAAAACCCAATCAAAGAAGGAAATTTTAAATTTGTAGTTATATTTTTAAAAAAAAAATTTAAGTAAGAATGAAATATTTTACCTTATGTTGTTAGTAATATGACGTTGTCATCGTTCGTCTTTTATCAAATGAATAAAATATATACGCTTTCCTCTGATTTCTAAGAAAATAAATCTCCAAGCATTCCCAAATTTAAGACCCTTTTTTGGGCCGTTTTCCATCCTTATAGTCCCAACTACAGAGAATCAGTTGAGTAGCCGGCTGGTCTGTCAGCAGCCGTAATACAATTTCCCTTTTGGCCAAAAAGAAGGAACAGTCGGCGACACAATATGAAGTAGCAACGTTGACAGCTCGTTGAACACCGAACTCGAACTCGGCACAGAAGGCCCTCACTATGAAGTTTGGGCCAGGACAAGAAGGAGGCTTTTGGCAACTCAAAAAATGGAAAAAAGATTTGGAGAGAGAAAATTCACAGAACGGAATATGCAGTTGGAGTTCGGAGTTCGTTCATTCGTTCTGGGGGACGGCACTTGCTGCCAAATTATTGCAATAGTCAGTCGGAGGTTGCCACGTTGCCCCATGTGTGTGTTTGTCTGGGCCACGCCCCTTTCCCTCGCCTACACCCCTTAGTTTTTGGCGGCACCATCATCAACGTTATTGCCACAAAATGTCGCGCCGCAGTTGTTGTTTCTGCATGGCGAGTGTGCGACTCCTTTGGTTGTTCGGTTGTTTGGCGGCTGTTGCTGCTGCTCGGTTAGTTGTCGCACTTCATTTAAAACTTCATTACATGACGCCATTACCCATCTCTGCTTCGTTTCTTTTTGAAGGGTATTTTAGCTGAAAATTAAGAATGAATAAATAAATTTTAATGTAAAAAATAACATTTATAGAAATCTAATATTTTTTTCAAGTAATAATTATGTAAAAAATGTTAACTCCAAGGTTTTTGATGTTTAAATAAGATTTCATATAAAATCCAACGTCTATTGATAAGCAACAATCCATAATGTGAATGACGTAGATAAAAAGATAAATGATGAAAAAAAGGTTATTATGATTAAAAAATTTACGTCAAGACGAAAAGTCTGTCATTATATTGAAAATGTTAGTTAGTACCCAGGCTAATTAATGGAATATATAAATATTATATAAATTAATCTGAATAAGAATAATATTTTTTTAGGACTTATTAATTTGTTTATTTTTCTGAAACTTTTCTGTATTCCATTGATGATTTTGAATAATTGGAAAATAATTCTTTTGGAAGAGTATTCCCTTTTTGGAATAAGTTTATCTGTTGTTTTGCTGGCTACCTCTTTCCAGTTTAAATTCATATGTGTTCAAACGCAAGTGTTTCACAACAGCCGTCGCCAACCAGTTGAGGTCCAAAGCGTTTGCCTCCTTTCGTTACTGCCTGCATAATTGAAAAATTATTTTTATGGAAATTCCCCTTACACACACACACTGTTGGGGGAGAAACTTTAAAATTTAATAAACTTTTTACGCACGATTTATAACATTGCGGCAGCAGCAACAAAAATGTACGGAAAATCAACCGCGAAACATCAAAAGTCAATTTGTGTGTATTTTAAAAACTTTTAATGCACGCACAACAGTCATCGAGGACGGGATGGGCGTGGACGAGGCGAACGACATTGCAGGACATAAATGTGGCAATTTTACGCTTTTGCGGCGTTAAATTTTAATAACGGGGCAATTCTGGTAACGAACCAGAGATACGGAAGTCCATGAGTATCTTGGGTTTACACAGGGTAGCTCAGTTTCAGAATGTAATCATTTTTATATGGATAAATCAAAATAAAATATTGGATCGTTAGGTGTTAGGCTTTTTTTCAGGCCAAATCACAAAACAAAACTATATCTTCTTAAAGATATGTTAAAAACATTTTCTTTATTTTTCAAAAATTATTATAATTTTAATAAATTATAACTTAAGTTGGAAAAAAAATAATAATGTATTAGTTTGTTTTGGGAGAAATCCCCATATAATCGGGAATATTATTATCGTGAAAACATTTTTTACGAATACCAAAGCGTCACTCCATCCATCAGTTTTCGGCAACATTTAGTGCGTCCGTCATTGTGCGATGTTTGGTGCCAGGCTAATAGTTGTGCGGTCCAGCGTTGGCTTTTGGCCAATTATGAAAATGGCAGCCCTGTCTGCCGGCCAATAGAAATTCCCTCCTCCGCTGCGGTTCCTAATGTGATTAGCATAACAGGCAATAGAAGCGACAGCAGCCACCCAAATTAGTTTGATTAACAGGCCCTTAATCGGGCTTCGGGGGCGGATGGATTTATTCGAGGCTTAAAAGCTCGACAATTTTTGTGGAAAATGGCATTTACGAAAAATACGTACATATGTATTCGTTTTCCATAAATTTCACTTCAGTCGAGTGCATTTGACGGGTACATTGTTCGGGGATTTATTTATTTATTATGTTGTTAAAAATCAAAAAGCGTTGAACAAACAAATGCAATTAAAATTTAAAAGCCAAAATATGCAAACTGAGAGCCATAATGCACGAGTAGCTTGAGTTTTGGGAAAAGGATGATGAAGGGTGTTGGAGATGTATTTGCATATGTAAAATAAGCAAAAATATATTTTCCATATATTCAAGTGTCATGTCACTGAGTTTTTTGAGCTGGTCAACGACAACATAATCAAATTTATTAAAAACAATAACAATATGTAATTAAAGATACGTCAAAGTTCTTTAAAGTACATTAGAAACTTAGAGAGAAATAAATTGCTGAGTGTGGGAACAATGTTATTGAAATCTAAGCAGGATTTTCAATTATTAGAAGGATCTCTAACACTGTATAAAATGTTGGCTTAAGTATTTAATTTAAGATCTTTTATGTGGCTACTGATTAAATAAATTAATTTAATTTTTAGTAATGATTAAATTAACTAAATTAATCTTTATCAATTTAATTGTAGCTTACTGACTCATAAACAATACAAATTTTTTAACCTTGAAATGTTTGGTTTCTTTAGTTTGTTTATAATTTCTGGATGTAAAGTAAGTGAATGAACATTTAAAAAAGAATTTTAAAGAATTTGGTCTTTAAGTCTATATTATTTATTGTCTGTTTTCGCTCCAACACCATTTTATCACTCACACTCAACCCATCTTTTATACCCCTCCACCACTGAGATATCTCATCCATCTAGAAACAACGATGTGGGTGACATATTTACAACTTTTAGTTTTCCTGGTGACGGCGTGACCAAACGCGGAGCAAGTGGTCATCAGCGCGCCAAAATAATTAGGCCAGTCCATCTCATTTTATCATTAGATCGTTTGCCACTTGCCACGGTTTGCAATTTTGATTGCAGGCCGGCGATTGTATTTGGTGAATTTTTGCAACTTGTTTGCTTTTTATAGACCCGACACGTTCTGGCCAAAGTTGGGTGTGTAGTTGGTCAACTGGTTTTTTTTGTGCCGTTCGCACCTAAACCGAAATTGGGGAAAATAAAGTCATTTATTTTGTGCCGGCTGGAAAATTTAATTGAATGGAGAGGATGGTGTGGGCACATTTCAACAGCTTTGGCTTAATTATAAGCCCCCCGAACACTCCGACACTTGAGATCCCCTTTCTGACCAGAAAATTTTGATTGGACAATACAGAAATTGAAAGAGTCAACACAAATTACGCTTTTCTGTTTTTGTTGGGTTATTATTTTTACGCATTATTTACACACCTTTCGGGCCGTGTTTACATTACCATGAGGTGGGGACTTTGCTTTAAGCCCCAGCTCTGCGTACCGCTCACGTTTCTGTTTTTGCCAGGTGGGAGCTATTTGAGAGCTGCGGGGAGGTGACCTCGTCGTTCTACAATTTCAATTTCAACGCCTTCTCGACATCATTCTCCAGTTACAATGGGCAGAGGCGAAAAGTGGGGGAATACGGTGGGGATTTCACCGAATCGAAGGCAGATCAATTGACAGCGGCTCAATTTTGTCATGCCTCGTTCGAAATTCTCATTTGCGTGGGCAAAATGTTGTCGATAATTTTTTAAGAGGCTTTTTTCTCTCGATTCGTTGGCGGTACGCAACATTATTAACTTGAAATGGAAACTCTCGTTGGGTGTTTAAAGCCACGGGGGTCTCTGGTATTATTAACGCCGTAAAAAGAGTTGTCAAAGTAAGAGTTTATAAAGCGTACCTAATGCTGGGAGATCGATTTTAATATAATTTTCAAGGTTAAGGATAAAGGGCTTGATATTGAGCCAAGTTAATTTAAATTATTGATAAAAGTTGAAATTTATTAAAAGCGAAAGTAATCGAATTATCAGATGCCTGTATTCTTTTTCTAAGAGAAATATGGTTTAACATCTCTCACGAATAACATCCGTTTATCTGAAATCATATCTTTCAATTAATATGAAATGTAATATAACCTTGTAAATTGATGTTCATCTAAAATAGCTCAGCAAAATGTGTAAATTTATGCTTACTCTTGGTAGAACCTTCGACTCCTTAACCCATTTACATCATTTAACATCGCAGTAAACCCAAAAACCCGGGGATTAAGGCGACTTTGTCGGATTCACCTGCTCAGAATGACCTACTTCGAAACTACTGCATTAGCAGCAAAGCTCAAGATTATCGCAAACTAACGTTGACACAGGCCACTAAGATATTATTTCACTTCCATTTCAGGTTTCCTTTAACAAAATTCAGCTTCTCGGGGCGTTAAGTCCCACCCACTGGCTATGAAGGTCATTGGGGGCCATCTTGGGCATATCAGTGCCTCAGAATCGTCCGCCATTAAAGGCGCAGTATCCATTATAATACACAATAGTGTCATTGCCCAAACATCTACAAGGAGATGGGGCTTAGTTATATAATGGCGCCCAAAAGGAAAAAAGCGGTCACAAAAAATGTGAAATATTTAAGGCAAAGTGTCACATAAAAATGACTTATCTGCGTGTATCAAGTGGAGGGTTGGGAGGAAAACCGCTTCGCCACGCGCTGGAAAATTGTCAAGCGAGGAAAACTGGTGGTGGGGAAAAGCGAGGGGCGCTTGATGGTTCTTGGATGGGGATTGGAATATGGCCCTCGAGCGCCAGAAGCGACAGTCGAGAGCTTCACTGCGCTGGTCGTCATTTTATCTTTTATGCCAAATCCAGTTGGGATTAATTGGTGAAGGCGAAGGGGAGGGTTCTTAAAAAGCGAAAGAGAGCGGGATTGAGTGCGGGAAAGGGACAGCAGGAAGACACCAGATTCGTGAGTGTTTGTAATTTAATAATGTGAGGCAGGCCCCAGCCGGATTGGCAAGACTTTGCCAGCCTGATATCGTTATCATTGCCATTGCGGCAGTAACTTGTGGTTATTGTACGGTAAAAAGGGTACACAAGTAACTCGTATCCCAAATTTTTGTAAATAATAATAATAATAATAATAATAATAATAATAATAATAATAATAATAATAATAATAATAATAATAATAATAATAATAATAATAATAATAATAATAATAATAATAATAATAATAATAATAATAATAATAATAATAATAATAATAATAATAATAATAATAATAATAATAATAATAATAATAATAATAATAATAATAATAATAATAATAATAATAATAATAATAATAATAATAATAATAATAATAATAATAATAATAATAATAATAATAATAATAATAATAATAATAATAATAATAATAATAATAATAATAATAATAATTCTATATTTTTGTTAATTAAATGTAAGATGATAATAAATATTTGTACCTTGAAATATAAGAAACCTCCTAAGAATTCCTTTATATTTCGTAACAAAATATTTAATTTAAATAATTGTTGTAGGGTATTATACAGTCGTTTCTCGCAACGAAATTTGTATTGTTATATTGTTCGAGAAGTCACCCATGCAACTGGGTCCATCATTCATTCATTCATTCAAGTGGCTCGCTCAATTTGCGCTGCTCTTGCTTAAATCGCATTAAATTGGGCGCCTGCCTCAATGCTGTGTCAGCATACAATTTGCAAGAACTGTGCATAGATATATACGCCAGATACATATACATAGTACCAGTATAGATAGATATATAAAATTGGTACTTGTATCCGCCTCTAAATTGAGTTTTAGTGCATGTTTACCCACGCAAATTGCTCGACTGACTTTGCCATAAATCTAACTAAGTGCGATTGCGTGGGGTGAGGAAGGGGGGATGTCTTTTATACGAAAGAAGAGGGAGGGGTTTGGAGAGGGGTAGACCATATGCAATTTGAATTTTTTATTTCCTTTTTATATGCAAAATAAATTATAAGTATTATGTACTTGACTATTTATTGCTGACAAGCTGACTTCAGATAGTCAACCGATTGATAATGGAACTGAGGGGGGTGAATATTTATGGGTAGGAACAAATATACATATCTCCATATATTTTATATGTAGAGCAAAGTGCAGTGCGACACAGTTTCGCCATCTTAATTACCATTTATTGGCGCGCTGAAAGCAAATCAATCGCCATGTCGATGGCGTCAGCTTTAACTAAACGGCCAATTCAGCTGAGACTGTAATTAGTTTACAGATTGTATTCAAGTCGAATTCGCTATTCGCTTTAAAAACCAGAACAAAGATGGCCTTAATACCCGTATTGAATAAATAATTATCTTAGTATTTATTTAATTAAAAATTTATCTAAATGTGTATCTTGCACATCTTTCAAACCATATTTTAGGGATTAGAATTAAGAAAAATATGAAAATTCATATATCATTAAAATATTATTTAATTGAATTGGTTTGGAAAAAAGTTACATTTTTTATAGAACTATATGTGCCGAATCAACTTTAATTGAATTTCCTATTTTGTGATTTCACTGACCTCCCCAAAAACGATGTCTAGACCGAGCCTTTTACTGACCCGTTTAAATATATAATTCCATTTTACTTTTCCGAAATTTATCAACCAAGTCTTCTTATTCCCAGATCTCCGACTTCATTAGCAATACGTAG